>JAJLRJ010000001.1:57950788-58061547 GCA_024195265.1 Dendrophyllia cribrosa
TCTTTTTCCATGGTAAACCTGATGTTGGGGTGTCTAGAGTTGATGTAGTCAAAAAACATAATGGCATCATGTTCCGAGTGAAATAAACAAAAAGTGTCATCAACATATCGGCGGTAAAATAAAATTTCGGAGCCTTGAAAATTATCCAACCATAGTTTTTCATGATGCCCCATAAAAAGATTAGCTAGAACGGGGGCAAGGGGAGACCCCATGGCTACGCCATCAATTTGGTCATAGAAAGAACCATTAAATAAGAAATGAGTCTGGGCGGTAGCTACAGTAAGGAGGCTTCTAAGATCAAGTTTGCTTAACTTAAGGTCGGGATTGCCCTCGGAAATGTAATTGACCGCTAAGTCAATGCACTCCTCAAGGGGAATGTTGGTGAAGAGACTTTCTACATCAAAAGAAACCATAAATTTACCATAAATTTACCAATTCTGAATTCTGAACATTGTCGTACCTTGTGTTCACAAGATTGCTTTCATATTTTAGATCACGCTTCTACGAGTTTCCAACTTAAGATAAAAGAGGCTTTTCATATTCATAGAGAAAAACCGTCTTTGAATCAACAATTATATCATGTAAATTTGAAACTATCCTTATAATTCTCACATTGCCACGCTTTTATTTACATTGTTGTTACTAGCATAATTAACATTTGTTCCCACTTATATATTCACTGTCAACGCTTTGTACATTACTTATTAACTGAAGATGACAGAAGTTGCTGTCGAAACATGTTTTTCAAACTAAAACGTTTTGTCGTTTTTCTTAAAAATATTTTTTAGGTTTTAATCAATCAATCAATCAATCAATCAATCAATCAATTTATTAAGTAATGCTCCACATAAGAACGATAGCAAACTTCATTGTTCTGCGGCATTGGCTCTTTCCCACATAGAATATCTTTGATTTCAAGAATAGAGGAGCTGATGGTTAATAATTATATTTCATTATAAAAATAAAGAAAATCCATTTGCGTCAAATAAATTTTAGGAAATGTTCGTGCTTAACCAATCAGAATAGCAGAAGACAGCTAATAATTTTGCTTCTTTGATGAAGTTCCCCAAATACAATATCTTTTTAAACTTGCACGTTGTGCGATTGGGTCTCAAATTACTTGAAACCTTAAAAAAAAAATAGACAAAATGCACCTTGAACCTTAACTTTTTAGCGGTTTTTGAGTCACGGCCAATGAGATCACTAGTTGTAACAATGAAAAAAGTTGACATTCCATCGTGCATTGCCCTTTTAAAGCAACACTGAACGGAGGGGGGAGAGGAGGGCTTCGATAAATGTGATTTTTGACAGGATATTAGACTAACGGTTGTCTTGCGCGCGAAAACACTACTGTCTCAACGAGTTCTGTCCGACATTGTAGGTATTAGGAATAAGCGATCCGGTTTTTTTTGCAAGGCTTTTTGTTAAGATTCTTTTAAGCACAATTTTAAATTTTATAATAGATTTTAATTCTTAAAAGATTAGTCGGTAGTTTTATTATCAATTTGTAATTTGTAAGTTTTTTATGATATTAATTGTAATGCACTTTTGATTATTTTATAGAAAAAGCGCAATATAAGTAATAAATATTATTATAGGTGGTTTGCAATCAATCTCTGGAGACATAGATAACAATAGTGAAACGAGCAAATGCTGGTGGACGAACAAAAGGAGCTAATGAGAGAACTATAGACCCTATTCATAAATGGCGGCCGGTTTATTATTCTTTTATATTCATGCTAATCAGCCCAACTAACCTCGTTAGCATGTGCAAAATTAAAAAGAATTTTTGCTCTAAAATGAGGCTAGTTGGGCTGATTAGCATGAATATAAAAGAATAAATAAATCGGCCGCCATTTATGAATAGGGTCTATTGTTTATGTCCACCAGCAAGGCGGCGATGACGTAACATGAAAACCACCTATAAATATTATGAAATACAATTATACGAGCTCTAGTGTTGTACACCAAATTTACTTTATAAATAATATACATAACGTACAAAAACATGCAGGAATTAGTAAAAAATACTTTTAATGCGTTTCCACAGTTTAATAAGTCATCGTGTTAAAATACAGGTTATCTTTCTTTCTTATAACAAACTTCAAGAAAAGCGCGCGCACTGATCATGATTGGTTGATACGCGCTATCTATTTGACCGTGGGTAGCACGCTCACGTCGCTCTGCTTGTTTTGCAACTATTTTCAGTGATATGTTGTCTTCATGATATGTTATGAAATAAACCGTGGTAAACGTGCAGCGTGCGTACAATGAGTTTTGTAAATGCGGCGGCGATGGTGGTAAATTTCTCATTTTGAAGGAAAGTGAAAATGACCGCTGCCTGCAATTTCGTGAACTATTACGATAACAAGGGGAAAAGTAAGAAAAGAGAAAAACTACTGATAAATTTTCTGAGGAAGTGTCAAGTCTATATCATATTCCATATAAGGCATTTTCCGAAAATTGTGCTTCTTCATTGTCGAGCGGTTGAAACTTTGAATCAGCTTCGCCAAGAAACACTGCGTTATTGTAAGTAAGTCATTTATTATAAGTCCCATTTAACTAATCGAAAATAAAAATTGTACGCATACGTAATGTATCGTAAGTAATCCTATTGTAAGTAAGTCAGCGTATTGTTTGTAGTATGAGTAACTGTAACCCAAGTAATGTAAGAAACTGTATTGTAAGGTATTGTAAGTAGTGCTTTTTGTGTGTGGCAATAAAAAGAAAAAAAAAAGAAAACAAAAAAAAAAAAAAGAAAGAAACACTGCGTCACAACGCGAAAATTTCGAGCCTTTTTTTATCCAATTGATCATTAATTTTTATCGTTTTTCTTCTTCTTTCTTTTCCTTTTTTTATCGAATAGTTCACGCATTTTTCTCCCAAAGATACGAAGTTATTTAGACCCTATTGTATTGTAGCTGTTTTTGTTGTAGATTTTAGATATTTATTATAGGTATTACAGTTGCTATTAGTTTATTTTTTATTAATTTTATACACGACCCCACAAGCAGTGATGCTTAACTCATCGTGTTTAAATAAAGATTATTGTATTGTATTGCCGACAGCGATCATTTTCACTTTCCCTAAAAATGCGAAATTTGCCACCATCACCGGCTGGATATACTGTACACGAATGTCATTTAGACCTACGGCGGATATCGAGACCATATTTGGACAGTGTATCAATGTGTTGAATCAGTACAAAACTCGATGTAGGCACGCTGGACGTTTACTATTTCTTAAATTGAGATCATTATAGGCTTTGCTCAGTTATGATTGCAAATCTCTTGTCGATCAAAGGCTTGAAAAGATGGTACAACGTAAGATCAAGGCGTTCATTACGTAACGAACCACTTGAGGCAAAATTAGAAGGGTTTTTATGGAGTCATCAGAGCATAAAAGGGGCCAATATCTCACCCCCTAATTTCACTAGGATGCTGATTTTTGGCAAGCGGGCGTTTTTCGTCATGCCCTTTCCAAATATCTAATCAAATCCCATAATTTCTAAAATTTAATTTTTGTGACGTCATCACTTTAGTACTCTTAATATGGCTTAGCTCGCCTCGAGTCTCTCGTAGCTCAGTGATTAGAGTATCCGACCGGTGTGCGAAAAGTCATAGTTTCGAATCCTCTAGGGGACTCCGATTGTTTTTCTCTGTCCCACGCCCGTGATGTGATGAACAAAACATCTTTCTCATTTCAACCATCTTTCTTTATAAATTATTTTATTTGGCCAAAATCAGCAGTTACAGACCAATTTCACTAGTTCGTTAAACTGATCATGCATTTCTTTATAGTATATATAGTTATCACTCTTCTTTAATGGCAGGCTTGTTCATTTGCCAGATGGTGTAGTTAAGTGCTGTAGCGAGAGTAACCCAACCAAGGTAAGGTAACATCAGACCCGCTGCAGCTTTGTTGATGGGGTAGAATGTGTACAGACAACCAGCAATGTTTAACCACAGTAAGCAGATCTCGGCAAATGCCTAAAAAGAAAATTAAAGAAAATTAAAAAAAAAAAAAATCCCACAATATCCCAATTTAGAGTTGTCTGCTAGGGACCTGGCCTTTAAGTGGAAACTTTCTGCATTTCATATTTAAATCATGTTGTTCTTAATGCTAACTAGTTTTTGTTCAGTAAGATTTACATGTGAATAGCTGGATGGTTTGTATTATCAGTAGTAGTAGAAGGCTGAACTTAACCCCGCTACGGCCTTCCCCTGCCTTCCCCTGCCTTCCCCTCATTAGCTATGCTTTATCATGACGTCACAATATGCCTTCCTGCATACTAACAAACGGAATGCCTTTTCATGACGTCAACTACCTATTCCTTTTGTCTTGTTGTATACTAATTTGGATTTCCTGCATACTCATTTGGATTAGGTGCCTAGTCAATGACGTCACAATATGCCTTCCCACATTCTAATAAGTGCCTAGTCAACTACCTATACCTTTTGTGTTATTCTGAAACAATAGGAACAATAGACCGGCCCAAACTTGCCCGCTCTATTCCAACTCTCTTCAAAACTTAACACAACTGACACAGATATACTTTACAGACATAGAGCAAAACAACATGCCTTGACCAGGACTCGAACCTGGGTTACTGCGGCCACAACGCAGTGTCTTAACCACTAGACCATCAAAGCTGTGGATATTATAACCGGATAAAACTAATTAGAGGTTTCCGAAACATTCAAGTTTGGAAGCAATAAAATTGCACAGTATAAAAACTGCTTCTTATTCGTATTTACCGCAACATTCTTATAGCCGCTTCATCGCTAGTCTCTATGTCGATTTTCAGTTTGCCAGCCATTTCCAACTTTAAGTTTTAATTTCTTTAACCGTAGCTTCAAAGTTCAAACTTTTAATTATGCGAACTTACACTGAACCAAATTTGCATGAAAAATTAGCACCTCGGAAAAATTAACAAAGCAACCAATAACATACGCGTGCTAAACAATAAACCCACACTTTGTTTAAGGTCAAACTATATTTATTGATAACAAACAATTTCATAATTATACAGACAATTTAAAAGCTTAGATGGAAAGGAACAGACAGAGTTGATTTATTCTTTTTCATCGGGTTTATACAAAGTGCTCTTTGATTCCCTTGGTTTTCTGTGTCTCACCGCACTGCAATCATCGCAACGAGCAAGGGTTTCTTTCACGTGTTTAATTTTGTCCAAAGGAATCTTGTGCTCGCATATGGGGCAAATCATTTTATTATCATGCCAAAAGCATTTGGGACATTTCACGACTCCGGTTACATGTACATTTGAACTCTCGCAATCATGACATGGAATTTGACTTTTTGCCTGAATTAGTTTCCTGCTTTCCTCCTCTTCGTTGTCGGTTGAATTTCCTTCATCCTCTTCATCACTTTTAATTTCTTGGTCGCTCTCTTCAGACTCATCGGCCGGACTGTTCTCAGAAGCGCTTTCCTCCCCTTCGTTGTCGGTTGAATCTCCTTCATAAGTCTCGTTGTCGGATTCTTTTTGTTCTTGATAGATCTTTTCTTTCTCTAAAAAGATCGCTTAACAGTTTTTTATTCTTGATTAAACGCTTATCAATTCCCAACTCTGCGAGTCCATCTAAAAAGGTATTAAGCGCACGGGGTCGGGCTACATCATCGTTATGGGGAAGTAGCACATACTCAACCAGCTCTGCGATGTTTGTCACGGGTATTATGCGTTGATTTCGGAGTAATTGGCCTCTAGGTGCCCAAAACAGGATATCTTTGGAAGCGGCTAGCTATGCAACAAATCAGAAGCACGTTCTTTTGACACCGCTTTGGAAAGATTGCTTAAAACATCTTTAATTCTTGGCTCCTCGTTATCTTCCTCGTCATCGTTGTCCTCATCGGAGGTTATAGTGTCTTTCATACCGCTCTCCATTTCTTCTTCATCCCAGTCTACTTTTCTCTTCATATCGTTCCGTACTCGTTAAAGACAAGCTTCAAATGATCAGTGCAACGATGCATAGTTCCTTTTATAGCATCAAAACGCCCAAGCTTGTAACAACGGGGGCCAATAAGTCTTGTATAAAGCCACCACCCTCTTGTACAAGTATTTGCTTCTTTGTCTTGAAGGGAACGTTTTGATTGGCCAGATTAATAAGAGCATCCTTATGTCGGTGCAAAACACGCTTATTTGTTTCAGGACAGGGAATGTTTTCCTTAAGAACATTATAAAGAATATGTAACAAGGCGTGAACCTGTTGTGGAGAAGCTGTCCTTAAGAGAAATTGGCGCTGATGATCGGGACCATTAGCTAAGAGCTGTAGAAAACCCCGGTTGTTCTTTACTACTTGAGACATAACTGTAGAATGAGCTAAGAATAGTGAGTTACTGTCTTATATCGTGGAATAAAAGTAAAAAACAATAGAATTGTGGTGGTGGTGGTGGTGAAAACAATAGAATTGTGGTGGTGGTGGTGGTGAAAACAACAGAATTGTGGTGGTGGTGGTGGTGGTGGTGAAAACAACAGAATTGTGGTGGTGGTGAAAACAATATAATTGTGGTGGTGGTGGAGAATTGTGGTGGTGGTGGCGGTGAAAACAATAGAATTGTGGTGGTGGTGGTGGTGAAAACAATAGAATTGTGGTGGTGGTGGAGAATTGTGGTGGTGGTGGTGGCGGTGAAAACAATAGAATTGTGGTGGTGGTGGGAGTGGTGGTGGTGGTGGTGGTGGTGAAAACAATAGAATTGTGGTGGTGGTGGTGGTGGTGGAGAATTGTGGTGGTGGTGGCGGTGAAAACAATAGAATTGTGGTGGTGGTGGGAGTGGTGGTGGTGGTGGGAGTGGTGGTGGTGGTGGTGGCGATGGTGGTGGAATAGAATTGTGGTGGTGGTGGTGAAAACAATAGAATTGAGGAGGAACTAGACAAGTCTATATAAGTGAGTAACATTCGCCTCTTTCTCAGTTCACATTGAGCTTTCATTGAGTTGACATGAATTTATCCTGTCCCGTTTGTGAGAAGACATTTAGCAGGAAAGATAGTATGCAAAGACACATGACCAACAAACACACCAGTCCTACTTTCACTTCATTTAAAGCAATGCCGATTTCTACACAAAAGTGTCAGCGGTTTCACTTCGAGCACCCTTTTACTTGTATGGTTGCAGGGATGACCGGTTCGGGGAAAACGTTTTGGGTTCAATCACTGTTACAACAGGCCTCAGACGTATAAACCCACCACCCGAGAGAATTGTCTGGTGTTATTCACAATGGCAGCCCGCGTACATACAAATGCTAGTCACAATACCACAAATTGAATTTGTCAAAGGTATTCCTCCCGCGTTAGAACACGATTCCTATTTCGATGTCAACAAACGGAACTTAATCGTCTTTGACGATCAGATGATTGACGCCGGCAAAAACAAACGAATAGTAAACCTTTTTACACGAGGTTCTCATCACCGCAACCTGAGTGTCATTTATATCGTACAGAATCTATTTCATCAGGGGAAAAAAAGCCGAAGCATCAGTTTAAACAGTCACTACTTGGTCCTTTTCAAGAATCCCAGAGACAAACTGCAAATTTTGACTCTAGCGAAGCAAATGTATCCTGGGCAAACGGCTTTCTTTATAAACCAGTACGAAGAGGCTGTACGAAGACCCTATGGTTATCTCCTGGTGGATTTAAAAACAACTACACAAGATAATTGTAGACTGCGAACGAATGTACTACCCGGTGAAGAACAGTTTAATCAAACAGGGGTACAAGACAATATTTCTCAGGAGCTACTAAAGTATCTCAGACAACAGAACCTTTCGACATCTCCAGTTGTCTCAGCCATGCAGGGACTACAGGACAGAATGGACAGCCTTCTCTCTCGTACAGACCTTGGGGAATATGACAAAGCCAAGCAGTACCTTGAGCTGCAAAACAGATATCTGACGTTTAAACATCAATTGAATGGAAGACGTCAACAGTCTGATGAAATGAAAAGAAGTTTTGCAAGTCATCCGGAAGCTAATTTACCCACCATTATACAAGAACCCACAGCAGTAACAGCGGTGACAACCTCTACACCCTTAAATCCATTTATCGCGACACCCTCCCCAGCGCCCACCATACAAGAAACTTCCGCAGTAACGCCACTACCTTTAAATGTAGCCGTCTTGACCCCTCCCCCCACAGTACAAACACCCTCGCCAGCACCGAAGCGCAAACGACCTCGAATCCAATTAGTAAATTACTTAGATGTTGGTGATGATAAACCTAAAAGGCAATCGCGGCGTTACAGAAATAGTGCTGAACCTTACAAGCATTCTAAGAATCAAGAGGATTAATTTCATCCGAAACGATGATTGCAGTGCGGTGAGACACAGAAAACCAAGGGAATCAAAGAGCACTTTGTATAAACCCGATGAAAAAGAATAAATCAACTCTGTCTGTTCCTTTCCATCTAAGCTTTTAAATTGTCTGTATAATTATGAAATTGTTTGTTATCAATAAATATAGTTTGACCTTAAACAAAGTGTGGGTTTATTGTTTAGCACGCGTATGTTATTGGTTGCTTTGTTAATTTTTCCGAGGTGCTAATTTTTCATGCAAATTTGGTTCAGTGTAAGTTCGCATAATTAAAAGTTTGAACTTTGAAGCTACGGTTAAAGAAATTAAAACTTAAAGTTGGAAATGGCTGGCAAACTGAAAATCGACATAGAGACTAGCGATGAAGCGGCTATAAGAATGTTGCGGTAAATACGAATAAGAAGCGGTTTTTATACTGTGCAATTTTATTGCTTCCAAACTTGAATGTTTCGGAAACCTCTAATTAGTTTTATCCGGTTATAATATCCACAGCTTTGATGGTCTAGTGGTTAAGACACTGCGTTGTGGCCGCAGCAACCCAGGTTCGAGTCCTGGTCAAGGCATGTTGTTTTGCTCTATGTCTGTAAAGTATATCTGTGTCAGTTGTGTTAAGTTTTGAAGAGAGTTGGAATAGAGCGGGCAAGTTTGGGCCGGTCTATTGTTCCTATTGTTTCAGAATAACACAAAAGGTATAGGTAGTTGACTAGGCACTTATTAGAATGCGGGAAGGCATATTGTGACGTCATTGACTAGGCACAAATGAGTATGCAGGAAATCCAAATTAGTATACAACAAGAAAAAGGAATAGGTAGTTGATGTCATGAAAAGGCATTCCGTTTATTAGTATGCAGGAAGGCATATTGTGACGTCATGATAAAGCATAGCTAATGAAGGGAAGGCAGGGGAAGGCAGGGGAAGGCAGAAGCGGGGTTAAGTTCAGCCTTCTACTACTACTATTATCAAAACAAGGTCAACTCTAAACTCACTTGCATGGTTGATTAACACACTATAACCTAGGATTAAAACTTAACTGAGGATTTCATTTCTCCTGTTGGAAATGTTTTCAAACTTTAGCTAATTTTAATCTACATGTACATGTGAAGACAAGTCAAAGTCAAAACTAAAGGGCAAAAACACTTTGGAAAAATCTCTTTTGATTAACAATTATATTATATAACTTACTAACCTGAGTTAGCTTAATCACGCTTTGACAACCCGACCCAGGGTACTGAGCACACAACTGTAAAAATGGTCTTCTAGAGAATTCAGAATCTAAGATGGTCCCCAAAAACTTATAAATCTCTGGACAAAATCCCATTTATACATTAAATACTAAAAGAAGATAAAAACTACTGTCTATAAAATCAGCCTTGCTTGCAGTTATATGTTGGATATAGGATTATAATGCAATCCTAGTCCTTTGTTGGTTGCCATGTGCCTCACAGGCCAAAAAAGTTTTATTGTCTGTTTTAACACCTGTATGTATCCTCGGCCCCAGCTCTGGTCTATCTCGACTAGAGAACAGTTTTTGCATGCAATGAAAACACCAATAAAAATTTTACAATTGATAGAAATTACCCTTGAAAAAACAATGGCCATTCCTAGGTCAAAATCAAATTGATATTAAAATAGCATGTACCATTATCTGTGTCTTACCATTCCTAATTTATGGGAACCAAAGAAAATAGGCGTCCAAAGCCAGTTCAATGCCAGGTTTGTTCCGTACAGAGCTAGAGCTGTTTTTGCATCACCACCAAATCCCCCACCGTCTCTCCACACAAGATATGATGCATAGCCCATGCCAGAGTACAAACCTGTCCACATTGGACCAAAAAGCCAGTTGGGTGGTCTCCAGGAAGGCTTCTTCAAGTCTAAAATGAGATTTAATTCTTTTAAGTCCCATAACATGCTTGTCACTATTAAAAAATTCCATTAAAACTACAACTGGTAGATTTTGAGAAACAATTTTGTTGAAACTTTCTTCCAATAAATAAGGTACATCTGTACTTCCTTGTTACTCAGATGTTGCATAAACTTTCAAAAAGAAAGATACTGTACATTTGAGCACAGACCATATCGAAGTCTTGTACAAGTAGAATGCCCCATTCAAGTGGCTCAAGGAACAATTCCAACCCCCCTCCCCCACCCATCCCATTTCTGGATGGGATGATACATGCATTGCAAGAAAATTTTGGTATTGTATAATAATGTCTGCCAGAGTGCTAATTTAATAAACACCTGGGTAGGAGAGACAATGGGCCTTTATCACGCCCTGCCATTTTGTATAAAAACAAAAGATTTACCCCCCAAGCCTCGCAGTGAAAAAGTTGAGAACGAGGTTAAGCAGGGGAAAACAAAGCATTTTATTCTCCTGGGAATCAACATGGCCGCCGCGTGATAAAGGCCCATGGGGAAAAACAAAGACAAAGACTTAATGCAGTCTCAAACCAAGCCATCCTTCAAGTTTAAAGTCCCATGTGTGCATGTACATAGTAATTATATAGTGGTATTTAAAGCAGTACCTTTGTCATACCAGTCTTTAATGTGAGATCTGGTAATGAACCCTCCAAGGAATCCACCAATACTTGGCAATATGACTGATCCACCAATCACTGCCCATGTGTGCTGTTGCATGGTTCAGCTTATCTACAGTTTAGATTAAATACATTCAGCCAGTAATTAAAATAATACATTAAATAGTTTGTTACAACTGTAATTAAGCTGCACAGTCAGGCTGCAGAGCTCTTTGGACTGGAGACCAAAGGATCCTTGTCAATTAATGGTTAGTTTCTCCATCGCCACTTTCCAACATCACTTTCATTTACTGTAACTGCATGCTCCAGGAATATCTTCTGGGGTTAATTTTTAATCTCTAAATCACAAATCACTCTTGTTTCTGCTGCCATATTAACTTTTTTGAAGTTTGTGGGAAATTTGGTGGCCCTTAGGGCCTCGCTTTCATGCCTATGTCATAAGTGTGTTTCATATCAGCATCTATAAAGGGAGTTATGGCTTTCATAGAAATGAGTTTAAAACACAAAAATAGAAACGTTAAGTAATGTCATAATATTTTTATATGTTAGGTATACCCATACAGCTTATCATGCTATCTACTAAATCGTGACCATGTAGTCTAGATGGCCAGTTCAAAAAAAAAAAATCAGATGCCATACTATTTACGAAATGAACGGCCCGGCTTCTGGATAGTTAAGCTTATTATTTTCTGTAAAATAGTTAAATTAATGTCCTTATATTGTTTGCTTTCAGGCGTAGCCAGGACTTTTTCAGAGGTACGCACAATCACTGTTTTCAAACACTCCCCCTACCTCCTTCCTCCACCCTCAAGCCCCAAATCTTTCTTTTTTTTTTTTCGACTTTTTCAGGAACGCACGTGCGTACGTGCGTACAGGTAGCTACGCCCCTGGCTTTTAAAGTTAAGCCTGAGGGGTTTAGCGCGCGGTTCACATGGAATGCACCCAGCTGGCCCTCCACATCACATCAAGTCAAAAGTTTGGTAGCTTCCCGATGTATCAACGAAATGAAATACAACAATACCTCGTTCTTTTTATACATTGTTAGGTTAGGTTGTGTTGAATCGTTTTTTGGAATATTCATGGACTGCTGAGCCATTGTTGATATACTGTATATCGCTTGGCCCTCTCTTACGTAATCAGGTACGTACAGGTTCCATAAATGGGTTGGAAATGTCACGATGAAACAAAAGTTACTTAACAATATCTACTAACCAATGTAATAAAACAGAAAACTAAGTATATCTGTCCCAAATAATAAGGGAACTGCAAAAGATCTTACCTTTTGGAGTTAAAACAACAAAATCTCGATCACTTGGATAAGAACAACTGCGCGAGATCTGAAGCCGAATAAGAGTCTAGTCCCTCGCGGTCATGGTAGTTCAGTCGGAACGCCCTTCACTTTTTGCAAAATAGATAAGCTAGAAAGTTCGTGAAGCGAAGGGAAATGAGGTTCGCCTTATGTCCCTGTCACCTTCTTTGGTGATACGAATTGTTCCTGATGAAGGGGAAGCTATAGATTGGAGCGTGCATCAGAATATTGTCTTTCGAGATGTCTTGGTATGTGTCTTACTCTATTAAAATCTATGATATATATATAACGAAAACCTGAATGTTAATATTAGCTTACATGTATGTTTAAAAATACATCCTTATGATTAAGCTTAATATACACTTCAGCTTGCATATTCGGCCCAATAATAAACTTACATGTTCCCATGTTAACTTATCAGATAAAAACGAATCATTTGGCGAAAAAAAGTAATTAGCCGCTGATAGAAGTAGGTCAGTTCGATTCTCACATGTACAGTGTACAATGTAGGTATGACACACCGACCAATGGTCGGAAGTTCATTTTCGGAAAAGCATTTCAGATAAGCTTAAGCTTAATTATATATTCGAGACAGAGTTATGCTTGATTTTATTTTCCTTCAGAACATTAAATTAAATGTTTTTCAACCCATAAGTGGTGACATAATTATTGTATATGATGTGTAATGAATGTGTAATGAATGCATATGATAGAGACAGTCGACAAGGATATTATTTTAGAAGTTAATGGAATAATAAATATGAGCTGATTTATCAGTTTAGTAGGTGTTTTCTATAAGCATGCGGAATTTAAAGATGGCTACCTGTACTATATAAAAGAAGGGAATGAATTTGGTTATTGAGATGATGCCTACATTTGAGTTACATCTTGTATTTTGATCAAGGAGTAGAAAGTTGTTGCGTATGCCATTCTGTTGATGTCATGCGGTATCCAAAAAAAGGCTAACTGAGCACATGATCAACATGTATCACATTCATGTATGTTATTACAAAAAAGTGGCAGCATTGAAGTGGAGTTGCAAGCAACCTACACTTGCAAATCATCCTTTATAATCCCTCTTAACTTACAGTTCTCATAGGCATCAAGATCATCGTTGTCACTGCTTTCTCATGAAGTGCGTTTAAAGTCACCTCTTTGTTCAGAATGGCAATATTTTAACAAATAGAAAATTCAATAAAATTAGTAAATAAATCAGTAACATGATTATGATTATGATAATTGATCATGATAATTATCATCACCATCATCATTGTTATGGACCCTCTTATTATCAATGATTTTTAAGTTAATTGCTAGCATTAAGTGTAATAAAAAGTCATCTCTTGGCAAGTAGTGGCAGATATATGAATAAAAAGAAAAATAGTCAATGACAAATATTGTGACTATTACAGTATAACGTATTGTTAGTTATATTTATAAATAGTAATGACAGTGCTCCAAGCTCATCTTTTTTCAAAGTCGCCTTTTGGCGACCTAAAATCATAAAATGATCGCCAGACATAAAATATTGGTGGTCAGAAAAAAAGGACACTTTGTGCAATATTACATTAAGGGTTTGAAATAATGAATTTGGCTGCGCAACTATCACAATTGAAATTGGAAGTACAGGCGACATCTCAAGGCTTTATACCTGGACAACCAGGGTAAAAGATACGAATTTTAAAGAAAATGGAGCTTATTATAAATAATATTTCATGCAAATGTTTATCTCACTTAAGGTTTTAAGTTTAGAAAGACCATAAACACATCTAATAAATCACTACGGCTTGGCACACGACCGCCGAAAATAGGTCGCCAAATTGGCGACTTTCGCTGCAATTTTAGTCGCCAAATTTTTTTTCTACTCATCATGGCGACCAAAATGGTCGTAGCTTGGAGCACTGATTGATAATGACCAGTCATGTGCTTGGTTATTTTATAGGAGGCGATATCCCAGGTGATGCCGCACACTACAGCTACTGCATTTGAATGTAAGTAATGAGAAATTCCAGGCTGTTGCATGTTTTGTCATATGCATTTATGTTCAGATTTTATTAAATAAAGTTTTTACATAGTAATAATTCATTTCTAGTACGGTGTCTTTTCTTGGCGATTCGAAAGCGTTAATAACATACAAAATACACTAAAATAGATACCAGGGGTCGAACTTAAATTTTTAGTCCACTAGCAAAGTTTTGCTAGTTAGATTTATTTCTACTAGCGAAACTAGCAAGGTCACTAGCTAATTTTTGCAGTCATTTTCCCTTTGATGACTCTGAAAATATGGTAAAAAAAAATACCTAAATAGTACACTGTTATTAAATTTTGTATTCTTCGTCTTCTCCTGTTGTTTCTTTGGCTGCTCGGGGTTGTCAGGCAAGACGTCATCATCGGTTACTTTACTGGTAGTCTTAGAGGTCGAGGGCGTCTTGAAAAAAAAAAAACAGGTGTTCTAGACATCTACAACAAAAGTGGCTCACAAAGTATGAGATTCATTCTCTATACTGTCACGTTGCTGATTCCCTACAAAATGTGAATGCGTAGGTAAAGTATGCACAGGTTCTGTGTAAAACCATGCTTATTTTCTCCTGTAAATGACATTCAATGATGTCTGAATTTTTGCCACAAAATTCTCCAGGAATGTTCACTTTTTTCCTCCAACTTTTATTAGAGAAATGCTTACTCGCAAAAGTTAGACTCGCAACTTCCAAAAACCACTCTCATTTTGCGAGTTCGCGAGTCTTAATTTCGGAGAAAGCTTTTTTTATAACGTTTTTTTATTATTTGAACAAAAATCTTCAATTTGTACATGTCTGTTACATTTTTTTAAATAAATAATTATCAGTAGAAATTACAAAAGGTCTTTTTAAAGTTAAAGGTTAAGAATATTCGTTTTGTAAGGATTTCATTTTATTCTGCTTCATTGCAATTTCTCTTCATCTGCAGTTCCAAATAAAAATTTTACCGATAACTAAGATATAGTTAACCAGATCCATCTCCTTTCTCAAGAAACCTATGATAATATCTTGCAGTAGAAGGCATCTGCTGCTGCTAAGTTTACTTAAAATATTTTAATAACTTCATTCCAAAAATATTGTGAAAAAGGGCTATTAGAAAAATATTACATGTATGTGTTGAAAAGTCTCCGTTGAGAAAGCTTTATAAAAAGAAAAACAAAAAATTAACTACAAGAAAGAATCTAAAAAGCTAAAAATGTTACAAATAAAAAATCTACTGTACAAAGTTAAGTTAAAAAAAGCTTGTTTAAAAAGTAAGGTTTTCAGTTTCAGTTTAAAAATGTCAATAGTTTTGAATCCGCATTTTTTATAATTATATGTTCTGGTAAAAAAAAGCATGCCAATCATAGGATTTGAGATTAAAATTTGGTTTTGTGAGAAGATTTTTTTGAGACCATCTCAGGTTGTGTACCAGTTGATATCAATGAATTAAATCATTCAGTTTAAGAGGAGCAAGGTCATGAAGGGCTTTGTATACTGTAGGTGATGAGGAGGATCTTGAATTCAATACACGCTAGATGTATAGGCAACCAGGGCAGTTCAACAAGAATGGGTGTAATGTGCTGATCTTGGTGAGAAACACCAACAAATATGACTGTAACAATAAAGCAACTGAATTCTTGAAAGGAAAACATACATGTACTCTACATGACGACCATGATTGTTTTTTTTAGCGATTGTACCAACCAACAAAGGTACATGTACTGTACTGATAGTTTTAGTGCACAATACATGTAGCATCAATTTGAGTCACTTTTAATGTTCAAAACTCAGTGGAACATTATTTCACGATTTTCATAAATAGGTGATATTGTATTATATACCGTTTAATATTTATCTCCTCCAGTAATGTTCATTATGATGGCTGGTGTTATAAAGTCATGACCTCTGGTCATAATGAAACTCTTCATTGATGACATAATTTTTGACAGTTTCACAACTGATGGATAACTGATAATGTTGATAATGTTCCATGACTGTATATTGTTGCATCACAAGCTTAGAAAAGAAAGTCCATGTTACATGTAAATGCTAATCGCAGTAAAGCCATCCTTTCTTAATCTCATTAAATCCATCACAGATGAAGATGAAGAAGGTGATAGAATAACTGTTAGAGGCGATGAAGAGCTGCAGGCTATGATAAATGGGGTAAGTTTACATATGAAAATTTAATTATCACACAGTGTATATTTTACAAATAGATTCTATTTTGCCATGCATCTGTTCAATTATAGATCACAGATGAAGCCAAAATGTGGTCAGAACAGGACAGTGCAACTTGTTGGTCACTGATATTCTTTCCACATTTTGATGTCTTCTGTGATCTATATTTACAAAAAAATGAAAACTGAATGGACACATGGCTAATTTAATGGAAATATTTAATTTTGTTTATTTATACAATAACAGGAATAAAATTATTACAGCTGTAGTCTCATAATCATATGAGTACTGGACCGTTATCTTGACTTTATGAGGATTTTTTTCTAATTTCAGCATTTACCATGTCAACAAAACTACTTTTCGCTTCGTTTTTGTCTTTATTAATTATATTAATTGTCGATAGTATACAGGAACAGATAGGTAAATAGGTCACTCCATGTCCCTTGTAAACTTGTTAACTTGTAAACTCCCCAGGGTATTATGTAATGTCTCGTTTCAGACAATGTCACACTATAAACTCAAGATGTTTTCTGATTTGTAAACTGAATACTCTTATTTGCAAACTGCAAATGGAATTAAAATGGCATGTTAAAATTGATAATTTTTACTGTTTTTTTTTATTTTCGCTCTTTGTAGGCATAATTCGCTCAATTGTAAATTGCTGCCTGCTGCTTGCAAAGGCATGAAGCGCCAAAAGTGTGGATTCTCGCGCCTGTCTGCTAGCAAATTTAATACATAATGTATTGTTTCAGACAATGCATATTGTCAGGCTAAGATGTTTTCTTACATGTATTTGTAAGCTGAATACGCTTATTTGTAAACATCAATAAAATCTAAAATTAACATTACATGTAAGTTGGTTTGTATTCATGAGATGGCTCTTATTAGAGCCCCTTTGATACTTTTTATTTTAATTTTTTTTTTCTCTCAAAAAGCACCTTTGGATGAATTCTGAAAGGCTGAGAAGAGGAGTCGCACAGGAGCCCTTAAGTGTTTATCCAAAAGGTAAAAAATGCATAATGTCGACACTCTGACATCATGTAAAGTACATGACTGTACAAATGTACTCTGTATTTTCTACATCAAAAATTATATTAAACAAAGTCATTAGCTCTTAATATACAATTAGAGCAGAGTATTTGTTTTGAACAATCACTTTCTTTCAAAGCTTGCAGGACTTCAAGAAGAAGAAATTTTTGTGGACTCACTGTAAGTGGCAAGCAAGTTTACAATAAATTGATTATTTTATAATCATTAGTTTTACCCTGAAATAAAAATGTACACCCCTTGCTGTGTACTTAAATAGTGCATTCATTCAATGCAATGGACAGAATTAGTAATATACCTAGTTATTTTTACACAACTCATCAGAGAAACAATAAACCACCATCTGCGCAAATATATGGGACATTATGCAGCTCTTGCAAGGTCTTCTCTGATTTGCTGAGAAAACAAAACAACAAACAAAACAACAATGGACCATAGCCCTGAAAACAATAGTTAAGAGCTGCATGATACCCAGGTCCAGTGAAATTAGAGATTGTTTAAATTAAGAGCTGCATGGTATCTGAAATATACAGTGTATTTATTATTTCATAATAAAGTATTCATGACAAATAATTATAGAATTAATAAAATAAATATTTTGAAATATTAACTATATCAAATATTATAGAATTAATAGTTAATAATAATAATAATAATTATGATAGAAAAAATTAGCTACAGTGTAGCTCGTACATGTTAATGAGCTTGTACATGTAGAATACACATGTTATTGATGCTCTTTGAAATATACGGATGCATGTTTCCCATTTTTATTCTATGCGTTATACACTTTCAAATATTTTTTTTTTGCTTAAATCTTTGACCTGCTCTGTACTTAAAATGTAATGGTTAAATTTTTTTATTTGTTTGAAAATTTTCATGTTGACAGTTTAAATGAGCATCAGAATTTGAAGCTGTAGCTGTAGCTGTATAAACCATTCTTAACAGAATTTGTCCTCGGTTATCACTTATTAATAAAATCAATTTCTTACTGTTGATTACATGTTTATTCAAACTAGGTGAACACAAAGGCTGCACCAGTGAACAACACAGTTCCAACAGCTGCCAAAAATGTGCCTGATGTGTGAGTGGAAAAAAATTGCTTATGTATATATCCCACTACTGTATATCATCTCTTTTATTCTTTTTTTCTCTTGGAGAATGGAGAAAGTGAAAATATGTGGAAATCAGTCGAAATCAGTGAAATATGTATAGTTTAATAAACGAGCAGGAGTGCTTTATCAAGTTTAAAACACGAGGCGCAGCCGAGTGTTTTAGACTTGATAAAGCACGAAGTATGAGTTTATTAAACGGCTTCAAAAACTTCTGATGTAGATCTATTCATTCTTGCACTAATATTTAGATTTTGAGTTATTTTGGGCAAGAAAATTGGACGCAAAATTAAGCCGTGTCTATATCAGATATAAAGACATTCATTAAACATTAATTTCCTTTGTATTTTCTTTATGAATTATTAATGAGTTTTTGAAGTTTACTTAATAACTATCACTGAAATTAATTGTTCATGCAGTTCTATCAGTGGGTCACATACTGTTTTTCAAGATAAAATAAAGAAAGAATAAAAAAATAAACAAACAATTATACATGACTGTATAACAAGCAAAAATTGTTAACAAGCTACCAGTAATAAAAGCTCTTTGGGATCCCAGGGGAGGTACACTGTACTCTGGATTTAAAGTGACGTGATATGCTAATGGGGGCAAAAATCAATACCGGTAACCAAAAAAAATCCCTAGGGCTTCCAGCAAAACTTTAATTAATATCCCTCGAACTGAAATTAAACCCAAAAAAATTCCATGCTCAATTTTCGAACCTAAAAATATCCAGAAGAGAGTTAACGATATAACAACATTCGTCACACTATGCGGGCACTGTGCATGGCAACAATTCATATTGTTTTGAATACACAAAAAATTCCTACTTCACTTAAGCCACCTCAAAAAATACTTGCCAAAAATTAATGTTCTTTATACCCAAAAAAATCCTGGAATCGAAAATTTCAAACCCCCCAAAAAATCCTTTGCACATCCCCATCACTTTAAATCCAGAGTATACCCCCCCCCCCCCCCCCCTTCCCCCAGGGTTTGGCATGTTCAATTATAACAGCAATTGTGATCTGACATCTGTAGTTCTGCACAGATGCACAAGTGCGCAGTTTGCACATTTGTATATTTTTGTTTTTTTGTTTTTTTACTGCAATGTATGTTTTCTATTTATGATGTAGATTGCACAAGACAGAACATGGCGACATAAGAAGCATTTTAGCCAATGGCCAGGTACTGATTGGATTTTATTAATAAAATAATACAATGGGATTGTACACTTTTGTTTACTTGTGAGAGATGCAATGTACTTCTACAGTTTTACTTTAACATAGAGCGGTTTTCAATTGAGTGTCAAAAGTCATGTCACAGTTGCTTTGGTTTTGCATTGCTACAGTTTGTGATTGGCTAAAAAATCTCTACCAATCTGAAGTAAAACCACTAACCAATCTTGCGTACACGTTTTTCCGTACTTGGTCCCAGCTACATGTATTTGCTTTGAGCCCTGATTGGTTCGTTGGATTGTCTTCGTCTGTTGTGATACAGTGTAGGTCAGAGTAATAACTTTGGTTTTGGTTTCATGACACTTAAATGAATACCGCTCAAAAATGGTGATGTATTAAGTTTTTATGTACAGTTTTATATTTTCTTTCATGTTCAACGATATTCCTTACTGTAGTTGTCAGCTCTACAGCCACATGTTGCAATTTTAAATCAAACTTTACTCATTCAACCATTTATTCAATGTATCGATCTTTAATAGTAGGTACTTTATTCTTTATTTGTAAACATTGTGCACATGTTAATTTTAAATGGTTCAGCAAGTTCTATTTTATTTGCGTAATTTTGTGTGCGTACAGGTTTCCCACACAGATATTCAGCATCTAGACATCCTGGGACATGGCAATGGAGGAACAGTTTACAGGTTCGTCCTTCGACTCAGTAAAACTGTAATATTATCGAAAGCTCATGTAAGCAGCCAGCACTGGTTTATATGACCGTTTTTCAAACAGTTAATCCTTAGGGTAGCCTCTATAAACAAGAGATTTGAGTGTTGACACTGAACATTTTAAGCTAGGACAGGAAATACATGTAGAAAGGTTTTACAATTTTAACATCTTACATGTACATTTTCTTTTGTCCTCAGGGCGTTGCATACAAGGACGAATAGGATTATTGCAGTTAAGGTGCTTAGAAGTGTGAACTTTTTTTCAATTTTCTTTGTTATTCTTAAATATTCATTGACACATTACATTGCATTATCTTGCATGATCCTTCAAAGCTTGCAGTTCCGCTTGCTTTCTGAATGACAATTGTTTTGTATCATTGATGACATAGCATGTGAAGTGCTACAACTTGCTGCAACTTCTACATGTACTGTCTGAATAGACCACCTAGATAAATTAACCGGCCTTATTGCAGGACATAACTTAGTGTATGGATGACCTTTTTGTAGGTAATTCCTTTAGATGTAACTCCAGATGTCCAGAAACAGATCATATCAGAATTGGAAATTCTTTTTCAGGTAAAAGCTCAAGTGCAGTAATCAATGTAATCTCAAATAACATTTAATAAACTTTGCCCATATGTACTGTAGATGTGAACTAGCAATTACGTGTATATAGTCCCTTCTCTTGCATAATTATAAGCACAACTTAAGGAATTTTTGTTTTTCATTTCGTGCAAACAATAGACTTCCTAAATATTTGCTGTATTAAGCATATAAACGTGTTGGCGTAGCCGGTGCACAGTGTAGTCGTGAAATATGTAAGAATGAAGTTAAAAGATTTTTATAGCGATATTTCTCTGTTTACAAAAATTACGTCAAATTTGCCAACTATTAAAAGCACTATTTGTTTCAACAGCCAATAGTTCTCTGGTTGGCACATTAATAACAATAGGTGACGTAACGAGAAATATCGCTATTGATAAAAAAATAAGAGAAAAGGAAACATTTAAGGTTACCGTGTACCTTCGGAGGCATCTCCAGTATAACAGCTCTAGCATCTCGATATACCTAAACCCAGATATCAAATTAAAGCTTATAGAGCTGGCTATCTAAATATGGAAACCATTTGGTAATAAAATGAATTGTCGAATTTTTTACGTCTAAATTCGAATGTCCGAAACAGCTTTAAAACGCTATAACTCAAAGCGATTATTGTATTTTGCTAATTTGATTTGTTCTCGGGTTTCCAGACACAAAGCGCTAAAAAAACGTGTCGGCGATTTCCCATATTCAATAGGCCATTTCCGAGTTGCCTCTAGCCTCTCTATCAAAGCGAGGCTACGTGCGAAACCTTTCATATGAAAATGAGTTTTCATTCACATGCAAATAAAACTTATTTGCATGTGAATGAAAACTCATTTTCATATGAAAGGTTTCGCACCTAGCCTCGCTTTGATGGAGAGGCTAAAGGCAACTCGGAAATGGCCTATTGAAGGGCCGAGAGCATGTCCAGCCTATATGACTTTTTAGGCCTTTTTTTATTTTTTCTTGCCCAGATTTGTCCAATTTTGGCATGTGAACTAGAAATTAGTTGCAAAACATTGTTCCGAATTTTTTTCTGTTGTTTTTTCTGTCGTTTTCGAGAAATACCGTATGCAAAAAAAAAAAAATCAATCAATCAAAGGCTCCTATTCACGGTTCGATATTTTTTTAAAATTAAACGTAAGGAATTTTGACGAACGCAAAAAAAGTATATCACTTTCATAATGTCCAGTTCGAAAAAAAAAAAAAAAAAAAAGATGCTGAGCGTGATTCGAACCTGGAGCCGTCCGAGCGGAAATCCCCGACCAAACCACCAGACCACCGAGGAACACATACTCAGTTCAGGCTAAGTTTTATTACTTAAAGCTTGATACGCATCAAAACGCCTATCTCGATTTCAAAATCCTTTTAGATCGAATTTAATGTTGCATTAAAGACTCCAAATGCGAAACGTCTTCCCGCCGGCCAGCAACAACTCACTTCGAGCTGCCCAAAGCTGTATTTCAAGTGATCGACCACGCACAGCGGACCCATCTACCACTGTCGCAAAGCATGTCGGGAAATCCTACAACAAAACCGAAATGGAGTTCCCGCCCGAAAGTTTTTGCAAAATACTATAAGTCTCAAAGCACTTCGGATATCGGGCATTTCGACCACAACACGGGATGGGAAATGGCCCACAACTCTCAACGCTGCCCCTTTTCTGATCCGAAGTGATTCCAGACTTTCCCGCCGGCTCGTCTTCCCGACCAAGGTCAGTTTTTCACCTCGAGCACTAAATGGCGCTTCAGACACAAGGAAGGACAAGAAACACGACTCGTTTCTTTGAGAAGTGCTAGAGACTCAAGGATTTCCGGACTTAATGATGTCTTTCAATCACCGGACGGGCCTCATACACGTTGGCTTACACACACGCTACAGAGGCGATGTGTTGCCGTAGTGAGCTCACGATAGATAAGCGAGCCAGGCGTGCGTAAATAACGGTATTTTCGTTTAGTTGTTGGCACTGGTCAGAAGTATTGCAGTCGCATATTCTCACGCCAAACTGCTTTCAAATGGCTTCGAAATTGCGCTCTGAATGTACCGTCAAAGCACTGGAGGGCCAGAACTCTGCTTTTTTCAGGTGAAATTGGTCAAATTCCTTAGGGTTTGTGCAAATTCGACAAGGGCTTGTGATATTATTCGTTGTACGATAAAATGAGGCTATTCTGAGCTATTCTGAGCGAGAAAAAATAAAAAAAGGCCTAAAAAGTCATATAGGCTGGACATGCTCTCGGCCCTTCAATTGTAGTGAAAAGTTACAGAATATTTTCGAAAAAGGGAGAAAAAAATTGGAGTGATCGCACGGAAGTGGCTCTTGACGAAAAGGTTTTCGGAAATTAGAAATTCGCCGACACGTTTTTGTTGATTCTATGTTAGCCTAGCTTCTGTCCAAATTTGAGGAAAATCGAACAAATTCCCTTAGAGTTGTAGGTCTTTAAAGTGTCCCCTGCAAGCGACAAATTAACTTTGAGAAAACAGCGCTTAGGGCTGTCAATCAAAAGAGAATCTTTTACTTTCGTTCAAAACGTTATACCGTCATTTCTCCGTCAATTTTCACTATTTTTCAATAATTTTTTTTGGATGAAAGTTTATTCTGTAAACTTTATTTTGACGGCCCAAAAAAAAATTTCAATAAAATGGTCGATCTGAAGGTACTCTGTAACTTTAAGGAAAAGTTATTAGAAATAGATATGCCGAAATTATATTCAATTTTAATTTTTGACATTTTTTTGTTTGTGCATTTTAGTGTTCATCAACCTTCATCATTGAATTTTATGGAGCATTTTTTGTGGAAAATAGGTAGGTTTATTCCTTTTCTATCAGAACGTTACAATCACTAGCCGTGGCTTGTTTAATATGTTTAGATTTCCAAATAGAACTTTGGACTTGGAATTAACTCATTTATTCTATGAATTTGTTTGTGAACAAACTATGCCCTTAACTTTAGCTGGTGTACAATATTATTTCTCTGATTATAGTGTGTGCGATCACGTGACCCTTGAATTACCGTCCGCCATGTTGGAGGACCACTTTCCCTGAGTTTACCTTTCAGAGCAGAAGCGCTTTTAAATTAATAACTCGCGTTTCCCTTAACATTGTGAATTAAAATCGAAATGGTAACTAATTAACAGGCTGGTGCTCTTTTGTCCGTTGTCGTAAGTGTTTCGGTCCGCGAGGAGAGACTCTATTTTGCTGTCATACTCTTCTCTATCTAGGACTACAAAGCAATTTCCTTTATCGGCTGTCATGATGACTCTGGAGCTGTCTCTCTTTAAGTCATTCAAGGCTTTTCTTTCTTCTTTTGTGGTGTTGTTGTGGTTTGGCGAGCAAGCCCTCTGGAGGATCGCAGCTGTAGAAGTTCGTACTTGATCTTTCGATTCATCAAGACGGGTATATAGCAGCTTCGACTTCGGCCACAATATCCTTGTATGGAATTTTGGACGGAGTTGGGGCAAACCTCGGGCCTTTTTCCAAGAGCGATGCTAGGCAGGTAGAAGTGGTTTCTTGGAAAGATTGACAACCCAGTTGTTTTTGTCCACAGAATCGGTTGGCAAGTTGTGGGTCTTTAAATTGTTGATCTTCTTGTCGTGTCTGGCACATATTCATGCGAATAACCCGCCATATTCCAAAAATTTTTTACATGTCATTTGATCACATATTTTTATCTGTCGAAGACAGTAGACCGACTGTCGAAAGCTTGTAGTTTTTAATAATTTTCACCAGAGAACGCATTTTATATTTTACTATGACGAATCCTGGTAACGGATCCTCGATATTCTTAGGTAGGGAAATAAGATATAAACGCCAATATTTTTTTCTTATATTTTTTTTGTAGGATATCAGTTTGCACAGAATATATGGATGGTAAGAAAAACGCTCATGGAGTAACGTAATTGACTGAAAGAGTGATTGACTGCTAGAATGGCTGACTGGCGAACCGGTAGACTGACTAAACGTTTGACCGTTCTTTATAGTTAAAACATGTTTTTCTTTCAGTTCTTCATTGTAATATAATTATTTACGTGCCGTTTGTATACTTATTTAAAAAATCCTGTGAGTCTTGAGTAAGTCACCACACCTTTAAAGTTGTATTTATAGTTGACCTCAAGAAAAACCCTCTTCGAGAATTAGTAATAAAAATAAATCATCAAGGAAGACATGACATAAGCATTCACCTTTAAAAAAAGAGAACTTTTTTGTTTGATGTTTTTTTCTTCTTCTAATTTTGGAATTGTGACCAATGCAACCATTACTTTTGTCCTTATCTCATTTAGGAGGTTCCCTTGACATGTATGGCTGCATACCAGAACCTGTATTAGGAAGAATTGCGGTCTCAGTAAGTGATCTACATAAACTGAAAATTATTAAACCAGAAATAACAATATTGTAGTAAAATATTGTAGTAAAATTGTGCCACCATGAAAATCGTCTATTAGAAGAAAAGAAAACTGTGAAGTGATTTAAAACTAGTGTCAGTCATAATGCCATGAAAACGTTTAACTTAGTATATTTTTGAATGCAGATCGTATTCAATGATGATATTTGTTTAAAAATATATCTTTATTTCAGGTGGTCAAAGGACTTCGATATTTGTGGGAATTAAAAATAATGCACAGAGGTAAGGGGATGGCTCGGCATTTAAACGAATAACAATTACATTTTCTTATAAACATACTATATTGCGGGTTCGTAAAACTTATCGCTCGTCATGCCAAAATTATATCAATTCTGGTTCCAGGTATTAAAGTTGATCTAGAATTGGTAACTGATGGTTGTGAAAATTGTGAAATTTTTTGCTTAAAATTAAGATGCCGATGGTGGTTAAATACCGGGAAAAAATTCCACAAATCGAAACAAGCCAAGGTCAAACGGGAGTAGTCATAGCTCCACTCCATAGTCAGTTATCAAATATTTAGAAAGATGTTTCTACAATCACGTTGTACGTGAAGATCTAATCCAGAGGTCGTGGGTTCGAATCCCACCGAGGTCAAAGATTTTTTTCTTTCCCTCTTGTTGTCCCTCATTTCCTTACTAGGGCTAACGCTCAGTACAGGGAAATTTATGGGTTGACCTTAGCACTATAATTTACACACAGAGTTAATTCTCTGATTCCTCGTTTAAGTTTATTATAGTAGTCGCCAAATTAACGTTACAATCGTTTAAACCTCAGTATGTTTCAATTATGTAAAACGCTATTCTCCTTTTTAGACGTGAAGCCTTCCAACATTCTAGTGAGCACGAGAGGAGATGTGAAATTATGTGACTTTGGTGTCAGTCGACAGGTATATTGTTCTGTGAACCTAAGCGCACTTAGCGAGTATCATCGTTCCATACGGCTTATATCTACCCACAATTCTAACCACAGTAAACACAGGAAATATTTCTCAGTCCTTGGCCGACTATATTTTTGACGGAATTGTTAAACTGCCTAACTCTCCCTAACCAAAACAAAATTTGGCTTTTGCTAACCGAAAGGCTGATTTCAGCAGACACACACAATTAGAAAAGTTCCACCAAGCAACTATACTCATGTCTCACAGACACCCGTGGATTCAGTTAGAAAAACATCATGTCACTGAGTAGAAAATGTACAGTCAAAGCACCTTTATACAAAAAGTGTTTCAGCACCGTTTTATTCCCTGTATCCCCATAGCTTGTATATCTAACTTTAATACTGCGAACGGTGCCAGTCAATAATAAACACTTGATGACTGGTCCCGAGGGAAACAGTGAATTTTGTTTCCCGAGAATCTCGATGTTCAAGAGGGAATCGAGGTAAACAAAATTCACCGTTTCCGAAGGATCAGTCATTAAGTGATTTGTTATGAAGCAACACAGGACATTTGAAAAAAAACAAAAACCACAGTTTTGAAAACGCGCCGATCACTCCAGGTAAACATCAATCGCGTCATAATCATGTCACCTTTTGTCACGGTCTGATCACGTGCGCTAGGGGACAACAGACTGTTACCTTCTCACGTCAAAAATGTTGCCCGCTCATGGACGTTTGGCGGGAAACAGTTTGTTTGTTAGATATTATGTGACCATGAATCAACCAATAATGCGCGCGTTGTGTTGAGAAAAACTCCTCCAGCTATATAGAAAGTCTTTTTATATTGTTCTAAGGCTTTTTTTTTTTTGTTTCTAATCAATCTGTAAACGTTTTATGAAGTTTCTCAAAGATACCTTTTTATGATTCTACATTCCGGCCTTCCAATTACATGTACTTGTATTCCTTATGGCAAAGGATTTATATCAGTGTCTGTATGGTTATTAAGTGGAAGTGCTACGAAAAAAAAACCTAAGGTTAACTCCAGCTATATGGCTACCCTTACTTTTGAGTGGGAACCTGTATACATATGAAAAAAGCGTTTCGTCCAATCACAAATATATAAAATAATCAAATTTCAGCATGGGCAGTGCTTTGTACGGTATTTACGCACTCGTTGGTTCGTAAAGGCCTGATACGAACCAACTCGTGCGTAAATACCGTGCGTCAGCACTGCCCATGATGTAATCTATAGTTCAAAGCTGTTCTGTATTAGGAATACAAACCTTCATTAAATTTATTTTGTAGTTTCCTTATGAATTGTTAATAAATTTTATTGGTAACATTTTATTGGTAATATTATTGGTAACAGTTTGCAATTGTCTTCTTCAACTTCAGCTCGTCAATTCAATTGCTACAACTTACGTTGGGACTCATGCTTATATGGCGGTAAGTTAATTTACCACTCATTATTTGTTTGTTTGTTTGTTTTCGCGTTCGTCTGTCTGATCAGTTGCTTACATTTTTCAGTATGACAAAACAATCGGTAAACTTGTTCGCACTATGATATTAAATATACATATCACCATTTAATATTGTATTTTTTTAATCAAATGAAGAAATGATTCTCGTAGTGATTCCGAGTTACGTTATGCCTCGTTGTCAAAGTGAGGCTAGGTGCACAACCTTTCATATGAAAATGGATTTTTATTCAAATGTAAATAAAACTCATCTTCATATGAAAGGTTGTACACCTAGCCTCGCTTTGACAACAAAGCATAACGTAACTCGGAAATGGCCTATTAAAGAAATAGCAACTGAATTTGTTGTTGTTTTTCATTTTGTTTGCACTACGGTATGTAAATCATCTTGAAGATATTCGCTTTCCTTGAGGTGGAAAGATACACATAGTTTAATGTTTTGCAGCTCCTGTACTGATACTGCAAGCTTTTAATTCTTGAATGGTGTTCTCTTTTCTCTTTGTTTCTCTTAGCCCGAACGCATACTGGGAGATGAATACAGCATTCGATCAGAGCTGTGGAGTTTGGGTGTTTCTCTTCTTGAGGTGATAAAATAATAAAAATCCACCTACAGTAGTTAGTTTTCATTCTATATACTTGGATTCCATTTTGCTGTGCGTGTGTTGAGTTTTCTATCTAAAAATGACGTCAGGACATGGTAGCAACAACACGAAACGAAATAATAATAGAGTACAGGCAGGTTAAGTTGATGAAAACGTGATCAAATTATTTAAAGACTGATTCACTGTTTATCAATGGTTTAATAACAGAGAAATGAAACATCGTGTTCTACCTGTAGCGAACGCGAGCTTCTTACCATTACTTTGCTTCTTTCTTACTTTTTCTCTCTATTTCCGTGTAAATTTACATTTTACACTTAATTGCAAAAAAGACCTACCTAAAACAAGATTGCAATTAAATTACTTATGATTATAAAAGAATATATAAGAGGTAGTCTAAGTAATGCTATGTAATTGAATAAAGCCTTTCTAAGGGAGTTTAGAATTCGGTTTTTAGACTTAACTGCTGGGAACAAATTTTCGCGGATCTCGGTCTTTCACGTACGGTACTAGTATATAACAACAAGGGAATATAATGCTGTTGTCATTTGTAGGATCAGTTTATTAACATTATCTCAGGCTCTTCCTCCAGGGCTGCCAGGACTCCTTGGTAGTAAATTTTCGTAGACTTTTTTTTCGCTGGAGTTTATTTTCTTGGGATCTTATTTTCGCGGATCGTTGGAAAACCCGCGAAATTCGCGAAAATTAGACCCAGCGAAAATTTCATGTCACACGGTATGTGAAAACGGCTTTTAATAGCCCTTATGCATGTTTACGTCAGACTAGCTAATTTCACTCCCAAGCCTCGCTTTCGAAGTGGAAACCTATGACAATCTCATCAAAATTTTCGCAAAGGATCAAAGTTGCAAAATGCCCACTCAAAACCAACGTGAACTTGTCAAGGGTTTGCAAGGAATGTCGTACAAACAAGGTTTGGTGGTCAATTGTGAGCTAGTGACGTCATCATGCATAAGGCCTGTTCTAAAGCTGCAAAGAATCATAGTTAGTCAAGGGACTGGTTATGAAACCTTGCAAACTTCAATGGCATATTTTTTTTCCATCACGCCATGACTGAATAACGTAGTGAAAACATTTTTATTGGTCAGTTGCTCGAACAAAACCTAAAATCCATTATAGTTGCGCACGATCAAGGTTGAAAAACGCTCGCAAAGACATTGAACAAAGAAATTATAAGGTTTCATAACCATTTCGCTTTATTAACTATCAATGATAGAATTAACTTCTTCCCTCTTATGTATTGCAGATGGCTTTAGGAAGATTCCCTTACCCAACGGTGAGCCAACCATTTTCTTGTCTTTATAGTTTCATTTGCATTTAAAAAAATTTTATTATCATTCATGACCGCAGTCTGATTGTGTCAATGTAAGCTGATTAGAGGAACAGAGAACATTAACTGAATCTAATATTCTTTAACTTGTTATTTTACAGGAAAGTCATGGGGGCGCTGAAACCTTCCTGGTAATTAATTTGTATTACTATTCTAAAATTACATGGATAGAGTATGTTTTTTTTTTGTGTGTGTAAAAGTGTTTAATCATAAACTGAATAAATATCTTGTCAGATATCGTTATTTGATGACTACTGTGTATATTTATTTCAGCCCATTGCACTACTTCAGTGTATCGTACATGAGGTAAGTCAATTTCCTTAAGCTTATCCCTTATCAATTGCCACTAGATTTTGATAGTAGACTTCCAGTTATTAATAAACTAAAAATTAAATGTTCTTGTAAAGATCGTTCTTATTGATTGATGAATGACTTGTCTAAACTGACTGAACGGTTGATTGATTGATTGATGGATTACTTCCTTGTCTAAACTGACTGAACGGTTGATTGATTGATTGATTTATTGTCTAAACTGACTGAGCGGTTGATTGATTGATTGTTTGATGGATTAATTCATTGTCTAAACTGACTGATTAATTGATTGACTGATTGATTGACTGATTGATTGATTGATTTCGTTTTAAGAACCCTCCATGTTTACCCGAGGATAGGTTTTCACCAGCGTTTGTGAATTTTGTATCTCAGTGGTAAGTATTTTGTGTTCGCAAATCTGATGAGACATGAAGACAATAGCAATGCCGTATAACAGCTAGTATGTGGTGTTTACAACATGAGTGGCCGTGTTGTATCGGATTTACAATCACGAGCCGAAGGCGAGTGATGGTTGATCTGATAAAACACGGGCGCGAAATGAAAATGAAATGTTAAATAGCTACAAGCGCAGTAAGGCATCCACTATTGGTTGTAACTAATTAGCATTTCGTAGCTGTTCTGTATTAGGATTACAAGCCTTCATTAAATTTTCATTTCTTTTGTTGGTATTTCTTTTCTCATCTTTGTTTTAGCTTTAACGTAAGTGCCCTTCACCCCCTTTTTTGATTTCAGTATGCAGAAAAGTCCATCAGCCAGACTAACTCCTGAGGCGGTTTTGGTAGGTTAAATGTCAGGTTAAATTAGTTTTCATTTATTTATTGCAATAGGAAATTTGAATATTGTTTTCTCCTCACGTTTATACTCTTCTTGTTATGCTTAGTCACCGTATGGTCCGAGGAAGACGTCTGTTAATCGACTGGACTACTCAAATCGTATAATATTTAGAAGAAAATAAATACAAATTTATGTAGCAAAACCTAGCAAGCAAAACAATAAAAAAAAAACGATGAAACATACAATTATTCAAGCCTTTGTTACAGCATTTATCACTTCTGTGGCGATATCCAGTAGGTTAACTCAATTATACTTATAAATACAGGTCAGCAAACAGATCAGTAAACAGGTCAGCAAAATGGGTCAGCGAGATGAATCATAAAATGTACTTTCAAGAGCATGTCATTCTAGCTACGGGGTTCAAATCACGAGGGGTTTTAACGTACCTCAGGAATGTTAATTACGAAACTAAATGTCAATGAACGAATCACTAAAAGCAAATACTAATTGTCTATTATGTCAACGAAACACCGTATATCCACAACTTCTTGACTGACCTACTGACTGACTGACTAACGGACGGATCGACGGACTGATGGACAGACTAACTGTCTGACTGCTTGACTTATTGTTTGATTGACAGTCTTACTGACTGACAGAATGACTGATTGCTGACTGACTGACTGACTGACCGACCGACCGAGCGACCGACGGATGGACGGACTATCTGTCTGATTGCTTGACTTATTGATTAATTTTACAGACTGACTGACTTATTGATTTGTTGAATTATTGGTAGACCGACACAATGATTAATACATAGATTGATTGCTACATTGATTCACTGATTCGTTTATTGTTTGTTCATTAATTCGTTGATTAATGTCTTGTGCATTTGTTGACCCGTAGGTCCATTGATTGGTTTACTCAATGTTTTCTTTGTAGACACATCAATTCATCGCAGCAAATGATGACGGCAATGTGGACATCATATCCATGTGGGTGTGTCGTCAGCTAGAGCAGAGAAGATCACGTGACCACAGCTTGGACTCGCCAAACTCGGAATCACCGTGACAATTTTCGTACTTCCAGAATCAAAGGGATTTATTTAATTTTTTACCAACAGCATGTAAAGAATGGCCTTAATAACAATGGAAAAAGTTTGGTATTTGACGTAGGATACAGCAGAAACAACCTCCGTATGAAGATGTTCCAACGGCGCGTTCGCTCAGGAGAACATTTGAATTAAGCAGAATCCTTCTCATGTTAATAATGATTCTTTTCTGACAACGAACTTTTTTACATTGAACATTTTTTTACTTTAAATTATAAATTACCCAGTTCGAGCGCTAAAGCTTCTCAGTGAACTCACATAAGCCTTCATCGAATTAATTGTTAATAATAATACAATAATAGTTTATTTAGGAGCTTACAGTCAAGCTTGTCAGATGTTTATTTTATAAGTTTATTTTTGTCTCTTTAGACTCATTTTTTTCCTGTAAATAATTAGAAAATTAAGAGTTATTAATGGGCAATACTCATTGAGAAATGTAAAGTATTGTAAAAAACAAAACAAAATAATGGCCCTAATAAGTTACTGTAATTATTTCGTATGACTCATTCCGTGCCTAACGGAGCACGATGGCGCAAAGTAAAACAAGCAAAAGACAGGAAACATAACTCCAAAATACGATACCTCCCACACAATAGAATAACATTGTGTTTCTTTGTGTGCAGAAGATCGGGTGTTTCTTGGTGTTGCGGAAGCCATTGTTGGTTAGCTTTTGTGTTGTGGTGTGGGTATTGTTCAGTATCTTTTGAATCTTTTGTTTTACGTCATTTGGTGATCACACCATCTGCAACACCAAGAAACTACCAATCAGTCAGAAACTCTACCCAGATTAGGGGTTGACACATTATGCCGGCATAATTTCGAACATAATACTATAGTTGGAGTATCCGGCATTAGAGTGCTATTTTGACGGCATAAAAGTGCTATTTTAGAACATAATTTTATATAGCTTCTATTCTCCTATTTTGGATCCAAACTGTAAAATGTCAAGCTATTTAATTGTTTAATGCAGCTTAAATTTCAATTCAACGAAGCATAACTAGGAGCATAATAGTCTGTTTTCGAGGGTGACGCCAAATAGGCGCATAACACTCAAATTTAGGAGCGTTAAATGTGTCAACTCCTAACACAGATCCATATAGTGCGTTTGTCAAAAGTGATCAGTATTGAACTTTTCAGGTCGTTCCCTTCACGAACGTTCATGTTGTTGTGTAGCCTAGGAGTGTCCTTGGGCTAACTGCAGTGAGCTCATTAAATGATATTGTTGTGTAATATTAGGTACCGGAATGCAGGAATGATATTCATTTCAGTCTTTTCTGATAAACTGCTGATAACCTCCTTGTAATTGTGGTTTAGAGTAAGGAGAGCAAAGTAACTTTTTAGTTTCTTGCAATCGATTTTAGGGTTTACCTCGGTGTAAGAACGTGTGACTTTTTCCTTTGTTTTTTACCTTTGTAGTATTGCATTCCCAGTTGACTCTATTGTTTTATGCCTTTTGTTTTCTTTGTTTTACGTCACTCAGGAGTTTCACAGGTTCTTACACCGAGGATGAGCCCGATTTTATTGCTACGAGTGCTTTTGAATGAAAACTCCAACGACAAACTCCAATAGAGCGTTTTCACTTGACGTCATAGCCGCCATATTCAAGTGTCGTGAATTTTAATTAACTTCTTTTGTTAGGAACACCAACATGGCTGCCATGGACTTTGTCATTTGAGTCCCACGGGACTGAAGGTCACGTGAGTGAAAACGCTCTATAGACCGAGCGTGATCAATCAATGACAATCGATCATCGGAAATCCAAACGATCAATAGCAATCGTTAATTGTTATCATTTGGTATCGGCCAATCGATGAGCAATCGATAATCACCAGAAAACTTCGTCTAATTGCTATCGATTGCTTTTGATTATTATTGTTTACTTCGATCCTAATAATATTATGCCAGTGAGCGTGGACAGATTTCGACAACAGTGAGAATAACTCGCTAAATAAATAGCATAACAGCAGAGGTCTTTCAAATAAAAACAACATACTTCAAAGCCCAGCAGGTAATAGACTGCAACATAATGGACCAATTTCGATATTAAAATTCATACTTGGCTCCGAGGCTTGGGGAAATAAAACAAAAGAAATAATTCAACGCTGAACCTCACTGTGATTTCTTTTGTTTTTGTTTTTTTTTCGGAGCCAAGTATGAATTTTAATATATCGAAATTGGTCTATTAGCCTGTGGGCAAGCTCTCGGTCTCTCGCCACCGAGCCTTTACGGCGCACAAAACAACTTCGCCTATACACCTCATAAAAAAACAAAATCTGCTAAGGTAAGCGTCTAATTCTGGCGGTGGAATGTCTTCGAGCTTTCTTGTTTCGTTTAACAAAAACTACTTCACCACTGAATCCTATGTCACTGTCCGTCTTTCTTTGAGTATTTTTGTTCGCTTCACCTAAGAATCTTTCGACATCTTCGTCAGTAAAGGACGGGAATCTTTCACTCACTAAATTTTCCACTGTCTTTTCTAATTCATTGTTCGAGGCCATCTCAGTTGGGTTGTTCGCGCTGTTCTTTTTTGTTAAATATATATAGTTAGGCTTAGCCTAACAGCGGCGCCCTCTGAAGACCCTCTGAACAAGCTTAACTAAGATAAAACTTAACTAATAGGTGAAAGATCGGAAGCAAAAGAATTAAGATTAATATTGACGACCGGGCTATTTTTTAATTTTAGCAATTCTCAAAAACAGTATTACCCGACCGTCTGCACAGTACATTTAGACCGTACAAAAGTTCACAAAAACAACTTTTTCTCCGTCTAGAATAACTATTACGACTACTGTTGAAAAATACAGTTGTTGCTTGTCAAAAAATGCCTGAGAAACTGATTTGGAAATCAAAATTGCCAAAAATACACAAACATATTTGCATACGGCCACGCGAGTGAAGTTAGAACTATAATAAAATTCAAGTCTTGTTTTGTTTACATAAAATCGCTTTTCAACCTATGTAATGAATGAACAAACACATCAAAATGGACAACACAATCTTCTTTCGAAAAAATTTATTCAAATCTCCATTAGTTTATGCTGAAAAGCAAAACGCAAAACGCGCATCGAGGCCGAGCCGTGTCTTCGATGAAATTCAAGAAATTAATACAACTACACGTTTAAAAACAATTCTCCAAAACTAACGAGAACACATTAACAAAAAGTCAATCACAGATTGATATCAAGATAAATTCCCATCGAAAAATGTAATTTGTTTTACCTTTAAGACCCTTCGGCGACTACTGTGCTTGGAAATTCTTTAAATCTCCTCTTTGGTGCTGAAATCCGTAAAACGAACCCATCTCTCGCATTGCTAAAAACGTAACTTATATAGTTCCTCGAAGCAAGATTTTATCCCTGAAAGCTCTTCTTTTTCCACTAAAGCGGCTTCTGAGTATCCTTTAATTAGCATCCCTGTCTTGAGTAGCAATCCACGAAAAAATGCAGGAAAATAACGACTTTAATTTAAACCGTTTTCTCCGCTCAGTAAACACAGCAAAACATCAAAGTGTTTTCCCAGCTGACGTGACATTCGGCCGTGTAACCGCGCGAAAAAAAGCTTCGCTTTGGTTTCAACATGACGTCGTACGCGCATGTTTTGCGACGTCATACGCGCCCGCGAGCTAGTCCTCCGCTAAGATCCCGGATGTTGTGTGACACACATGTTTTTGTTGCAGACAGCGCCCGCGAAACATTCCGCTAGCCATGACCATGAAAAATGACGGCACAGGTTCTATGAGTATGGGGCTGCGCAGCCGGGCCTTGGGCCCGGCTAGTGCTCCGCTATGAGTATGGGGCTGCGCAGCCGGGCCTTTGGCCCGGCCAGTGCTCCGCTATGAGTATGGGGCTGCGCAGCCGAGCCTTCGGCCCGGCGAGTGCTCCGCTACAAGCCAACTAAAGCGAACAACGAACTACGAAATCAACGGGCAAAACTTTGTCATTCATCATTCAAGTGTCGTGAAAGAAGGCTGGTGACGTGGCGGCAGCTGATTGGCGATATCTTCACACACATGTGTCAATTACGATTTTTGTGGCTTACTGCCTCTTGAGGAGGCGTAAGCCATATTGCTATCCTGTTGAGTGAATGAGTGAGTGTAACAATAGAATCCGAGCCGACAACGAACTCTGCCGATTTGGAACCGAAATTCCCCGATCGCAGCCATCGTTTTTCTTTCGGAGCATCGTTGGTGCCTGGAATATCACTCGGAATTAGCACGTGTTCACGATCTTAGGTTTTGTTTCTTTCGGAGCATCGTCGGTTGCACAACCGTGTGTCGACGATTGCTTCGGCATAGCATGGAATATTACTCGGAATTTATCTTCGATTTACCATGTGCTGCACCGTTTGACGCCGTCGACTTGAAGGTGAGTTTGTTCTTTCATAATGAATTTAAACCGTTTAGGTTTAAGAATCAAGCGCAGCTGTCTTCGCATTTATGAAGAACTTGTTAGCAAAGAAGTCAGTTTCCAATTTTCCAGAAATTGTATGACTCGATCGATAAGAAGTGAACAGTGGACAGCGAAGGAAGAAATATAAGCGTGGTAGGAATCCCAATTAATTTCACTTCTTTCGGTTGTTTGCCTTTCATTAATTTTTATTTCGTGAAGTTGAAGGAACAGAACAGCCAACTGAAACTTTGGGTGCAAAAATTCACCGCCGAGGGAAGATGTAAACAATGCACGCGGTGTCTTGCGAGACGTTTCTTGCGAGTTTTGCTTCCGCTAGTGAATGTTTCTCGGGCGAAAATTACCTTAAAGCGATCACTTTTTCATTTAATTTTCTTTTCTGTGTTTCGGATACAGAGGAATAAAAACTGGATATATTTTCGTGTGACTGATTGCGAGATGTTTTATGAAACAGCTGCGTTATGCGTTACTGGAAAGGATCGGAAAGGTTTCAAATTACTTTCACATTATGCAAATTGCAACAATTTTACCTCAACTGCAAAAATATGCTTCAAAGGGCTAAATTTGTTTTTGTTAAAGTTAGCATTTTAGTGTGGTTTCATTAACCTGAGAAATACACACAAATCAATGCATGTTATTCAGCAATTCATTGTCATGCTGTAGCTAAAGGATCACTGATCAGTTTATGTTATTCAGCAATTCTTTCTGTAATTATGTTATATGTTGTGTTAACCCTGTTAAAGTTAGCATTTTATAGTGTGGTTTCATTAACCTGAGAAATACACATAAATCAATGCATGTTATTCAGCAATTCATGCTGTGACTAAAGAATCATTGATCAGTTCATGTTATTCACCAATTCCTGCTGTACTGTTGAAATAAAATTATGTTATGTTACTGTATGTTAGCTCTGTTAAATTCGGCATGTTTAGTGTGGTTTTCATTAACCCAAGGAATACACTGAATGATTACACTCTTCACAGTACACTGTATTTCTACACTGTTTTGTCGTAATTTGATTGTTACAGTTTAGCAAATAGACTGTGTTTCATGAGTAAATGATTACCAATCAAACTGGTATGTAATTTCACAATCAAAACCACAAGAAGAAAACTTCGACATTCCTATCCTAGCCTGTGTGGCAGGTGCTAGAAAGGGAAGGGAGAAAACTAGCGGAGGAAAGGGAAAGGAAGGTTTACCCTCCTTCCCGTTACGCTTCGTGTTCCTTCCTCTCGCTTTGTGCATTCCTGTTTTCCCCCTTTCAAGCACTTGCCATGCAAACATATTGAGCTGAACACTCGAAGATAACTTCCATTCCACTATGTGCTTATGAATTAACTGATTAATTTGTACTTTTTCCAGTTGACCAATTTATGATAAACTCCCTCTTCATTTAGCCATTTGAATTCGATTATTTCAATACATTCTAAGTAATAACATCAGTAAGCCACATGCAGTCCCCGACTGCCTATTTTTCTCAGTGCTGTCAGGAGCCCATTACTAGTAATGGGCTCCTGGTGCTGTTTATGTAAGTTTATTAGTTTATATAATTAATGTAAATACTCGCTGAAATATTCAACTTGCACTCGGGTAACCCAAACATCTCTTAATATTCCTTTACATAACTTTTTTTTATACATACGTTTAAATACCTAAGTAATGCCCTGGGGCCATACTTAAAACCTGGCCATTTTTTTTCTCAACACGGCCGCAAATATCATAAGCAAAGGTCTTGCTGCTATGAATTTTTCTGTAAAAAATCTTTATTAAGCCGACTGTTTCATATTCACCTGTTGGCCCATAGGAGCCTTTAATTTTATTTACTCGCGCATTTTTTTTTCAGGCTGTGCCGAAAAAGCCCCTTTATCAGAGTGGTATCTTGCTTCTGTACTACAAGAGAGTAATAATAACATGACGACTTTATAGTAACGGCGAGTTCTAGAAGCTGACAACATAATCTAACTTAACCCAAAGTAGTCTGTAGAGTGTGATTCAGTGGTCGGGTAAGTGATAGTTCTGAAAAGAACTGTTGTTGTTGACATTAACTAACAGAACTACACTAACCCGGACGTCACAATCAACTGACTACTGATACTCCTGGGTTCAAACCATTTACAATGTTAACCCGAAGCGTTTCTTTTCGTACCGAAGACTTCTGTCTCAGCTAAGTTCAAAAACAGAAATAAAAAACATAGTACTTTATATTTATTGTCGAGCTCCATCAACGAATGATTGCAAATGTTCCTTACCTTACACGCGTGCTCAAGAAGCCCTTGGCATCCGCGCTGCTACGCAGCCTGCGAATACCCCGGGGGGGGGGGGGGGGGGGGGGGGGGGGGGGGACTCCCATATAAAAATGACAGGGGTGCTCGTCGTACCTTTTAGGGCAAAATTTGGAGATTGGTACCGCTTAGGGTACTAAAATCTAAAATTACCACCGTTAGAATTATCGCGGTACCTTTTAGGGTATGAGCCGAAAAAAATATGACAGAATATGACATGTGTTGTTTTAGAATTGGTACCTCTTAGGGGTAAAAATTCTGTTGAGCCACGCCCATCAAACGAGATTCTGGTACCTTTTAGGGTGTTTTTCGAAAATTTCCGACGAGCACCCCCGTCATTTTTATATGGGAGTCCCCCCCTCCCCTCCGGGGGCGAATACAGCTTCATCTCGGGAGCGATGAGCTGATGAGAGGCGGCTGATTGGCAGGCTACTAAAATATTCATTTACTAGGTCTATTTCATATTCCGACAATTGAAGCGGATTTAAGCAAGAATTCGCTCTGACGAAGGCTAGCGCCCGAAACGTCAGCTTGTTTTTAATCGTTTTACGATGGCCAATTTAGCTAATCAAGTCAGTTGATAAAAGCTAATTTTCTTCATGTTTCACGGAAGCAGCTGACGCAGCACCACAGTTCGCGATTCGTTACACAAGTTTACACAACAACAAAAGAGGCTGTCAAAGGAGTCTAATTCAAACTAAAAACATTTCTATTATTTTGCATACAGCTTCCAGTGTCACGGGATTACTGACAAAGTTATCAATGAATTTCAGTGGTTAACCACGAATGTTAGAGAATTGCTGTGATTCTGATGCTTACAGCTTTGCTTGGACAGATGTCAACGCATTTTAATTGACAGTGAGTCTATTCTCGTTTTGCTTCAAATTTAAACGTATTAAAACGCACAGACTGCTAGCTAAACAGTTGGCCTGATGGTAATGACAGGCAAAATAAACTGAACAGTTTATAATATAGTCATACAGACATTCATTCTCGATCCCTATCAGCGAACACAATCGAGGAAAGCTTACTTCAATTCAAGAAAACAGTTTAAGATATAAAATAACGTTTTAAAGTAGACCAAGACAGGGACAAAGGACAGAAATTTAACGGACCCGGAAATGCTTACTGATGATGCACTGATAGATCGTTAAATGTCCGTTGCAAACACGTTATGATAAAGTCTGGGTTATCAGCGTAGTGCAGAATATTTTGCACATATATCTTCATGGATGATTGTATTGCTTTCCACATCAAAAGACTACGCCATACTAAGAAACGTACGTACTTAATTGTCGAGTTAATGTATGCCCATGAATACCCGGAAGAATAATAAAGGCAGATTGGTAAAATAAGAGAAAAAGCAACTGATGTTGTCAATATCGGGATCTGCTCTTGGAAGATTGCTGTCCAAAGTAAATGCCGTTTTCGTTTTCTCTTTTTTTTTTCTTGGGATTAAAACACAACCAGTCAGAGCGATCATGACGAGGGTGCCATCAACATGCAAATTACATTATTCGTGTCTAAGTAGATAAACAATCGAAAATATGCTATTCGACGACGATGAATTACTTGACATGAAAGCAACTGTTTGGTTTGACTGTTGCAGTAGAACCCCTCGAAAGTCCGCCATATTTCAAACCCAACCAAATGACTATTCCATCAGGTGCTAGTTTGTTGTTCATCTTTGTATACCTGAGCTGTTTCCTGCTTCGGCATAGCACGGCTTAGTCAAAAAATACTGTCGGATAAACAAACGTTCATAGTCAGCGCGGGCACTTCTCTTGACTCATTTTCAAATTTAGCCCTTTTTGTCCTTTTTGTTTAGTGTCTATGTCCTGTAATATAGTATTATTTTAGATAGAAACAGTGCAAGTGAGAAGTTAACGATCAAAGCATCTTAACCCGTGGAACAATATGATCTCCATGTCAGCATTGACATTTCTGAGGCTTATACAGTTCTACTCTGGTGAGTATCTTGTGTTACCTTTGGTAATGTAGTCTTGTTTAACTTTTGTGAAATTTATCATAGCGCCCATTTGCAGCAAAATATAAACTAAAGACATGAAGATTATGTAATATGATTACATTTATAATATTAATAATTGTAAGCTGAGGTCAAACTGGTCATACTGACAATACTCAGTATGGAACATATTTATGAATGGCGCTACTTTAGAAAGCATGCTTAGCATGCTTCCCAACGTTGCGCTAGTATATTTACATCCACACCCATTGTCGCCTACCGACGCACTAACAATCTTAGTGACATACTAGTTAGATCCAAACTACGTACTAATAGCGACACACAAACCAACCTGCCCAGGGGATCCTTTAAATGCGGAAGTAACTGCCTCACTTGTAGCTACATTACTGACGGACGTACTAACTACTCATTTTCTGTCACTGGGGAAACCAGAACTATCACACATCACATTGACTGTAACTGAAAAAATCTCATCTACATGGTACACTGCCGACGTTGCAACAAACAGTACATAGGTGAAACGAAACGGCGACTTAAAGACAGATTTAACGAACACCGAAGACCAGTTGACAGACCCACCCCTACCTCGAGACCTACTACAGTTTCAGACCATTTTCTTTCCGACAACCATTCACCCACTGACATGGAACTCATCCCATTAGAACTCATGCATTCATCTCGTGACGCTACACGCAAAGCAAGGGAGGGATTATTAATAGAACGGGGTCAAACACTTGAACCCAAGGGTATCAATTGTTACAATATGTAGGCACTTCCGGTAATAGTACTTCCGGTTTAAGATAACCATGTTGTACGCGTACCGTCATTAACTGACTGTCAATCAAGTAAAATTACATTTGCTTCTCTCCAAATGGAGTGTTTGTTTCTGAATGCTTGAACATGGTGTCAGAAGTAAAAGCGCGATTTTACAAAGTAAAAACACTGTAAATTCGACGAAAACTACGTCAGGAATTCGCTAAACTGAAGGTCTAAGAAGACTTCAAAGCGTTTTGGAAACAAAGTTCAGAAGACACGGGAGAAGACATGCCAGACACTCCAGAAGTTTAACAAGCGCCGACCGCTCCAGCTTTAAATTTCACTTCGAATTTTCCGGTTCCAAGCCCAATGAAAGTCTCTGGAGACAGAATCACAAACTGGGAATTTTTCAGACAGCAGTGGGAGGACTACGAGCTAGCCACCGCGCTCGACAAGCGTCCAGCAGCAGTCCGACTGGCGACTCTTCGATCGATCATGGGGAAAGAGTGCCTTCAGGTATTTGCTGCGAAGCACCAGCTTCGCAGCAGACTATTTCGAAAGGACATGATGACGTCACGAACACACGATTGCTGGATACCAAAGTCCTGGGGCAAAAAAATATGTTTGTCGCGAACTTTGTCGTGCAAAATGCCTCGATTTCGTGCATCCAGAACGGCCTGGAACGGGGTTGGAGAGAACGGCCTTGCCGCCATGATGAATTCCGCAATGCAAATGGTTCCACAATACAAACCGATTTGGTAAGTGAAAATATATCGCAACCGCTTATAAAGATGTTGCCAAAAATGTTTATCAGAACTTTTATACAAATCGTCGGGAAACTCTGTACTTCCAGTCGTCAAAAAATAAGGAACATGTTGCGAGTAAGCCAGTAAAACTGCATTTTCCGATCGTGTAGTGAAGCTGAACACAGAAACTACAAGTAATGACACTAATCACAACAATCTAACTTCAATATCGGCCTTTTTGGCCAGCAACTGAGAGGGCTCTGCACTCTGCGTATCAATTGTGACATTTTTTTTTAAATTTTCAGTCACGTCCCCGTTGTTTCGTGACACGACCGTCCGTTTGGTTTGTTTACAAATTTTAAATGAAAATAATTCGCGATGGCCAAATTCGAAAATTTCTGTGCTACCGCTATAAAATATAATTTAATTATAGCATCATTTTAATAGATTTTGGAATATCCATGCATTGTGAATAAATTGTGACTTTTAAACTGCTGACAAACATGACGGACACGCTGCTCTAATCCGGGTCTAAACAAAGTAATTACTTTGCTTTGGGATTTGCGACACTAATGTGAAAACGGCTCCATAAATAAAAGTCATAAATCACATCTTCGCAGCAATTCACTTTCTATAAGAAACTACTAGTTTTAAATCTCAAATTGACCCCAGAGGAGAGAGGAAGTGTTGACTCCAGTTTAGCCGCTTTAGAGGCCTACTTTAAGCCTAAAACAAGCGTAGTTTACGAAAGATTCCTTTGCAGAGTTGGAGAAGAAAGCAGAGTTGGAGAAGAAAGGCATCATTCAAAAGGTGACTGAGCCCACAGAGTGGATTAGCAGCATGGTGATCGTCGCAAAGCCGGGGAAGATTCGAATCTGTTTGGATCCCCGAGATCTGAATAAGGCGATCCAGAAGCCCAAGTACCAAATGCCTACATTGGAGGAAATACTCCCCAAACTTAGCAAGGCGAAAGTCTTCACAACACTTGACGCAAAAGATGGCTTCTATCAGATTGGTTTAGATGAACCTAGTAGCATGAAGACAACCTTCTGGACTCCATACGGCAGATACAGGTACCGCAGGATGCCCTTTGGCATCAGCCTAGCCCCTGAAGAGTTTGAGTGCAGACTACATGAGAAGCTTGCTGGTCTAGAAGGCGTAGAAATCATACGAGATGATATGCTAGTAGTTGGATACGGAGACACACAAGAAGAAGCAGATGCAAACCATGATGCAAATCTGCGAAAACTCCTGGACAGAGCTAGAGAAGTTAACCTCAAGCTAAACAGCAAGAAGATGAGCTTGAAGAAACCTCAAGTCAAATTCATGGGTCACGTGATCAGCAAAGATGGACTCAAACCTGATCAAGACAAAGTCAAAGCAGTGCAAGACATGCCCAAGCCCACATGCAAAAAAGAAACCCTGAGTTTACTTGGCTTCATTAACTACCTGTCCAGATTTCTACCAAAGCTATCCGAGACAGCTCAGCCCTTGCGAGACTTGACACTTGCGAACGCTCGATTTGTATGGTCCACACAACATGACAAGGCCTTTAATCAAGTGAAAAATCTCGTGGTGAAACATCCGGTTCTCAAGTATTACGACACCAGTGAAGAGGTCACCCTACAATGTGATGCCAGCGAACGAGGCCTCGGTGCGACACTCCTACAGAATGGCCAACCGGTCGCCTTCGCGTCACGAACACTATCTGAGACAGAGCAAAGATATGCTCAGATTGAAAAATAATGCTTAGCCATTGTGTTTGGTTGCCAGAAGTTCTCGCAGTACATATCAAGAAGAGAAAAAGTTACTGTTGAGTCAGATCACAAGCCCCTGCAATCTATTTTTAAGAAATCGCTACTTCGAGCACCAAGCCGACTCCAGAGAATGATGCTTCGATTGCAGAAATACAACCTTGAAGTAGTCTACAAACCAGGGCCACAGATGTTTGTAGCTGACCACCTTTCAAGAGCGTTCCTGAACGACACTGATCCTGATGATGAAGAGTTTCAGGTTTTCCTGCTGGAACTTGAAGAGATCAGCCTCTTCAACACCATCAAGATAAGCAGCGAGAGGCTACCGCAGCTACAAAAAGCCACAGAACAAGACCCAATCATGCAGACCCTCAAGACTACCATTCTGATGGGATGGCCAGAGCAGAGAGATGAAGTACCAATGCACATCAGGGAGTACTGGAATTACAGAGAAGAACTGACACTTCATAATGGCATCTTGTTCAAGAATCAACGGGTCATCGTTCCGAAAGCCATGCGAGCAGAATTAACCGCCCGAGCTCATTCTAGCCACCAAGGAATTGAAGCATGCATACGAAGAGCGAAGGATGTAATCTTCTGGCCCTCCATGAGCAGAGACATCCAAGAAGCTGTTATGAAATGTGAAGTATGCGCTGAGCTCCAGAGCAAGAATGTAAAACAGCCAATGCAATCACATGAAATACATGATCGTCCATGAAGCAGAGTTTCAACAGAAAGAAGAACACGTACACTGCTACCCGTATCAGCAACTCTTTTGTACCCTAGAGTAGAAGAAGGAGTACAAGAGAAATTGAAGACCAAGAGGCAGAAGGCCAAGAGCTACTATGATAGAGGTGCCAAGGTACTTCCAGACCTTGAAGTAGGTCAAGAAGTCAGGGTAGCCGGACAGCGGAAGAAAACATGGGAACCCGGTACGTGTATGCAGAAACTGTCCGATCGTTCTTACCTGGTAGAAGTCAACAGAGAGAGAGTACGCAGAAACAGAGAGGCTTTGAGGCCAAAGTACGACACTGGCTCTCTCGCACAGAAGACTATGGATGCTACTGTTACTGAACCAAAGGCAGATACCCCTGAACCAGTTGAAACGGGAGGGCAAGCAGCAATGAACAATACCCACCACAGCAAGGTGACAGCACCAGTGGATGTCAGCCATCCTCAGCAGAGCAACCCCAGTGTGCCGCTGAAGACAACCCGTACCAGAACAGTTAGAGCACCAGCAAGATTCAAAGATTATGTCTGAGCTAATAGACATTAACACTGAACATTGAACATGCTAGTTTTTTTGTTTAAGTTTGCATTTATCATAAGACTTAGCAAAGGCCACAGACATTTATTTGGTTACATTTATTTTACCCAAGTTATTGTCGTTGTCGTTTTGTTTTTATTAATACATATGTTCTATTTTAAAATGCGTGGAAACGATTTGCAACGTCGAAAAAAATTCAAGCATTTTGGTTTCATTTAGACTGTAAATTTCCTTTGACCAAATTATTACACTATATTTTATTTTTAGTTAGCTAATTGTAAAAAGAGGACAGAATAAAGACGTTCTCAACAAAATCTCAGCCTGGGTATGGTCTTGGTACGTTCTTAACCCTCGGACGTACGGGGGGGGGGGGTTGTGGATACCACCCCCTCGCTTGATTTTTTTCTCCGATTTTTTAAGAGCATTTATCCAGTTAGCACATGTCGTCTTCAGTAGCTGTTCGTTTATCCATTAGACACATTTTGGTTGAGTTTGACGACCATCGGTTGCTATGGTAACAAAATATCACGTCATAAGTAGCATGAGGTCAATTGAATGAAAATGCGTGTTTTTCACCTTTTTTCGATAAAAAAATATAAAACGCTACCAATAAAAGCAGGAAAATGTTTAACTGTATCACGTTTAACTCTAGCAAAAAGTATTTGCAATTTTCGCATTTTTCTGATAAAGTTGATTTTTTTGTAAAAACCAAGATGGCGGGTATCTTGGCGGCCATTTTGGATGACAGCACAGCACATCACAGGCTATCTATTAGAGGCAAAATATTTCCGATATATTGTAACACCGCAAAAATCCAGGGGAGGGTTTGCAAGCACCACCCCTTGTACCACCGTAGATGTATAAGTTTGTATGTACGTATGAGGATTAAAAAAAAGGGTGTACATACATGCGTACACTCATCTCACCCCAGAAATCCATAAAACTGAACGAGTTAAGTTTTTTTTTTCTTTAGATACGCATGTTCGGCTTACTGGTCATAACACGACCTTCGCTGGTCGCGTCGAAGTGTTTTCTCACGGTGTCTGGGGACGTGTCCTTGACGCATCGCAGCCTTGGCGTAAAAATGAGGCTGACGTTGTTTGCAGGCAGCTTGGTTTTCCAGGAGCCATCACTGCCGTGAGATTTTCCACGTTTGGAGAGAGTTCAGGACCTGTTGCTATGTCAAGAGTACAATGTTTGGGGACAGAGAGTACTTTACAACAATGTCAATTTCAGGAATGGATCAAGAGCAATAAATATACAGGTCATGAAGTGGGAGTGATCTGCAAGACTCATGATTTTCATCCAGGTAACGCTCAGTGTTGTTAACTGCCCGGTTTCCGATGATACGGATCCAAGTATCCATAAAGTATAAAAGATCTCGAGACCTGTTGTGATTATTTTAATAACGTAGGCAACAATCATCAGATTGGGCAGCATGTTTTTGAAAACGATTATACAGCTAGTAGTAAAATGATTCGCAAAGCTCTATACTGCAACCTGGACTCTTTTCTTATAACTTCAGCGCTCGATCGGTTTATGAAAGAGAAAGAAAAATCCCAATACCATACTATATGAGGACTTGCATATCGGTTTATTGAGGCCCTAACTAATTTATTGGCCCGATTCAGATCAGGGTGCTTTTCTTGGATTCTGCGATCCCAGGGTCGAAGGGATTGTGCAATAATTAGCATGTCGGTTGGGTTGTAAAACAAGAGAAGTTGCCATCAAAATGCTACATGAAAATGGACTAAACATAAATTTAAAAATGCTCCCAAATAATTTTAGTAAAAGTCACAAAGTTTGATGAAAAGCCTTAATCAATGTCTTGGCAAATTTAAGCATCATTGATGAATGTTACGGAATTGTCATGTGTTTTCCATAACTTTTCAGAATACCCCAAAGAATATTCTACAGAACTTTCTTGAAATCTTAAGAATGCTAACTGAAGTCGACATTGTTATTACTTAGATACATTTAGTTTCTTAAAATAGTAAATAATGAATAGACATTATGTTACCAAAAATACATGAAAATAGCTTTTATGGAAGTCTGTAGAATATTGTTACATAAGTATATTCAAAGGGGACAAACTTCAAATAAATGTGGCTACTAAACTTATCTGAATTTCGTATAAATAAGAAGGCTAGCAGCTCAGTTAGTCCCAGGTGCAGTTTGACTCAACCAGTTTAAAGAAGCAGTGTGTAGCGGATTTACTATAAAGAGGCTGGGTGCCGAGCTGTGTGTTAAGTTAAGCTTGTGACATGTGTCCCTGTATCAAGAATAAATTTACTTGTTGTTTTTACCAACGACCCTGAGTTCAGCCTTCAAACTACTTACATCGTTGCATGTAATAGTTTTTATATCGCTCCCGTAGGTATTCAAATTCGTCTACAAGGATCCACCTTACCTAACGCTGGCCGAGTAGAAGTTTTGTATGCGGGAGTCTGGGGAGCAATCAGCAGCAGCAGCTGGGATATGAACGACGCCATGGTAGTTTGTAGGCAACTTGGTTACTCAGCTGGAGCGGAAGCAGCTTTGAAGAACGGTGTTTATGGTTTGGTCAACGGTCCAGTGTGGGTCACTAATCTTCAGTGCACTGGGAGCGAGTCAAATGTGATGGAATGTGTTCATGATGGGCTTGGAAACAAAACTGAACAACAATCTAGATCTTACTCCGCTGTTATTTGCAAGAACACATCACTTTTAAATGGTAATTAAAAATAGTCATTTATCTATTAATAAAAAATCTACATATTTTATAATGTTGCAGTCCCAAAGACGAACAAATTATATAATCAGGCCATGATAAATTTGTGTGCTTCGTCAACTGGCCTTTAAATCGGACACAAAGCTGTTGCTAACTTTGTTTTGATACAAACCTTCCTGCTTTTCACATGTAAGTAATGTTATTATGCTATCTTATGCTACCAACTTTTTCAACTCCAGCCTCACTTTCCACTCAAAGGCCAGATCTCTAAGACCACAACTGTAAAATGGACTATTTTCACCTCTCAACGTTCATCTATCAAGTTTTAACCGCATTTAGCCTGGGCGTTTTTCAGTTCCTGAGCCTAGAGGGCGACACATTGTGCCCCCACCCTTCCTTCGCAACTTCAAGAGCATTAAAGCTATGACAATGAAACTTAAAGAGAGTGTATAGTACGTCCAAAACTGTTTCCTTTGAGATCCAAAAAATGAGACGATAATATCAAATCACGTGGGAATTACATCATTAGTTCTACACAGCTGTCATCTTGGATTTATCGATTTCTTCAAAACCATATAAACCGTTCAAATTGGCTTCAAAATGATCAAAACCGATAAAAATACGCTGAAATGGTATAAAATGGTAAGCCGATTAATTGAAAACTTGTCAGTTAAAGGTCCAAAAATCAACACATGGAAACATCGAGATACGAAAACAATGAGATATCATATCAACTTGTTGCCAGATAAAAAAAGAGAAAAAGAAAAGGCACGAAGTTTAGTGGTGTTTGCTTTAATATTGAAAAAGTTATGAATGCTTAAAATCAACGCGGACACTGTGTGCTCCCAACCCTCCGCTCACAACCCCCCGCCCACAACCCCCCGCCCCCAAGCTGAATTAGGTTAATTCGCTCGTCATTTACACGATTTTTAGAAAACTATTTAGCTAGCGTTGGCTTCATTACTGTCATTAATGGCTTATAGAGTACCGAAGTGATGACGTCACAAAAACTAAATTTGTGAAATTATGGGATTTGATTAGATATTCGGAAAGGGCATGACGAAAAATGCCCGCTTGCCAAAAATCAGCATCTTATTGCAATTTGGGGGTGAGATATTGGCACCGTTATGCTCTGATGACTCCATACAAACCTTTCTAATTTTTGCCTTGGTTCATTACGTAATGAACCAAGGCAAAAATTAGAAAGGTTTGTATGGAGTCATCAGAGCATAACGGTGCCAATATCTCACCCCCAAATTGCAATAAGATGCTGATTTTTGGCAAGCGGGCATTTTTCGTCATGCCCTTTCCGAATATCTAATCAAATCCCATAATTTCACAAGTGTGACGTCACACTTCGGTACTCTATTATGTGTGACCATACATACATTGTTATACTGTTGTTATATAAATGCAATTTTAGGAATGACGGTAAGGCTACGTGGATCACACTCACTTAATATGGGACGAGTAGAGGTTCATTACGCTGGAATATGGGGCTCGATTTATTACTCCAGCTGGGATATAAAAGACGCTACAGTAGCCTGCAGACAGCTGGGATATTCTACAGCTTCACTGTCAGGATACAGACTTTTCTGCTCTGCTGATGTTCCCCATTGGTTCACTAACTTCCAGTGTAATGGAAATGAAACATCCTTGGATCAATGTGCTCGGGATTTCAATACTTTTCACTCTTATGGATATTACGCAAATGTTGTATGCACAGACAAAACGACTAATGCAGGTAAAAAATACATTTTTGAAAGAATTAGTTTATTTTGACTAAGCAGAGTAAAATTAAATAAAGACTAACCAAAAAATATACGACGTTTCGATACCGTCGTGAGATTATTATCAAGTTTCAAAAATAAGGGCTAGACTAATAAAATAAAATTTTAGTTATGAAGCATAGTACATTTTATTCATTTATCCACGACTCCATTGTTGGGTCTGCTGAGCGCTCAGCTAATCATTGAACTGCATATACATACATACCGGTTTATAAAATTGAGTGCAACCATTATACTTTAAATGCTTCAGAAAATACTCTTTTTTATCCCAACTAGGATCCGAGTTGAGATTGAGAGGTTCTCCAGTTCCTCATGCTGGCAGAGTGGAGCTTCGCTACAAAGGCGTGTGGGGAACGATCTTTTTTTTTCCTTATTTTTTTTTGGGTGGACTCTCTCTTGAAGCAACTCAAGTAATATGTAGACAGCTTGGATTTGCTGACAGTATCCTCTCTTTTGGCTGGTCATTGTTTGGACCTGGCGAAGGACCCCAGTGGTTTTTAAGTGATGACCTGCACTGTTTAGGAAACGAGATCAATGTAATGAATTGTTCTTACACACGACCTCGATTTACGATACATGATCATCGGTATGATGCCAATGTTGTCTGCAAACCAAACGTTTCCCAAACCAACGGTACGTAGTAAAAGCACACCGTACAGTTTAGTCATGCATGCGATTCTCGGACACTCCAATTATAAATATTTAAGCGCACTTTCCATGCATTCGAATGCTTTTACATTATTAGCAGTTAACTCCGAGACTTCCTTAAAGTGCTCATTAAGATTAAATTAATAATAATAATAATAATAATAATAATAATTGGCATTTATAAAACGCCCTTTCCCAAGGTCCAAAGGCGCTAGTTACAAAGTTAAAATTTAAAACTACGTTAAGGTGATTCCCTAGTATTGCATCGCGCATCACTACTGCGCATAATATCTTGCGTCATTTGCGCGTGCACGAGCGCGCGCGCGTTTTGAAGCAAGAGGGTTCCCTTTGAGAATTCTGTTCGCTAAGTAAATAAGTGGTTGTTTTCTCTTAAACGAGCATGTTAACCCACAGGTAGCCCAAGCTCAAGTGATGTTTACTCGTTGTAATTTAAACGTCGTGGTAACTGTTGCGAAATAGGATTTGTATGGCGAAAATTTTGTATGGTGAAATTTGTATGGCGAAAATTCACTTCGAATTTGAGCGAAAAATTAGGAACGATATTTGAATAAAACTGGCTCACCTGAACTTCTTTGTGTGTTTACTTGTGTCTTGAGTGGTTTTGGGGTCGATTCGAAGCGATTCCAGCGAGTTTTAGTTCAACTGTCTCTTCCCCACTAAAAGAGAGACAAGGTAGGGGACTCGAGTGGCGAAGCCCAGCCGATCAAAGAGCCGAAAAGAGCCATAAATTCGCCCCAATACCTCCGATCGCCTCGAGATTCCACATGTGGCAAGTTCCATACATTTTTTTAAACAGTGCTTTCCTTCGTCGGGCACAAACGTCCGCCAAGCGGGAATTTCAGCTCCTTAAACTCAAACACTTTTCCGTTGAGACCCGTAGAAAGATGCGTCGTTCGTATGAACCGTGCACCGGAACGTTTGAAACTGGCTTAGCGACCCGGCCTTGCGGTTCAAATTACCTACGCACCAGGTGGGCGACGGGCTTATGTTACCAAAGACAATAATACCCTCCCTCAATAATACCCTCTGCCATGACATATTTTCGACATCCTATATTTTGTCTGCACAGTATTAAAATCATATACTCACCATAATTTCCACTCTGGCAAATACCCAGACGCTTTGACTGGTTTTGGTTTTGGTATTTCGCCGCGTTGATTGATCTCCGAATGATTAGAAAGAATTTTTCGTGTCCCGAATGACAATATGGCGTTAGCAAATCTTCTTTTTAATTTTGAGTTGTGGATCTGCCGCGCTCTGATTGGTGAATGGGACACGATGGTGACAAACCGTTCTTGGCAGGGCCCTGAGGGAGGGTATTATTGTCTTTGGTAACATAAGCCCGTGGAACCTGCCCCATGTGGAATCTCGAGGCGATCGGAGGTATTGGGGCGAATTTATGGCTCTTTTCCTTCGGTTGATCGGCTGGGTTTCGCCACTCGAGTCCCCTACCTTGTCTCTCTTTTAGGGAGGAAGAAACAGTTGAGCTAAAACTCGCTGGAATCGCTTCGAATCGACCCCAAAACCACTCAAGACACAAAAAAAAACACACAAAAAAGTTCAGGTGAGCCAGTTTTATTCAAATATCGTTCTTAATTTTACGTTCAAATTCGAAGTGAATTCTCGCCATACAAATCCTCAATTCGGCTAGATAATGGCCATAAAATGGCATTTGTATCCTGAGAAAGCGTTTTTTTTGGTGGAAATTTGGGAGTCAAAGGGTTAAGATGTCTTAAACGTATAAAAATCCTATTCTAATCACATTAAAGCGAATAAAAACTAAGATATAAATTAAAATATAAAACATAGCTAATTCGTGCGCGCATTATAAAAACTGTTTAAATTAAAGCATTAATATTCGGGAAATCGATAAAACTGTTCCTAAAAGTTAATAAAACTAATTCCTCAATAAAATCTGGACAACACGAACAACGTGCGAAGCTCAATCAAATATTTTTTCATGTTTTATTTTTATTTTATGGGAGAGCTCTCTGTGTGTCATTCAAACGTTTCCAACCTTTTCCTAAACATATATTTTCTAAATTTATTTATCCCCGAGTAAGAGGGAAATGTAGTGCCTTCTGGATTGAGGCAATGGTTTGGTTTTTACGAATGCCTGGTATAAAACATATACGATCAGAAGTTATATGTGTCATTCAAGTACTTGATGTTATATATCAACACGAGGAAGAGTGTTTGATCAGAATATCCAAACACCGAGAAGTGGGTTAAATAAACGAGGACACATGAGACGCTTTCGACATTGCTGACTCTAGCAGTTCGCAGGCCGGACGTGTCAGTGTCACATATGAATCTAGTAAATGACCAAGCTAGCCATGAGGCTCCCTTTAGCTTAGTGGTTAGAGGCTCCGACAAGTACTTGTTCGGATGGCTATTGTTTCTTTTTTCGTCAGGAACGTGCTGTATACAGCTTACTCATTTAGTAATCGATTGATCTCATTTTGCATTTGACTTGTAATTTCACTTGCTTGTCACAAGTGAGGGAAATAAGCAAAATGATTGTTGTCCTCCTTTAAAAGGAAACAAATCCAATGGGGTATGCTATTGACGGCAAATCTTTCATGTTCATGTTTAATGCCCTGTCAAGAAAGAAACCATTTGGCGTTGTGTGGTCCGAATCTTGCTTTTGCGATTAATTAAGTTTTTCTTTAAACATTTCAAAACTCGTTAGCATAGATGTTTCGGAGAGAAAACAAATTTAGGTCATTTCTTAAAAATATATGTTTGGGGTTTTATTCCCTGTATTTCTCGTTAAAGTACTCGTTAGTTACTTTCTTAACTCGTTAGTTACTTTCCTTCTTAAAGTTGGTCATCGGAAGCGCTTCCTGCCTTCAAGCTCTGCGTTCAAATCCCCCTTTTCAAACCTCAGTTTGACATCGTAAGCTTTCAATCTACCACTTTGTTAACACGTTGAAACATGAAATACTTTTTACGTTTTAGAAATTCAAGTTCGTTTAACAGGATCCAGCCTCCCTTTTGCGGGTACAATCGAGGTGTTGTACTACGGAGTCTGGGGCTGGATACTTGGATATCGTGTAGACATTCGTGTGGGTAACGTGATCTGTCGTCAGCTGGGATATTCGGGTGCTGAACAGGTTTTTAACAAACCAGTGTTTGGGCGAGTAAGAGGCCCATTGTGGATATCCGATATACAGTGCAATGGAAACGAAACAGAAATTGTGCATTGTACAGTGACAACAATGGACAAAGTGCCGTGGCATTACTATCATTACTGGGGACCCGAGTATGCAGGTGCCTTACTGTGTAATGGAGCGAATTATAGCTCATCTAAAGGTGGGTAGATACTTGTTTACTGATTTATTATATAGATATGGATTTCCTCAATGGTTTTTCAGCACAAAGAAAATCCGTTCTAGTCATTTTTGCAAAATGATTTTTTTCTTTTCGATACAGTGGGCCGATATGCACAAGTGTTCATCCTTTCAAGAAGTAATTCGATGAAACATACTATAAAAGAAATAGTTATTAATGGCACTTACTATTCAAAACACTATGTAAGCGCGATACTTTTCTTTTAAACCGAGTCAATTATAAAACTAAAATCTCTGACGGATGATTTCATTACAGACGAAACTGGCTATCGGTTATCCCGGGACGAAATTAGTAAATTCTTCCCAATCGGTGAAACACATTCTAGTTCTCATGTTAACGCAGCCTTAGTAAAACATTTTAACGAAACACATTTTCTTTAATTTGTAGCCTTTAATGTAAGGTTGGTTGGCGCACCGATCGCCAATGCCGGACGAGTAGAGGCGTTTTATGCAGGAGCCTGGGGCACAATTCAAGGCCGGAATTGGGATATAAATGATGCTCACGTGATATGCCGTCAGCTGGGATATCCCGGAGCCATTTCATACGGATACAGTAATCAGTTCGGGGCTGGTAATGGGCCACGGTGGTTTACGAACGTTAGATGTTTGGGAAATGAATCTAGTTTTGAAGAATGCCCAAAACGTTTCTTAGGCTATCCGAATAACTACAACTCTTATGTGGTAACAGCACTATGTAAATTGCCAAGTCAAGCAGGTAATTTTATCATTGTCTTTTTTTAAATTTCTTAAAACTTAACTAATCCCGGTTGTAACTATGGCTAATGTTCTTCAGTGAATAATTACACACGATCTTAGTTTATAGTTTAACTTCTACACGTGACTACCCACTCATCAACCAAGTGAGAAAACAAGTTATTCCACAACACCATGGAACAGTCTTCTCTGACTCTTTTCAAACTCCCATGGGTTCATAATCGTTCCTGTTAGTTTAGTATGAGAGAGTAAGAAGACAAGACCTTAGCAGACCATGGTTGGTGTTGCGGACGGGATTGAAACTCGCGACAATCTCACCAACTGAGCTTATTCTCCTCGTGAAGGCGGCCAACGGACGGGGGTTTGGATCATGAATGGTCTGATTTGCTGCACATTGCGACATTTATATGGAATTTGGATGATATAAATATTATTTATGCTCCAATTTTCCATAAATGGCAAACTTAAATCAGAATGAAATATGTGCTGCGCTCTGTTCGCAAAAGGCAATAAAAATAGCATGTTGAAGAAAAATTGGCTATGTGAAATTTAACACATAGCCGGTTTATTAAACTTTGAATATCAAATATAAATTTTTATTAAAGATGTATTGCCTGCGAAGGTGAGGGCAATCAACCGCTAGCACAATAAAAACTATAAACTTAGAAAGAGGCAGGAATGGGGAGGAGGAGGGTCGATGAAAAATTTGTGTGTCAACGAAATCAAGAACGCGACATTATTATACGAAGACATGTAAACACGGCATTAGCCGTAGACGCCATCTTGGATTCAAAATTCAAAACCATACCCTCGATTCCATGCTCGTTCCCAACCTCTCTCTACTTAACACAAAAACTATAATTAAGATGGTAAATTTGTCGCATAAAATTTTATTTGCAAGCAAAAAATGTATATCTAGATAAAATACAAAGAAAATATAATTTCACTTCCATATTTATGGTTACGCCATTTGAAATTTTTGAAATTTTGCAGCAATAGACAATATTCGTATTCTCGGTATTGAACTGGAACTAGCTTACACTCGAGGCTAATGCGTGAGAATGTCATTAAAAATATTTGCATGTGAAAAGATTCCCCCGCATGAACCTCGACTGCACGCTAGTTCCAGTTCAATACCGTGAATACGAATATTGCCTATTGATAAGTGCACGATGTTTCACGCAATCAAAAGTAAGATTGAAATATTAGGGAGCTTAAGCAGCCACGACGTTGACGGTAGAGAGAACCGCATAAAACAATAGGTTTAATAAGCGAAAACAATGCCTGTACACGTGTGTTTTACATTTTGTCAAATTTGTTTGCCGTTCCCTGCAAAACAACATCTTCAAATGATCAAATTATAGGTTTTGTAGCGACGTAAACATGACGGTTAATTTTCCTTCCTATTTGAACCGTCCCTACTATTTGAGGAATGAAGTTTTAATGAGTTATGCACTTTGCAGGGGATGAAAGACGAATGGAGAAAACGTATACAGCTATTTCAATTAACGTTGTCGGATGAAAAAGCGTAAAAGCCAACACCGCAAGGTAGTATGGGATTTTTATGCAATGGCTTTAACCCTAACCCATACAACCTTGCGGTCTTGGCTTTGAGCTTTAATCCGACAACGTTTATTGAAATAGCTGTATACCTTATTCAATAAAGGTTGCATTGGGCATTGGGCATTGGGCGTTGGGAAGCTATTGTTTGGCGGTCACTCAAGCAAAGCATTGCATTGTGTTCCGTATGCTCAAATGCCAATGCCCAATTACGAATGAACAGTTGCGATAGCAACCTTTATTGAATTTATAGGTATACACCTAATTACAGAAAGGTTGTCATATTAAATACAAAATACCAAACAGAAATTATCTACCTTAATGATATTCACAGAGGATGCAAGAAAGAAATTTTAAAGAAATAAAAAGTGTTCATTCTAGAGAAAAAAAAAATCATTAATCTGATAAGATCATGTTATGCGCACGAATACCTCCGCGAATATCATTAAGACTAGAAATACGTGTCTCGCAGAACCTCGCGAAGCTCGGGGGAGGATGCAATGCAAAATTTTAGTGATGTGGGAGAGATGGAATTTCTGATTTGACTGGAGAGGTTGGGTTGCATGCCGGCAATGGCCCCGAAATTTAAAGTTGAGACATTCTCGTTCCCAGTTGCTTGCCCTGTCTTCCAAAATGATAATAAATGGGAACTGGTACTGGTCAGTTTTGGGTTTTGAGCTGTGGGTCACTGTAACTGCTATGGGACTGGGTATCAAAAGATCCTGGGGCCCTCCTTCCCCTCCCCCCCCCCCCCCCCCCCCCCTCCTCCCCAATCATTAATTTTTGTCAGAAAAAAAATTGGTCTGAAAGTGGATGTATAGTATTGTTGTGGACATGGGTCCAGGACAATATGCAGTGGTGTTCTGTTTATTTTGATTGGGTGAGAGTTTGTTTATCAGAAATACAGGTAACTCCTGCTGTCTTGATTAAATTTCCTTTTTGAAGCTTGTGAGTGCTATCTCCTAAAATTAACCTGTTCCATTAACACACTGCTGTAGCTGTTGTTCTATATACTGTGTATCAAATAATTGCTAATAAAATTCACTATTCGCTTAATTAATTCCTATTTGGTATTTTGTATTTTCTATGAAAACATTTCTCCAATTAGTTATATATTTAAGTTAACTTCTTTATTTCGGTTATTTTCTTATTTTTCTTCTTTATTCGTTTATGTTTTGCATTGCTACTCAGCTCCATCTCAAGATTGCTCTAATATAAAATGTTTAAGCAATGGGACATGCATAAACACCGGGTTCGGGCCTATTTGCAACTGTACAGATGGATTTACAGGTCCCCGCTGTGAAATAGGTGAGTGCAACTAGTAACAATGGAAGTATTCTATTCTCACCGGTCTCACCTGTCCTATTTGAGTTATGGGCAATCTGCCGGAATCCTTCATCCAATAATGCGAAATAGAAACAATCTAGAAAAAAGGGAAAAAAAAAAAGGGTGGGGGAGGGAAGGGTAAAAGCAGGTCGAAGGCGACCGAGAGAGGAGGATAGGAAAAACCGGTAAGAACAAGATACAAAAGGGAGAACTATAGAAACGACATTCACCCTCGACAATTTTAGTCAAACTGGCAACATGCTAATTTACTCACTCTCTTTTATAGGCGCTTGGGTGAGACCGCTGAGAATAGTATTCTATTCTCACCGGTCTCACCTGTCCTATTTGAGTTATGGGCAATCTGCCTACGCCGAGAATCAATGCAAACAGCCACATGAACAGACCAAAAGGCACGCACACCAAGAAAAATACCCAACACTCAAACATAAAAGGAAGAAAACCCCAACACCAAAGCCAAAAACCGGCCCAAAAAATATGTGTATTCTGAGGCGCCATCCCTCGAGCCGCGGATAAAGGCGCACCGTCGGAGTGAACCCAGCGGGTAGAAGTCCGTGGTAGAGGATGATTAAGCGAAAGTTTAGCACGCTTAGTAGGGGGCTGAAAAAGAGAAAGAGAAAAGGGGAAACATGAGAGAAGGTGCGATAAGAAAAAAAAAAAAAAAAGGCGGCTCAAGGGATGGCAGTTTTAAGCCTCAGTAATCCGAGAGGGAATTAGACTCCCTTTTAAAACTGCCAACCCAGAGCGGGAAAGAAAGGGGAACAAAAACTGGGTTGGGAGAAAGAGAAAAAAGAAAGCGCGCGCGCAAAGCTAAAACAGCAAAAAATAAACGAAGAAAGAAAATACAAGGGAAAAAAACTTTTATAATTCTGAACATGGGCTACAAAATATTTAAGGTATATGTAACATCAAAAGGCAACTTGTAACACAGCAAAAAAGCGAAGCAGAAAAACTATTGGGAGCTAGCATTGTCCCTGGTGCGAGGGGAACGCTGGTAGGGGAGGAACCTTCCCCTGGAGGGCCTCTGTCGCCTCTTAAAACAGAACGGGGAGGTGTGGCCGGGGGCTCCACAAAAATTACAAACGAGACGAGAGCTCTTGTCATTGCAACGTGACGCTGGGGAAGTGGCGGTTGATGGGCCAGCAGCACGAAGAGACTTATCCACCTTAGCGATTGAATCTAAGACTTTAGAGTAATCTTTGTCTGAAAATAGCGCCATGAAGTAAGCCTGAAATTGCTCCCGGGACTTGTCGAGACGGTCTCTCAACGCCCTGGTGGCGGCGGAGAGGAAGTTTGCTTTTTCATGCTTTGCATTCTGGGCTGCCGCTACCAAATCTTCCGCCATGGCCAAAGCGTGGTATTTATCGAAGTCATGTTTACGGCGCAGGCCGTAAGCAGCGAGGTTAGACAAACCACTTTCTACATCAGATTGTTGACGACTCTCAAGGGCTTGGATACGTCTCAGTAGATTGGCAACCTGATAAAACGAGGGGAAGATAACAAAAACGCGCAAAGAAACGCGAAAAACAAGCTCCCATGTGAAAAGTAAACATAATCAAAACAAATACAAAACCGGCAGATGAACAAAAGCCGGAAAATAAAAAGCGCAAAACAAAATAAAAGGGGCGACGCCACAAAACAAACACCATGAGGCAAAATAAGGCCAATTAGCTCATGGGAGAGCAATACCTTTTGGGTTCTGCTCAGATACACAAAAAAGGCGTACGCCACAAAAACAAACACCATGAGACAAAATACAGCCAATTAGCTCATGGGGGAGCATGAAACCTTTTGGGTTTTGCTCAGACAAACAAAAGGGCGTAGGCCAAAGACAAACACCATGAGACAAAATAAGGCCAATTAGCTCACGGGAGAGCAATAAGCCTTTTGGGTTTGCTCAAATACACAAAAAAAAAAGGCGTATGCCACAAAACAAACACCATGAGACAAATAAAGCCAATTAGCTCATGGGAGAGGATGAAACCTTTTGGGTTTTGCTCGAACAAACAAAAGGGCGTACGCCAAAAACAAACACCATGAGACAAAATAAGGCCAATTAGCTCATGGGAGAGCATGAAAACCTTTTGGGTTTTGCTAAAACAAACAAAAATGTACGCAAACAAAACACCATGAGACGAAATATAGCCAATTAGCTCATGGGAGAGCATAAAACCTTAGGGTTTGCTCAAACGAACAAAAGGGGCGTACGCAACAAAGAACAAACCATAAGATAAAAATAAAAAGAGATACGCTCATGGCGAGAGCAAAAATGTTATGAATTTTGCTAACACGAAATAAATGGGCGGGCTGAAGCAGACACACACAAACCTAGAGATAAAATAAAGCCCGTAAAAAACTGATAAAGGGAGCGAAAAATGTGAGGGATTCGCTGCCAACAAACTAACAAACAACATGAAAACCTAAAACGCCACGAGACAAAAAAGGAAAATAATATACGAAACGCGCAAATGGCAAGCAAAAGCAGAAAACACTAATGTGGCTAGCTTAAAATGTACCGGAGAGAAAGTACAAAAAGGGCGCAACGTGGAAACTAGCGAAGGGAAACGAACGGGAAGCGAAGCGATAACGAGACAAAACGTGAAACTAGGGAACCAAGAAGGGATGAAGCAACGAGGAAAGCAATAAAAGTACCTCGAGATTATCCGCATTAACTGCATTCTCCGCCACAGGGGGAGGAGCCACTGGAGGTTCAGCAACTGGATTCTGTGGAATTATCGCGTCAGCGACAGGGTTTTCCGGAGCATGTGGAACCTGTTCAGGAACTTGAACCATGAGTCGGAGCAGAAAAACGGCGAAGAGAACTCTAGACAATTTTTGTCAAACTGGCAACATGCTAATTTACTCACTCTCTTTTATAGGCGCTTGGGTGAGACCGCTGAGAATAGTTAAAGGCATTTAGCCCTCGTTAAATATGCAAATTCCGCAGCTTAGTATTTGATATACACATACTTGAATTAAGGACGTTCGCGCAAAAATCTTCTAACATCGATTTTTTGTATAAAACTTTTGCTATAGCTAGGCTATGAGTTATTCTTGTCAGAAATGCAAAAAAATAAGGGAGTCACCGACTTTGTTTCTGAAAGGCGACCCTAATTTGGAAAAATTGGTCTTCCTTACGGGATGTGACCCCAATGTCTCTTTGTCTAAAAATATTGCAAATAAATCTCTAAAATGCAACTTTCTTTCCCAAATTTTGTGCGAGTAGGTCTGTTCAGCAAATTCATTCAACTGGTGACGTTGCTTAAAGTAAATTTAATCTTTAAACGACAGCATTTGCAAACTCTGACAGCCGCAAGTTGGCAGGATTCGATGTCGCGCGGGTAGAAAAATGGAAAAAATTAAACTTTCTACATTGATTTTTTGTTCATTTTTTCACAAACTGCCTAGAATTGGCAAAGAAAATTATCTATCAAAAAAAATCGGGGGTCACTGACCATCTAAACGAGTTAAATCTAAGCAAAGGTAACGTAACGGCTACCAGCCCTTTATGTGCTTAGATTTCTTCTCTTGCGCGCGCGCTCGTGCATGACGTACTTAGCATGGCGTTGCGACATGAATTGCGTGCGCAGTAAGGATGCGCAGACAAAGTGTAAGGTCAGGAAAAGTCCCCAAATTTCTTTGTCTATTAGCACGGCATTCTGTAATGACATGTTATTGGTCAGTCGCTAGCGTGGTGCCCATGCATATGTAGATGTATTAGTTAAAACAGAGGGATAAAGTTCCCATCAATATTTGATTACGTACCGTTTACACACTATTAAAGAAAATATGCGCGTCTTTTGTAGCGTCATATCTCTTCACGAGAACATAACGGTTTGTTCTCTTGACCCTTATAACAATGTGAATTTTACCAACTTCCTACCATGACTTCACAAGTAAGTTTTGGCAACATACTTGTCAAATATGATTTTGTCTCTAAAATGTACGTAGAAAGGGGAACTCAAATAGATCAAACGTGTCCAAACAGCTCCAATTTATATCAGTAGTTAGGTTACCAAAATATGATATTTGGAAAGAAGTCTTCATTAATTCTTATTCCTGTTGATTAAGAAACATTCGAACAGTGCAAGTCTTCCCCGTGTGAAAATGGTGGTCATTGTTTTAGCGATGGCTCTTCATTTCTCTGCAACTGCCCAAAAGGACTTACAGGACAGCACTGCAAAGAGAGAATCGTAGTAGGTAAGTTGCATTGCTACTGTGACCTTCGAGGAATCAAAAATGTCCAAGGTTAAATTTCCATAAAAAAATTGAAAGCTAAATATAAAGGTCGTTGTGTTCATTATACTTTATTGTGTGTGGAATTTTCGACGCTCTGCAAAGGCTAATCGCCGAAACCAAAATGTATCGAAGTATAAATTATTAAAAACGTTTAAAAGGCGAGTGTTTTTAAATAATATCAAATTTTAAAGATTCACTAGAGAATATTTCAATTGCTTGCTATTGATTTGTTATGTTACTTCCGTGGTTCAAGGTCTGTCCGGTTTGGGTTCACTTTTTTGTTAAATTATATACACTGACGTGTTCAGACCGTGTTAAGACTGATAAACAGTGCACTTTAGAAATGTTTCCAATTATAGTACTTAACAAAAGAAAAATCACTGGCCATGTTGTGAGCGTAACTATGTAGCATCTTATAACTTTCTAATAATAGTTTCCTGCTAAAAGCTAGGGTAGTATAGCAGGATGTTTAACTTCGTTTTGTGAGAAGGAATCGCATTAATGTGATGGGGCCACCGTCGCCACCGCCGGCACCGCCGGCACCGCCGCCACCGCCGCCACCGCCGCCACCGCCGCCACCGCCGCCACCGCCGCCACCGCCGCCAATACCATCACCATGATTCCATTGATTCCTCCTCCTCCACCTCCACACAAATTCTATTGTTTTCACCTCTACCACCACCACAAAACGAAATGTTTTCTTGACAACTACCACCTCCACTACAATAATTCTATTGCTTTCACCACCGCCACCTCAATTTTATCACTTCCACCACCACCACTTCCACCACAATTCTATTGTTTTCTAAATCGCCACCGCCACCAAAACTATTGTTTTGTCTACCACCACCACCACCACCACAATTCCATTGTTTCCTCTCTCGCCACCACCACCATCACAACTCTGTTATTTTGTCCGCCACCACAACCACAGCTAAATTGTTTTTTCCCTACACAACCACCACCACAATTCTATCGCGTTTACAACACTATTATTTCCTCCACCACCACAATTTTATTGTTTCCACCACGATCATCATCAGCACCACAACAACATTTCTGAACCCTTCCTACCTTCTTTGAACCCTTCCTGAACCCTTTCTGGACCCTTTCTTAACCCTTTTTTAACGGCCTAACATCGACCTGAATTGATGAAGAGGAGAAGGGAGAACAATATCATTACAGTGGTGGTGGTGGAGGACAAAACAGTAGAATTGTGGTGCTTGTGGCAAGGAAGGAAACAATGGAGTTCTGATAGTGCTGATAGTGAAAGAGAAAACGCAGTACGATTGTGGCGGTACTGTTGGTAGTGAAGAAAACAATGGAGTTGTGGTGCTGGTGGAGATTAAATGTCAGGCCGATGAGAGGCCGATGAGAAGGCCGATGAGTGGTCGATGTCAAGCCGATGTGGGGCCAACTTGGGGCGATGACAGCTAGGTCAATGTGGGACCGATGTGGGATCGATGTAGTGCCGATGAGAGTACGATGTGGTGGTAGTACAGTGAAGGAAATATTTGTTGTTGTGGCGGTGGCGGCGGTGATGAAACAGAAAATAGTGGGCGCTTTTATAAGGTTTATGCCTTAAAGTTTGTGTATTGATAATAATATTGAAAGAAACCAAAGAACTGAGTTTTGCAAGAATGAAAATCCAGCGATTTAGTAGCTACAGGACTCTTATGTTTATATCTATATATATATAACCTCACGAGAGTTCATATTTATAGTCAATGCTCCTCTATAGTTGAGCGCTCTACGATATCCATTCTACTCAAGTAAGAAAAATTTATATATATATATATATAAAATTCTTGTTACTTGAGTAGAATGGATATCGTAGAGCGCTCATTTATAGAGGAGCATTGACTATAACATCATATATATGAATTATATAAATTTAATTTCCCACATGTTAATGTAGTCACTCTCATCTCTACTATACTACATTCTATGTTTACTCTACTAGACAAATATAGTCCCCGACTTGTCTTTTCTTGATTATTTTGCTTTCTTTTTACAGCCAGCAACCCATGTCAAAGCCATCCGTGCTCAAACAACAGCTCTTGTTATCACAGCAATACACATTACACCTGTGTATCAAATACAGAAGGCAGCTCCAAAACTAATGGTAAGATTTTTGGTCATGGTGTATGTTCCTTTATCAGGGTTTTGAAAAACCCCAACAACAATTTTAAAAGGCTACAACGGATTGATTTTCCTTAGATTCAAAGTAATTCCAAATACCTAATATAAGAAAATACGAAAAATAACAAACGTAATAATAAGGAACGGTCATTATTGAAGGGGTATTAAATTTGGGGGGTAGGGTAATTTTGGTGCGCCATTATTTTTAAAATTGGATTAAGGGAAGGATTACACTTTTCGTCAAGAATCTCGAATGCTTTGCCAGAGTAGAGAATTTTGGAAGACTTTGGTCATTGTTAATATCACAAATATGCTTTGAAGATTGTATTCATTTTAGTTTTTTCTTTGTTCGTGACGTCAGATGCAGGCTAGCCCTAAAGACATATCGTTGTAATAAAACACTTCATTGCTTTACTTTTTCTTTTTGCTTTTGGTTCCGACGCATACTCTTTGGTCCATTTTATAACATAAAAAGCATGAAGACCGAATGAAACAATAAAACTCGTAACTGTTTCCTCTGAGTGCTTTTGGTGGTTTACGTAAAACGTGTTTTCACGATTTGTGCCTGCCAAAAAATGCTAAGTTAGTCCTGAGTCCCTGGAAGTAAATTCTACCCTTTGTCAGGCGATTTTTGCCTTATTCAGCCCACCCTAAAAGCCAATTGAGGCCATGATAGTATTTTAGCTCTTGTATTTAGAAATTTTTTGGCTCTATAGGGCCATTTCTCTCACTAACTGTTGTACAGTAGGACAGTTTGCACAGAACAGTACCGATGTACATGTAGAAACCAATGTAGGTAACAATGTAGGTTAGCAACCGCAAAAAGGATGCTTTTTACACTGTTTTTTCGTAGTAAAATCCACGGCAATAAAGGAAAAAGAAGTCACCAATACATACTTGATCGTGGGGCTGTCAGTATGTGCACTGCTTGTGGTGGTCCTTGCCGCTGTAAATGGTTATCTGATCCTCAAAACCCGCCAACTTACAAAAAGACAACCAAACAATCGAAGAGCGGTATTCAGTAACAGAGCATACAGAGCAGATTCCGTAAACCAACTTGATGACGTGTCAGCAGACGACGTCGACCTAGGCACGATGGCAACTCATGGTGTAATGAGCCCTAAGCCAGCCATTTACGAGAATCTGTCACGCCCTCTTCCACCAATTCCCCCACAACAAACAAGAAGGACAGAAGTGCCAAGGTCCACAGCAATGCAAACGAACGGTGCTGGTATTTATGACAATGATACAGCAACAGAACAAGGCGAAAGACATTATATGGGATTGTCGGCGAAAAATGAAACCACCGCCAGACCACATGTCACTGATCTCGGTAATAATTACATGTCTCTGTCACCAGAGAGACCAGAGGCTGTTGCATATTCCGCGCTTAACTCTGCTTGCCCCAAAACGCCCGGAAGAAAGCAACATGGAAACAACGGAAGGAAAAGACAAGAGAGACATTAAATCTAAGAACACACGCATGAGTAACATTTTTATAATAAGGTACTACAGTACTGTGCAAAAGTGATGAAAATGAATTTCGACGTTTTGAAACGGTTCAAAGCTTCACGAACATTTCCAAGAAATGCCTTCAAAATCTCGTAAAGACAAGCAAAATTCGGTGAAATTTGTTTACATTAATTAAGCACAGTACTGTTTCCTTCGACTAAATGGGTGCTTACCATTTTTGTGGTAAAATGGTCCAAATGAGAAAGCATGATTTAAGAGGCAGTCTTTGTTAGATCCTTATATTCATTTTACAGCCAGAAATAGATGTCGCTTAAAATTTTTTATTATCTTTTCTTGACAGCTGTACCACAAAAATAAAATTAGATTGGAGAAGTTCTACTTTGGAATAATTTTCAGCTTCAAATTAAACGTCTTGCATCTCATTCGGTGTTCGAACTTCCGGGGCGGACTAGTGAATTTTGGGAAATCTGTAGTGATTTTCTCAACCAAAAACAGTTAGCTTACGAAACCGTATTCGCTGGTTATAAACAGTGACTAGTTGTCTTTCAATTGCGATGAATTGTTATCCCAATCTCTAATTAACCAGTAAAATTAAGGTGTTTCCCTCTACTCAAAATCGGCTTGACAAAAGTTTCTAATTTTTAGATATTTTGTTTGCCATATGTCATAGTTTATCGTAATAGTTTTGATTTTTCTAGATGCCTCAAGCGATTTCAATGTTTCTCGTTTATCTCCGCAATTTTAAATCCGATTTACAAAATTGTTACACTCTTATAAACTTCAAACTTTGTACAATATTTTGTGTAAGTTTCATACTAATTCAATAAAGGAAAGTTAGTTAAACGGCCGCTCAAAAATAGTAGGTGCGGCTACACGGAAACTGGAGGGAAACACCTTAAAGAGAGGATTTTTTTATTGCTAAAAGAAACAAAGACATACAAACAACTTACAAGTACAGTAAATAAAAAAAAAGAAATTAAATTAAATTAAATTAAACAATTATTACACATTATGGGAACAAGGTTCTTCTTGACGCTGGAACTTCTGCTTTACACTCCTATTAACATCGCTACTTACTATTAACTATACAAAAGATTTTTCGAACATGTACTTATATTTAAGGTTAACTATAAATTAATTTACCAATAACTTACCATGCAATAATTTCTGATTATACAAGTAATATGTAGCATATAGAAAGGTGAAGTTTAATTTCCTAATAATGTTTGATTCCTTGTTTAAATTGTCTACTTTCTTACCGAAAATTAATTCAACGGGTGAAAGGATGAAAGAGGTGACATTTTTATTATTGAACCATTTTATGACCTCAGAAAAGAAAAATTGGCTCCAGTTACAGTTGTAAAAAGTGTGAATTATGGAATCATTCATTTCACAGTATGGACACTTTTTGTCCTCTGCCATACCAAAGAGAAATAATTCCTTTTTGGTGACTACCGTTCTATGTAGGAGTTTGAAATACAACTCTCTAATCTTGTTATCCTTACATACATTTTTTTACGCGACTAAAATAGAGTTTTAGAGATCTTTGGTCAAGTTGTAGGTCTCTTTTCCATTTAGAGTTAGCTTTTAGTTCAATTTGTTCTTTGTTTACGAGGAGCCGGTAATAGTCTTTATTTTTCATTTTAATTAAATTTATGGAAGTCTCTGGTGAGAGCTGAAACATGTTATTTAACAGCAAACCTAATCTGGGGTTTGCCCTCGCACTTTCTGCCAAGTGACTAGGGACTGCGGAAACTACTTGAAAGTACATTAGAAAGTTGCATCTGACCTCATATTTTTGGATGAATTCTGGGTAAGAAAGAAATTTCCCATCTGCTTTGAGAAACTGAGGAAGATTCGTCTGCTCAAGAAATTTTTTGCCGTAATTACGCCGTAATATGAAGTTCAGGCCGCCGTATTTTTCAAAAATATAATAGGGATCACCGTCTCGATCCAGGATTCGATGTCCCTTTTTTCATCGGCCAGTAGTCTGGAAATCCAAGTTAACTTCAATGATTTAGCCAATACTTCTATATTAGGTGCACGTAGGCCTCCTAAGCACATCACTTTACGCTTAATTTTGTCCTTTTTATTTTTCCAGATGAATTTAAAGGTCAAATGAACCAAAAATTTGAAATTTTTTCTTTATCCATTTAAGGTGGCTGAACACTGTTTGCGCGCGCTCTTCAATTTCAGCTGCTTACGTGAGTCAGCGCGCGCAGAGCCTGAGAAAAACAAACGTGGCGCCTGTTCAGCGATCATTTTATTTTGCTCAGCGTGGATCGCGAAAGTGTTGTTTTTCGTCTTAAAATCAACAATTTTTTGTTCGTAAAAATGTTTGTTGAATCAATAGATAATATATAGAACCATTGAAGAAATACACTGCCTTTTTGCTCGTTTTTGTCTTTGGATCGAGAACCCAGTCAAATGCAACGCATGCGCAGTTGACCAAAAAATTGTGACTGGATGTTTTAGCAACTTTCCTCGGAAACGTGCTGATTTCTACAAAACTACTCATTAGAATTTCACGAAATTTGGCACAATAATAGTTCTGAATATGCCGAACTAACCTGCCATCAAAAATTTGAAATCTAACAGAGGAGATTTTTACAAAACGCAAACATATTAAACCACAAATTACGGAAGATCCCTCTGTCAAAATTACATGAGACTAGTGTTAACATGCGAATATTTTTACGAGTTTACTGGAGACAAATGATGAACAAAATCTAATGACTAGATTTTCTGAAAATAAAAGAAACCAAATATTGCAGGCTGATTTTCAATCCATCGTGTTGCCATGGCAACACCTTAAAAGCTCAACAAAAATATCAAAATATATAGCTTGTTGCTTAATCGTATGCCTCGCCAATTTTGGGCGCCCAGACGTTAGTGGTTTTAAAATGACAATGAATGACGCATAGGTACAGTGAAACTGTGTTCAGCCACCTTAAACGTTAAAAGAAACCATAATAAAGCAAACTTACGCAAAAATTTTCCTTCCTGAGCCTTTAAGGAAGTTACATAGCTAAAAGTACGAAGATTTCCGAAGGCTTCACGAAAACGTTTCTGAAATGGCCGCGCACTACAAGTGGTAGGATTGGTAAGGATCGTGACGTCACTATTGGTGAGCCACCCTCATTCCCAGTGTCCTCTCTCCTGGCGAATACTGAGTATTCAAGCTTGTGTTTTTTTTCCACTGTTTTCGTATTGAAAATGGCCGAGGAGCTCGAACCTGTGTTTTGGTAGGAAACGAAGAGCTTTGAGCGACGAAATATTGCTTCGAGAAACTTCATCTGTTTATACAATAGATTTTTTTAACGGAGTTAAGTTTTTTCAATCAACCTCGCTAGGTAGTTTAGTGCAGGTTAACTTTACCTGTCTGTCAATCATCTCCACTTACGCGTTAATTTTTGTGAAGGTAAACTGTTGAATTCATAGTGACGGCTTTAAATTTCAAATAGAGAAAAGAAAATAAACCGTTGTGAGTTCACGTTCTCCACAAAAACCTATAATTTGATCAGTTGACGCTGTTGTTTTGCAGGGAACGGCAAGGAAATGTACTAAATATAAAACGCACGTGCAGGCATGCATTGTTTTCGCTCATTAAACCTATTGTTTTCAACTTCGAACCTTGACTGTTTTGAGGTGGTCAATAGTGACGTCACTTTCCGACAATTTTCCCGATCGTTCTACGATTATGAAGGCCAAAAAGTCGCATTTTTCAACTTCCAATATCTCTGCGATGCCAAGTCAAATTAGTTTCAAACTTCAGAATATGTTTATTTGGTACTCATTAAACATATTGCATTAATATTAGACTAAAAGAAAAAATGTCAAATTTTTGGTTCATTTGACCTTTAAAGATGGCCGAATTCACAGCCCCGAGGTTTTCCTTAGGTACATCAAGGCTAGAAATAGAATGTACCAGTTGCGAAATGCCAAGACTTTTACTTATAAGACATCTTCCAAATATGTAAGACTCCGACAGTTCCATATGTCAAGGATGGTCTTCAGTTTTTGCAGTTTTAACGTAAAATTGAATTTTTCATTTGCTTTCTCGTTGTAAGAAATAAAAGTACCTAGCACACGAATTGGTTTTTCTGGCATTGAAATCCGAAGGGTTTATCGTTTCTATGTCTCCACGGACTCAACCATAAAGCTTTAGTTTTCGACGGATTCAATTTCAGTCCGGAGATATCATCAAATTTGTCCAATACAGCGATTTCTTTTTTTTACCGAATTACAGTTACCATTAAGAAGGGTGGTATCATCAGCAAACTGGCTTAATTTCAATTCCTTGCCAAAAATATTTATACCCTGTATTTCTTTGTCTTGTCTGATTTTACACGCTAGTAATTATACGGCCAAGATAAATAGGTATGGGGACAAAGGACTACCTTGTCTCACTCCTCTTGACAAACGAAAATAATTTGTGCAGAAACCATTGTTTAAAACTGCACTTTCTGTGTTGACATAAAAGATGGAAATCCAGCGATGAATGTTTTCCCCGAAATTGAATAGCGCAGTAGTACTTTGTATGAATTCCCATTCAGTTGTGTCGAAAGCTTTTCGAAAATCTAGCTGTAAAGTATAAACCAGGGACGTTCTGAAGCTTTGTTTGTTCAAGAATATCATTAATTAAAGAGAGGATAGAAAGACTACCTATTTTGAAGAATCGTAACACGTAATTAATTCGCGAAAGTGGCTCGGAGTCACATTTATATTTTCTGCATATCAGTGGTAAAGCATTAGGCGGCCATCAAGGTTTGGGTCCAAAACTGAAGACTGAAACTTGTGATAGTTAGCAAAAACGGCCATATCTCCACTGTATGTCGTGAAAGAATATAATGTAAATAATAAAACACCCGAATTATCGCGTTCGAAGAACGCAATCCTAATTTCGTGTTGGTTGTCCTGTGGTTTATGTGCAGTAAAATTTGAGATTTTTTGATTTTTTTGGGTAGGGGGGATCCGAAATTGGAATCTTCACGACCCCCCCCCCCCCCCCCCCCCCCTCCCCCCCCCAAAAAAAAAAAATCCAAAAACCAATCATTTCACTGGAAAAATCGTTGGTATGCGAATTGACTTATTTTGATTCGCTTATGAAATCTTGCCTGAAAAATGAATATGGGGTTTAGTTATAGACTTCCTCTTTAATGTTATTTTTCCGCAGTTTCTTGGAGTGACCGCTGCAAATAAATTGCTGCAGGGGCTCTTTGATTACTTTACTAGATTACTTTACATTATGAAAACTTCGAAATACCAACTTCATTGAAATGGTAAGCTCCCAATGTTATTCAGTTGTAAAGTCCTTTAACGTTCTTGAAGTCACATTGTAACCTAGTTTTAGGTCTTTATCAGATCTTTAGCTTTACACATTAAGTGTAGTTTTAATAACGGTTTAGTAATGCAAAAACAAGGTAAACGATCGATAAAAACTGACGTTTCAGAGTCTCGTGACGCCATTGTCAAGGAATTAAACCACATTACGTAAATATTTTGCTGATATAAAAAGCAGTGTCCGTTAAGTTAGCATAATAAAGATTGCAAAGTTACACAGATGCTTTAGCACAAATCGAATCTGATTGCACGTTTAGCCTAGCTTTCAGTTGTCTTAGTTTTTATTTCTAGGTTTTATTTCTTAAGAATAGAAAACTGAATTAGTAGGTCTTCAGGAACCTTTCTGTGCATGTTAGGGACCTGTACATTATGCATTATTCATTATCCCGGATGTCTCAAGCCGAGGCCAAGTGCAAAACCATTCAATATGAGCTCATATGGATATAAGTTTTATTTTCATTTGAAACAAAACTTATATCCATATGAATGGTTTTGCACTTGGCCTCGGTTTGGAAAGAAGGCTAAGAGCAACTCGGAAATGGGCTATTAGCGGCAAGTAGCCGGGAGAAATTACAATATTCCTCAATCTGCAAGGAAACAAGCAATATTAAGTTTAGTCCGTGATGATCAATTTATGTAATGTTTAAAGGGACACTGTCACGAGGGCGCATGCGCGAGTTTTTCGAATCGAAACTTGAAAAGTTCAGCCTGAATTTTTCAAGTTGAACCGTCAATTTATTTATTTCAAAATGGCGTCGACTAGTGGCGGCGGTGGAGGGAAAAGAACCAATTCGGGACGGAAGAGGAAGTTCGAGGATCAAGCAGAATATAAGATAGCGTGGTCTAGAAACCACAAACGAATATATTTGGAAAATCGGGATATTTAGGTCGTGGCTTCAGGCTAAATTCGATGCCGGGTATGAAGCTTCCAGTGACAGCGACTTCGTCGCCCATTTGTTATCGTTGGAATATCGTCGAAGGTATGCTATGTTTTCATGACTTTGGCTTCAGTTTGCCCTCCTCAGGACGAGTGGCTCCTTGACGGAACCAAAAAAATGAAAAATGAAAGGGAGTAAAGGAAAGAAAAATGATGAGCCTACGACACGAGGTATTCCCAGGCGGTCACCCATCCAAGTACTCACCTCGCCCGACAGGGCTTAACTTCGGTGATCGGACGAGAACCGGCGCATGTCAACTCGTGACAGTGTCCCTTTAAATTATAACCACAGTACATATTTCACACATTTTTTTAGATAGTTTGTCCTTTTAAATAGGTTTGCGTCAATAGTTTCCGTTAATTAGTAACCGATGCCTGGTAGTAGAGCGCCAGTCTGTAGACCAGGGGGTTGCGGGATCGAATCCGGGCCGGACCACCTACTAGGGTCTTAAAATCACTGGTGAGATCATGCTGGCTGTGTTCACTCAACACCTTGTCGCAGTTCAGATGATCGAGTCATTGGGTGGTGACGTTAAACTGTTGGCCTTGTCTCCTAAACCTTCTCATACTACCAGCAGGGGATGTTAATTTTTCCATTGTTTCAGTTAGTAGGAATCATAGCAGATGAATGAACTGTTGAGGATACCTTTTAAATAATACCGCAACTGTCGTTACAATATTGATAAAAATGAATTACCGAATTACAAGATATGTATAAATGTGAGAAAAACACGTCATATCCTTTTCTCAACATTAACGTGTCAGGTTAACGGAGGACGAGAAATAAAAATATGAAAAGTGAAGAAACACATGGATTGAATTATAAAAATAAGACATTATTATATTAAAAAATCCATCTATAAAAACAATTAAAAATAATAACAATAATAAATATTAAGCATTTGACATCGACCGTCAAAGACGTATTGTTCACTAATCGATCCTTTATGCAGTTTATTATATTGCACTTCCGGTAACAAAATATTAAAGGACACTATTAATTCAACGGAATACATTCTGATTCACCTAAAATATACATATCTTGCCGGTTTTCGCTTTCTTTGTAGGGGAATCACGTACACTCCATTTTACCTGGTCTCTTGAGCTTTGATAACATTTTGCTTCGAATTTTAAAGAAAACGTTTCGATGAAAAGCCTCGCTGAAAACCCCGCAGAAAATTCAAATGTTCTCGTTTGTTTATCTCCCGTCGCGTGACCTCGCTACGCCATTGGTTGATCGAAACAAAGGAGCTATTCGATATGCTTTAGTGGGGATGGGGTAAGGACTGAACATAAATCCCCTCGATCACCCTGGAGAGAGAGGAATTTGACCTTGGACCCAAGTCTCTCCGACGGCCGTGTCGACTTTCAAAATCACCAGCTCGCGCCGAAAGAAGCGATCTTGGAATCGGTGGCCGAAAATGCTCATTTTCAGCGTAATGTGCGATGATTTTCATGGTGGAAGGGACATAGTGCTTTAACTTTGGCTGAAAAAATCGCTGATCGGATGGATTTTTGGGACGCAAACCGCCTCCGAGTGGAAGTCGGTCTCAAACCGAGTGTTACTACCTTCAGACTTCAGGCTTTGCTGGATGGAAATGAACAGTCGCAAGTCAAACTACTGTACTGCAACCGGAACAAATAATGTAATGTTAACTGGCGCCAGAATCATGCGAGTGAGTTTTTCGCGTAGCTTAGCTTCTTGGGGAGCGATTAGGTCATCGATCATATAAACGCACATCTGTTTTGTGTCTGACACATACAGGTCTGGAAATTGCTGATTCAGTCTTCTTCCTACACAAACAGAAAAGGACCGCTGCAAACGCGATGTTAGCCGTCGCAATGATATCAACTCCAGTGTACTGACCATGAGACAAATCAATTATTCCAAAGGAATCCATTATTCCTCTTCACCGCCCGAATTTTAAGCGTCTACCACGCGACGCTTATCGCGGGTTTCGGCCCGTCTGGGAAGTTAAGCGGCCTTAAAGCAAATTGTAAACATAACCCGAAATGGAAAATATTCTGTAAAGGTGAATAGAATAAATAGGTTTTCTTTTGAAAGGTTTCCGCTACGACCAACTGACCTCCAACCTCAACGGCGTCTGTGTAAAATGAGCTGCTTGCGGGTCGCCGCCGTTTGATAATATAGTTTAGTTGCAGTGCATGCCGGGAAGATGGTAATATCCTCCTTTACCAGCTTACGCCCATATCTCAGAATTTTGAATACTACTCCTATCGACCCCTGATGTGCAAGATGCCACCAAACGGAAATCGTTGGTCGATGTTTCTGAAGGGTATACTATTTGTGTAGGATGCATGATTTAAACAATCTGTTTTGCGTGATGCAACTTTGAGTCATCTGCATGATACTGAAAGTTTCACATCCACGAAACAGTCTACGGTTTTTGAAACCTACTATTCAAATTGAAAGTTTAATTTCCCCTAATTCAGCCTAATTGCTCATTTCCGTTCAGTTCTGTCTTCACAAACAAGAAAACGTGTAACGGCATATTTAATCAATTTAAACTCCTCCAATCAGCATTTTGCATGGACGTTTTCGATGTAATAATCAAACAAGTGACTTATTTTTCCATCAAAAATAATTCTTAACACCTACTTTCATGTACCCGAAAAAAAAAATGGTGGCCGTGAAATTTCACTTCAAGTGCACTTTTATCGGGTTTCCAAACCATGGTCACGCTTTTGAGTTCAAACTTGATCAATTATAATGAGCTTGAGAAGCAGAATCCAACTTTCTGAGACATCGTTACAAGCTCTCTATCCCACTATCTTCCACCTTCTTTCCCAAGACAGCTTACCGCATGCTAAACAAAAATTTACTACGCTTATTTCATATTCCGGCAACCTGTAATCCACTGTTGTTACTCGAGTTTACACAAAAACAAAAGAGTCTGTCAAAGATCAATTTTTTTTTTATTATTTTGCATAAGCTGATAGTCTTGTGACAGTCGTTTTTGCGTTGTCGTGCAACGCTGCCCTTCTTTGATTCTGATGTACCTATGCTTGGACGGATATCAACAGATCATATCTGAATTAACGGTGAGTCCATTTCTTTTTTGTTTCCAACCGTAAATGTAACAAACTGTTAGCTATACAGTTGGCCTGATAGTCATAACAGGCAAGATAAAATTGGTTTTCTGTGTACGTGTTCCTATATTGTGCGCGTGGAAGCGAAATTTCGCTTCCATTGCTATAGGGCGATAAGAAGCGAAACGTCTCGCTTTCTTGCACGCAATAAGATTCGGACGAAGAAGCGAATAATTTAATATTAAACGTCTCGATCAGTCGACTGCTGTATGGCGGTAGGAAGCAAAACATCTGGTTTCCTTGTTTACAGTAATTGTATTTATTTAGTTGTATTCAGGTATCGACAAGAAGCAAAAAATCTGTCTTTCGCTGTTATAGGGAGTAGAAGCGAAACATCTCGCTTCCTTGCGCGCAATAAGTGTACTGTTTCATATATTGCTGCTATGGAGCGGTTGGAAGCGAAACATCTTGCTTCGACTGTTATAGGGCGGTTCATCTCGCTTCCTTGCGTACAATAATTGCATTCATATATTGTGAGGACAATAAGCAAAACGTCTCGCTTTCGCAGTTATTGGAGGGTAGGAAGCGAACTTGACATCTTCCATACATACCGTCATCCTCGGAGACCCAGAGAAAGTTATTCGGGGCGTAGGAGATAATAGAAAAGGGCAAAAAAAGAATGAAAAACCTTGTCGCATAAGCGAGACAAACATGGAGAACGGCTTGCTTTTCTGCACTGCTTCGTGAACGCGCGACATCAGTTTTTAAAGTACCCAGAATGTTTTTTTTTTCACTAAGTATTTAAACCAAACTCACCGTGTTTCGGAAGGGGTAAGAGGTAGGGCGTATCTGAACCCGAGAGCTTGCTCGCAGGCTATATTGGTCGCGATATGGGTAAAAGCTTTAAGCCTTATTGATTTAATGACAAAACTCGCCACAGATTTCCAGATTCGAATGCTTTGGATCGCAATTTTAGAAATAAAGAACTTGAATTAAAAATTTCGATAAAGGTTGCCAACTTCATAAAATTTCCGTTTATAAAGGAGAGAAGGAAGCCCCCCCCCCGCAAGTTTTTGGGTGGGAATGTGACGCTGGGACTCGACTCTGAGACCCTTAACCTTTGCTAGACTATTTTAGCTGCATTTTGCAACCCTAATCTAGTCTAAGCACCGAAAAACCCCACCCTATCCTAGACCAATTTCAGACTCGCTATTTTCCAGAAACTCGCTCACTATCACAGTTATTAGTTAACAGGGGTCAGTAAAAATGCCGTACTGCCCGCGCCGTACCGATTTTTAAATGCCATTTGCCAGTAAACCTTGTCTGGACTAAATTCTTCACGCAACGGATCAGTTTCGCGGGAAATGGTATCCTATTCTAGACCAAAAATCTCTGATTACTATACCCTATTCCAAACTAAACTGCCTGAAGACCATACCCTTTACAGCGGCACATACCTATATAACTATATATGGGAGTACCCTCCCCCCCCCCCCCCCCCCCCCCCCCTCCCCGGGGAAGGAAGGAAGCTGCGCGTTTTCACGAGTTCAAACCGTTTTATTTTACGTAATTAGCTTGCAATTAACACATTTATGTAAATAAGGGCCTACTTCCGTTCGTGGAGCACGATGTCCCTCTATGCATTTTGACAGTGTTGATATTTTAAATAACATGAAATAATTGTTTGTTATTCGCTATAATTCGGATTTAAATTCATTCCAGTTACAAAGTTACGTTTTCCGTTTACCTGAACCCCGAAAACAACTGTCCCTTAGAAAATCTCATAGCCGGACGTCTCCAAAACTGGTGACTCGAACTGTAACAAAGCTCTCTATATTCAGAAATCTTGACTTCAGTAATTTCAACGGGATCTTTCAATTAGAACCGACAGGAATTTTTCTTCTAGAACTGCTTAATGTCCAGAATGTCATTGTTCTGTTTCCGAGTTACATTAATTATCAGCGCTTTAGTCATGGAACCACAACTCCTGCAACTCCACAACTCCTCAATCGAATATCCCCATCCTTAGACGCTGGACGTTAGACGTAAGCTGTTTTTCTCCAATTACCCACGTATTTCATTTCCCGAAAGAAGCGGCTACCTGAACATTGCAGCCCGACTTGGGCCTGCCAATTCCAAAAGTAACGTGGGGGGGGGGACTTATTTCAAAACTTCTCGGTATGTATGCATTTACTGTGCGCAAGGAATCGAGATGCATCGCTCCCTACCGTCCTATAGTAGTGGAAGTGTGACGTTTCGCTTCTTGTCCACACAAGTTCGCTTTAAAAAACACAATATCTTAGAAGGAACTTTTCTGCATATTATGCCAACTGTTGATTGCCCATACAGTAAGCATCGCGATTCGATCATCTCATCTTTGGGTACTTGAACCGGCCCTAGCTGTACATTGAGGCAGATTTGTTAAATAATATTGATTGCTGTCCAAAGTAAATGTTTCTATTTTCTCTTTTTTCTTGGAATTTAAATACAACCAGTCAGAACGATCATGATGAAGGTGGAAGGTGCCATCAAAGCTCAGCAACAAGCAACTCATTATTATGTCGCGATTAACAATCGAAAATATGCTATTCGGCGATAAAGTACTTGGCATAAAAGCAACTGTCAAACCACTCGAAAGTTCACCATATTTCAAACCGAACTAATTGATAATTCCATGAGATGCTCGTTTGTTGTTCATCTTTGTAAACCTAAGCTGTTTCCTGCTTATGTACAGCACGGTTTATATATTTCAGTTAAGTTCAAAAATACTGTCGGATAAACAAGAGCACGAGGTACTTATTTCGTTAGTAATTTATTCATTTGCTCATTCGTTCATTCGTTCATTCATTCGTTCATTCATTCAGCTGTTATTTTATCCTCTGCGGTCCCGGAGAACGCCTTTGCAGTGGTGTCAAATGGTGTGCTGGTGGGAGAATGTAATGAGGCCGACGCTCAATGTTCTTAACTGCCCGGTTTCCGATGACACGGATCCAAGTATCCATAATACAAAAAAGGCCTCGAGACCTATTACACGAATTGTGATTATTTTAATAATGCAGGCAATAATCATCAGATTGGGCAGCATGTTTTTGAAAACGATTATACAGCTAGTACCAAAATGATTCGCAAAGCTCTATACTACAACCTGGACTCTTTTCTTATAACTTATGACAGCGCTCGGTTTATGAAAGAGAAAGAAAGATCCCACCGTAACACCATGAGTACTTGCATATCGGTTTCTGAGGCCCTGACTAATTTATTGGCCCGATTCATACGGCGCTTTTCTTGGATGATTCTGCGATCAGGGGTGAAGAGTATTTAGGGATTGTGCAATAATTAGCATGTGGGTTGGGTTGTAAATCAAGAGAAGTTGCCATCGAAATGCCACATGAAAATAAATATAAAGATGCTCTCAAACAATTTAGAAAAAGTCACAAAGTTTGCTGAAAAGCCTTAATCAATGTCTTGGCAAATTTATTCATCATTTATGATTTATGAATGTTACGAAATTCTATAGAACTTAGCAATCTTTAAAATGCCAACTGAAGTCGACATTGTCATTACTTAGATACATTTAGTTTCTTAAAATAGCAAATAATGATATTATGTTACCAAAAATAGCTTTTATGGAAGTTTGTAGAATATTGTTGTTACATAAGTATATAAATAAGAAGGCTAGCAGCTCAGTTAGACCCAATTGCAGTTTAATGAAGCAAAAGCAGTTTTAAAGAAGCAGTGTGTAGCGGATTTACTGTAAAGAGGCTGTATGCCGAGCTGTTGTTAAGCTAAGCTTGTGACATGTGTCCCTGCATCAAGAATAAATTTACTTGTTGTTTTTACCAACGATCCTGAGTTCAGCCTTCAAACTACTTACATCGTTGCATGTAATAGTTTTTATATCGCTCCCGCAGATATTCAAATTCGTCTACAAGGATCCACCTTACCTAATGCTGGCCGAGTAGAAGTTTTGTATGCGGGAGTCTGGGGAGCAATCGGCAGGAGCAGCTGGGATATGAACGACGCCATGGTAGTTTGTAGGCAGCTTGGTTACCCAGCTGGAGCGGAAGCAGCTTTGAAGAACGTTGTTTATGGTTTGGTCAGCGGTCCAGTGTGGGTCACTAATCTTCAGTGCACTGGGAGCGAGTCAAATGTGATGGAATGTGTTCATGATGTGCTTGGAAACAAAACTGAACTGCAATATAGAACTTTATTCGCCAGTGTCATTTGCAAGGACCCATCATTTTCAAATAGTAATTAAAAATAGTCATTTACCTATTAATAACATAGATGGGTCTTATCATCATCATCATCATTTTTCATCATCATTTTATTTCAATAATTTAAATTTAACAAATTAGAGAAATATACAACCCGCATATAGCAAAGCTAATCGAGGCAGGTTGTATAATTTACAATCAAATTTAGCAAACACAAATTATTAGTAAAATCAGGTAAATAATAATAAATAAATAATTAATTATAAATAATAATAAATAAATAAAATAAATAAATAAATAAATAAGTAAAATAAATAAATAAATAAATAAATAGGTATACACACACATTCACAGATAGCTAGCATTTACATGAGTAGTGCAAGAACCTATAATAACACATAGAAGATAAGGAAGTAATAATAATAGCTGGAGTTTGATTAATGATAATTGGTAATTTTTAACATTAACGTAGAGACCTCAGCATAATCATCCTCATTACCAAGTACCGCAAGTAAAAATTGGTCTCTAGAAAATCTGAATACTTTATAATGCTGTAGTCCCAAAGACGAACAAATTATATATTAATTAGGTCATTATAAATTTGCGATTCGTCAACCGGCCTTTAAATCGGACACAAAGCTGTAGCTAACTTTGATTGATACAAACCTTCCTGTTTTTCACATGTAAGTAATGTTGCTATTATGCCATCTTATGCTACCAAACTTTTTAAACTCCAGCCTCACTCCCACTCAAAGGCCAGATCTCTACGACCACAATTGTAAAATGGCCTATTTTCACATCTCACCGTTTATCTATCAAGTTTTAACCCTATTTAGCCTGGGCTTTTTTCAGTTTCTGAGCCAGGGGGCGACATATTGTGCCCCACCCGTCCTTCGCAACTTCACGAATATTAAAACACTCTTGAAGTTGCTTTAAAAAGCTATGACAATGAAACTTAAAAGGACGTATAGTGCGTCCAAAACTGTCTCCTTTGAGATCCCAAACATGAGACGGTGATGTCAAATCACGTGGGAATTACACCATTAGTTCTGCACAGCGGCCATATTGGATTTATCGATTTCTTCAAAACCTCAAGACCGATAAAGATACGCTAAAATGCTATAACAAGGGACGCCGATTAATTGGAAACTTGTCATTAAAGGTACAAAAATTAACACATGCAGGAGCTCATGACACATGGAAACATCGACTTACAAGAACAATGAGATATCATTTCAATTTGTTGAGAGATAAAAAGAGAGAAAACGAAAAGTCAATGTTAAAAAAGTTATGAATGCTTAAAATCAACACGGACACTTTGCGCCCCCAGCCCCCCACCCCCAACCCTCTGCCCCCAAGCTGAATTAGGTTAATTCGCTTGTCATTACACGATTTTTATAAAACTATTTAGATAGCGTTGGCTTCATTACTGTCATTAATGGCCATTTATTTGTGACAATGAATACATTGTTATACTTTTGTTATTTAAATGCAATTTTAGGAATGACGGTGAGGCTACGTGGATCAGACTCACCAAATATGGGACGAGTAGAGGTTCATTACGCTGGAATATGGGGCTCGATTTATTATTCTGGCTGGGATATAAAAGACGCTACAGTAGCCTGCAGACAGCTGGGATATTCTACAGCTTCACTGTCAGGATACAGATTTTACTGCTCTGCTAATGTTCCACATTGGTTCACTAACTTTCAGTGTAACGGAAATGAAACATCCTTGGATCAATGTGCTCGGGATTTCAATACTTATTACTCTTATGCATATTGTGCAAATGTTGCATGCACAGACAAAACGACTAATGCAGGTGAAAAAGACATTTTTCAAAGAATTTAATTCATTTTGACCAAGCAAAGTAAAATTAAATAATGATCTGGCCAAAAAATATGAATACTGTCGTGACATCGTTACCAAGTTTCAAAAATAAGGGCAAGACTAAACATAATATAAAATTTTAGTTAAGCATAGTCACATTTGTCCCATATGAATAATTAATGTTCTTACTCGGTGTACTTTTTCACCAATTGTTATTATGAAATTTATTTCTGAATATTCCCTTTTAAAATTCTTTATCGTAATTATTATGAGGTTTGTAAAGTAACGCGTTTGCATTGATACTGAATTTAGCCATTTATTAAGGATACCTTCTTCGTGTGATTTGCGCCAACAAAAAAATAGATAAATCACAAAGCGCTTTATTCATTTATCCACGAGTCTATCGTTAGGACTGTTGAGCGCTCAGCTAGTCATTGAACTGCATATACATACCAGTTTATAAAATTGAGTGCAACCATTATCCTTTAAATGCTTCAGAAAATACTCTTTTTTATCCCAACTAGGATCCGAGTTGAGATTGAGAGGTTCTCCAGTTCCTCATGCTGGCAGAGTGGAGCTTCGCTACAAAGGCGTGTGGGGAACGATCTTTATTTTTCCTTATTCTTTTTGGGGTGGACTCTCTCTTGAAGCAACTCAAGTAATGTGTAGACAGCTTGGATTTGCTGACGGTATCCTCTCTTATGGCTGGTCAGTGTTTGGACCTGGCGAAGGACCCAAGTGGTTTACAAGTTATGACCTGCACTGTTTAGGAAACGAGAACAATGTAATGAATTGTTCTTACACACGACCTCGATTTACGATACATAATCATCGGTATGATGCCAATGTTGTCTGCAAACCAAACGTTTCCCAAACCAACGGTACGTAGTAAAAGCACACCGTACAGTTTAGTCATGCATGCGATTCTCGGACACTCCAATTATAAATATTTAAGCGCACTTTCCATGCATTCGAATGCTTTTACATTATTAGCAGTTAACTCCGAGACTTCCTTAAAGTGCTCATTAAGATTAAATTAATAATAATAATAATAATAATAATAATTGGCATTTATAAAACGCCCTTTCCCAAGGTCCAAAGGCGCTAGTTACAAAGTTAAAATTTAAAACTACGTTAAGGTGATTCCCTAGTATTGCATCGCGCATCACTACTGCGCATAATATCTTGCGTCATTTGCGCGTGCACGAGCGCGCGCGCGTTTTGAAGCAAGAGGGTTCCCTTTGAGAATTCAGTTCGCTAAGTAAATAAGTGGTTGTTTCTCTTAAACGAGCATGTTAACCCGCAGGTAGCCCAAGCTCAAGTGATGTTTACTCGTTGTAATTTGAACGTCGTGGTAACTGTTGCGAAATAGGATTTGTATGGCGAAAATTTTGTATGGCGAAAATTTGTATGGCGTAAATTCACTTCGAATTTGAGCGAAAAATTAGGAACGATATTTGAATAAAACTGGCTCACCTGAACTTCTTTGTGTGTTTTCTTGTGTCTTGAGTGGTTTTGGGGTCGATTCGAAGCGATTCCAGCGAGTTTTAGTTCAACTGTTTCTTCCTCCCTAAAAGAGAGACAAGGTAGGGCACTCGAGTGGCGAAACCCAGCCGATCAACCGAAGGAAAAGAGCCATAAATTCGCCCCAATACCTCCGATCGCCTCGAGATTCCACATGTGGCAAGTTTCATAATTTTTTTAAACAATGCTTTCCTTCGTCGGGCACAAACGTCCGCCAAGCGGGAATTTCAGCTCTCGCCTCGAGATTCCACATGTGGCAAGTTCCATACATTTCTTTAAACAATGCTTTCCTTCGTCGGGCACAAACGTCCGCCTAGCGGGAATTTCAGCTCCTAAAACTCAAACACTTTTCCGTTGAGACACGTAGAAAGATGCGTCGTTCGTATGAACCGTGCACCGGAACGTTTGAAACTGGCTTAGCGACCTGGCCTTGTGGTTCAAATTACCTACGCACCAGGTGGGCGACGGGCTTATGTTACCAAAGACAATAATACCCTCCCTCAATAATACCCTCTGCCATGACATATTTTCGACATCCTATATTTTGTCTGCACAATATTAAAATCATATACTCACCATAATTTCCACTCTGGCAAATACCCAGACGCTTTGACTGGTTTTGGTTTTGGTATTTCGCCGCCTTGATTGATCTCCGAATGATTAGAAAGAATTTTTCGTGTCCCGAATGACAATATTGCGTTAGCAAATCTTCTTTTTAATTTTGAGTTGTGGATCCGCCGCGCGCGCTCTGATTGGTGAATGGGACACGATGGTGACAAACCGTTCTTGGCAGGGCCCTGAGGGAGGGTATTATTGTCTTTGGTAACATAAGCCCGTGGAACCTGCCCCATGTGGAATCTCGAGGCGATCGGAGGTATTGGGGCGAATTTATGGCTCTTTTCCTTCGGTTGATCGGCTGGGTTTCGCCACTCGAGTCCCCTACCTTGTCTCTCTTTTAGGGAGGAAGAAACAGTTGAGCTAAAACTCGCTGGAATCGCTTCGAATCGACCCCAAAACCACTCAAGACACAAAAAAACACACAAAAAAGTTCAGGTGAGCCAGTTTTATTCAAATATCGTTCTTAATTTTACGCTCAAATTCGAAGTGAATTCTCGCCATACAAATCCTCAATTTGGCTAGATAATGGCCATAAAATGGCATTTGTATCCTGAGAAAGCGTTTTTTTTGGTGGAAATTTGGGAGTCAAAGGGTTAAGATGTCTTAAACGTATAAAAATCCTATTCTAATCACATTAAAGCGAATAAAAACTAAGATATAAATTAAAATATAAAACACTAATTCGTGCGCGCATTATAAAAACTGTTTAAATTAAAGCATTAATATTCGGGAAATTGATAAAACTGTTCCTAAAAGTTAATAAAACTAATTCCTCAATAAAATCTGGACAACACGAACAACGTGCGAAGCTCAATCAAATATTTTTTCATGTTTTATTTTTATTTTATGGGAGAGCTCTCTGTGTGTCATTCAAACGTTTCCAACCTTTTCCTAAACATATATTTTCTAAATTTATTTATCCCCGAGTAAGAGGGAAATGTAGTGCCTTCTGGATTGAGGCAATGGTTTGGTTTTTACGAATGCCTGGTATAAAACATATACGATCAGAATTTATATGTGTCATTCAAGTACTTGATGTTATATATCAACACGAGGAAGAGTGTTTGATCAGAATATCCAAACACCGAGAAGTGGGTTAAATAAACGAGGACACATGAGACGCTTTCGACATTGCTGACTCTAGCAGTTCGCAGGCAGGACGTGTCAGTGTCACATATGAATCTAGTAAATGACCAAGCTAGCCATGAGGCTCCCTTTAGCTTAGTGGTTAGAGGCTCCGACAAGTACTTGTTCGGATGGCCATTGTTTCTTTTTTCGTCAGGGACGTGCTGCATACAGCTTACTCATTTAGTAATCGATTGATCTCATTTTGCATTTGACTTGTAATTTCACTTGCTTGTCACAAGTGAGGGAAATAAGCAAAATAATTGTTGTCCTCCTTTAAAAGGAAACAAATCCAATGGGGTATGCTATTGACGGCAAATCTTTCATGTTCATGTTTAATGCCCTGTCAAGAAAGAAACCATTTGGCGTTGTGTGGTCCGAATCTTGCTTTTGCGATTAGTTAAGTTTTTCTTTAAACATTTCAAAACTCGTTAGCATAGATGTTTCGGAGAGAAAACAAATTTAGGTCATTTCTTAAAAATATATGTTTGGGGTTTTATTCCCTGTATTTCTCGTTAAAGTACTCGTTAGTTACTTTCTTAACTCGTTAGTTACTTTCCTTCTTAAAGTTGGTCATCGGAAGCGCTTCCTGCCTTCACGCTCCGCGTTCAAATCCCCCTTTTTAAACCTCAGTTTGACATCGTAAGCTTTCAATCTACCACTTTGTTAACACGTTGAAACATGAAATACTTTTTACGTTTTAGAAATTCAAGTTCGTTTAACAGGATCCAGCCTCCCTTTTGCGGGTACAATCGAGGTGTTGTACTACGGAGTCTGGGGCTGGATACTTGGATATCGTGTAGACATTCGTGTGGGTAACGTGATCTGTCGTCAGCTGGGATATTCGGGTGCTGAACAGGTTTTTAACAAACCAGTGTTTGGGCGAGTAAGAGACCCATTGTGGATATCCGATATACAGTGCAATGGAAACGAAACAGAAATTGTGCATTGTACAGTGACAACAATGGACAAAGTGCCGTGGCATTACTATCATTACTGGGGACCCGAGTATGCAGGTGCCTTACTGTGTAATGGAGCGAATTATAGCTCATCTAAAGGTGGGTAGATACTTGTTTACTGATTTATTATATAGATATGGATTTCCTCAATGGTTTTTCAGCACAAAGAAAATCCGTTCTAGTCATTTTTGCAAAATGATTTTTTTCTTTTCGATACAGTGGGCCGATATGCACAAGTGTTCATCCTTTCAAGAAGTAATTCGATGAAACATACTATAAAAGAAATAGTTATTAATGGCACTTACTATTCAAAACACTATGTAAGCGCGATACTTTTCTTTTAAACCGAGTCAATTATAAAACTAAAATCTCTGACGGATGATTTCATTACAGACGAAACTGGCTATCGGTTATCCCGGGACGAAATTAGTAAATTCTTCCCAATCGGTGAAACACATTCTAGTTCTCATGTTAACGCAGCCTTAGTAAAACATTTTAACGAAACACATTTTCTTTAATTTGTAGCCTTTAATGTAAGGTTGGTTGGCGCACCGATCGCCAATGCTGGACGAGTAGAGGCGTTTTATGCAGGAGCCTGGGGCACAATTCATGACGGGAATTGGGATATAAATGATGCTCACGTGATATGCCGTCAGCTGGGATATCCCGGAGCCATTTCATACGGATACAGTAATCAGTTCGGGGCTGGTAATGGGCCACGGTGGTTTACGAACGTTAGATGTTTGGGAAATGAATCTAGTTTTGAAGAATGCCCAAAACGTTTCTTAGGCTATCCGAATAACTACAACTCTTATGTGGCAACAGCCCTATGTAAATTGCCAAGTCAATCAGGTAATTTTATCATTGTCTTTTTTTAAATTTCTTAAAACTTAACTAATCCCGGTTGTAACTATGGATAATGTTCTTCAGTGAATAATTACACACGATCTTAGTTTATAGTTTAACTTCTACACGTGACTACCCACTCACTCATCAACCAAGTGAGAAAACAAGTTATTCCACAACACCATGGAACAGTCTTCTCTGACTCTTTTCAAACTCCCATGGGTTCATAATCGTTCCTGTTAGTTTAGTATGAGAGAGTAAGAAGACAAGACCTTAGCAGACCATGGTTGGTGTTGCGGCCGGGATTGAAACTCGCGACAATCTCACCAACTGAGCTTATTCTCCTCGTGAAGGCGGCCAACGGACGGGGGTTTGGATCATGAATGGTCTGATTTGCTGCACATTGCGACATTTATATGGAATTTGGATGATATAAATATTATTTATGCTCCAATTTTCCATAAATGGCAAACTTAAATCAGAATGAAATATGTGCTGCGCTCTGTTCGCAAAAGGCAATAAAAATAGCATGTTGGAGAAAAATTGGCTATGTGAAATTTAACACATAGCCGGTTTATTAAACTTTGAATATCAAATATAAATTTTTATTAAAGATGTATTGCCTGCGAAGGTGAGGGCAATCAACCGCTAGCACAATAAAAACTATAAACTTAGAAAGAGGCAGGAATGGGGAAGGAGGGTCGATGAAAAATTTGTGTGTCAACGAAATCAAGAACGCGACATTATTATACGAAGACATGTAAACACGGCATTAGTCGTAGACGCCATCTTGGATTCAAAATTCAAAACCATACCCTCGATTCCATGCTCGTTCCCAACCTCTCTCTACTTAACACAAAAACTATAATTAAGATGGTAAATTTGTCGCATAAAATTTTATTTGCAAGCAAAAAATGTATATCTAGATAAAATACAAAGAAAATATAATTTCACTTCCATATTTATGGTTACGCCATTTGAAATTTTTGAAATTTTGCAGCAATAGACAATATTCGTATTCTCGGTATTGAACTGGAACTAGCTTACACTCGAGGCTAATGCGTGAGAATGTCATTAAAAATATTTGCATGTGAAAAGATTCCCCCGCATGAACCTCGACTGCACGCTAGTTCCAGTTCAATACCGTGAATACGAATATTGCCTATTGATAAGTGCACGATGTTTCACGCAATCAAAAGTAAGATTGAAATATTAGGGAGCTTAAGCAGCCACGACGTTGACGGTAGAGAGAACCGCATAAAACAATAGGTTTAATAAGCGAAAACAATGCCTGTACACGTGTGTTTTACATTTTGTCAAATTTGTTTGCCGTTCCCTGCAAAACAACATCTTCAAATGATCAAATTATAGGTTTTGTAGCGACGTAAACATGACGGTTAATTTTCCTTCCTATTTGAACCGTCCCTACTATTTGAGGAATGAAGTTTTAATGAGTTATGCACTTTGCAGGGATGAAAGACGAATGGAGAAAACGTATACAGCTATTTCAATTAACGTTGTCGGATGAAAAAGCGTAAAAGCCAACACCGCAAGGTAGTATGGGATTTTTATGCAATGGCTTTAACCCTAACCCATACAACCTTGCGGTCTTGGCTTTGAGCTTTAATCCGACAACGTTTATTGAAATAGCTGTATACCTTATTCAATAAAGGTTGCATTGGGCATTGGGCATTGGGCGTTGGGAAGCTATTGTTTGGCGGTCACTCAAGCAAAGCATTGCATTGTGTTCCGTATGCTCAAATGCCAATGCCCAATTACGAATGAACAGTTGCGATAGCAACCTTTATTGAATTTATAGGTATACACCTAATTACAGAAAGGTTGTCATATTAAATACAAAATACCAAACAGAAATTATCTACCTTAATGATATTCACAGAGGATGCAAGAAAGAAATTTTAAAGAAATAAAAAGTGTTCATTCTAGAGAAAAAAAAAATCATTAATCTGATAAGATCATGTTATGCGCACGAATACCTCCGCGAATATCATTAAGACTAGAAATACGTGTCTCGCAGAACCTCGCGAAGCTCGGGGGAGGATGCAATGCAAAATTTTAGTGATGTGGGAGAGATGGAATTTCTGATTTGACTGGAGAGGTTGGGTTGCATGCCGGCAATGGCCCCGAAATTTAAAGTTGAGACATTCTCGTTCCCAGTTGCTTGCCCTGTCTTCCAAAATGATAATAAATGGGAACTGGTACTGGTCAGTTTTGGGTTTTGAGCTGTGGGTCACTGTAACTGCTATGGGACTGGGTATCAAAAGATCCTGGGGCCCTCCTTCCCCTCCCCCCCCCCCCCCCCCCCCCCCCCCCCCCCTCCTCCCCAATCATTAATTTTTGTCAGAAAAAAAATTGGTCTGAAAGTGGATGTATAGTATTGTTGTGGACATGGGTCCAGGACAATATGCAGTGGTGTTCTGTTTATTTTGATTGGGTGAGAGTTTGTTTATCAGGAATACAGGTAACTCCTGCTGTCTTGATTAAATTTCCTTTTTGAAGCTTGTGAGTGCTATCTCCTAAAATTAACCTGTTCCATTAACACACTGCTGTAGCTGTTGTTCTATATACTGTGTATCAAATAATTGCTAATAAAATTCACTATTCGCTTAATTAATTCCTATTTGGTATTTTGTATTTTCTATGAAAACATTTCTCCAATTAGTTATATATTTAAGTTAACTTCTTTATTTCGGTTATTTTCTTATTTTTCTTCTTTATTCGTTTATGTTTTGCATTGCTACTCAGCTCCATCTCAAGATTGCTCTAATATAAAATGTTTAAGCAATGGGACATGCATAAACACCGGGTTCGGGCCTATTTGCAACTGTACAGATGGATTTACAGGTCCCCGCTGTGAAATAGGTGAGTGCAACTAGTAACAATGGAAGTATTCTATTCTCACCGGTCTCACCTGTCCTATTTGAGTTATGGGCAATCTGCCGGAATCCTTCATCCAATAATGCGAAATAGAAACAATCTAGAAAAAAAGGAAAAAAAAAAGGGTGGGGGAGGGAAGGGTAAAAGCAGGTCGAAGGCGACCGAGAGAGGAGGATAGGAAAAACCGGTAAGAACAAGATACAAAAGGGAGAACTATAGAAACGACATTCACCCTCGACAATTTTAGTCAAACTGGCAACATGCTAATTTACTCACTCTCTTTTATAGGCGCTTGGGTGAGACCGCTGAGAATAGTATTCTATTCTCACCGGTCTCACCTGTCCTATTTGAGTTATGGGCAATCTGCCTACGCCGAGAATCAATGCAAACAGCCACATGAACAGACCAAAAGGCACGCACACCAAGAAAAATACCCAACACTCAAACATAAAAGGAAGAAAACCCCAACACCAAAGCCAAAAACCGGCCCAAAAAATATGTGTATTCTGAGGCGCCATCCCTCGAGCCGCGGATAAAGGCGCACCGTCGGAGTGAACCCAGCGGGTAGAAGTCCGTGGTAGAGGATGATTAAGCGAAAGTTTAGCACGCTTAGTAGGGGGCTGAAAAAGAGAAAGAGAGAAAAGGGGAAACATGAGAGAAGGTGCGATAAGAAAAAAAAAAAAAAAAGGCGGCTCAAGGGATGGCAGTTTTAAGCCTCAGTAATCCGAGAGGGAATTAGACTCCCTTTTAAAACTGCCAACCCAGAGCGGGAAAGAAAGGGGAACAAAAACTGGGTTGGGAGAAAGAGAAAAAAGAAAGCGCGCGCGCAAAGCTAAAACAGCAAAAAATAAACGAAGAAAGAAAATACAAGGGAAAAAAACTTTTATAATTCTGAACATGGGCTACAAAATATTTAAGGTATATGTAACATCAAAAGGCAACTTGTAACACAGCAAAAAAGCGAAGCAGAAAAACTATTGGGAGCTAGCATTGTCCCTGGTGCGAGGGGAACGCTGGTAGGGGAGGAACCTTCCCCTGGAGGGCCTCTGTCGCCTCTTAAAACAGAACGGGAGGTGTGGCCGGGGGCTCCACAAAAATTACAAACGAGACGAGAGCTCTTGTCATTGCAACGTGACGCTGGGGAAGTGGCGGTTGATGGGCCAGCAGCACGAAGAGACTTATCCACCTTAGCGATTGAATCTAAGACTTTAGAGTAATCTTTGTCTGAAAATAGCGCCATGAAGTAAGCCTGAAATTGCTCCCGGGACTTGTCGAGACGGTCTCTCAACGCCCTGGTGGCGGCGGAGAGGAAGTTTGCTTTTTCATGCTTTGCATTCTGGGCTGCCGCTACCAAATCTTCCGCCATGGCCAAAGCGTGGTATTTATCGAAGTCATGTTTACGGCGCAGGCCGTAAGCAGCGAGGTTAGACAAACCACTTTCTACATCAGATTGTTGACGACTCTCAAGGGCTTGGATACGTCTCAGTAGATTGGCAACCTGATAAAACGAGGGGAAGATAACAAAAACGCGCAAAGAAACGCGAAAAACAAGCTCCCATGTGAAAAGTAAACATAATCAAAACAAATACAAAACCGGCAGATGAACAAAAGCCGGAAAATAAAAAGCGCAAAACAAAATAAAAGGGGCGACGCCACAAAACAAACACCATGAGGCAAAATAAGGCCAATTAGCTCATGGGAGAGCAATACCTTTTGGGTTCTGCTCAGATACACAAAAAAGGCGTACGCCACAAAAACAAACACCATGAGACAAAATACAGCCAATTAGCTCATGGGGGAGCATGAAACCTTTTGGGTTTTGCTCAGACAAACAAAAGGGCGTAGGCCAAAGACAAACACCATGAGACAAAATAAGGCCAATTAGCTCACGGGAGGGCAATAAGCCTTTTGGGTTTGCTCAAATACACAAAAAAAAAGGCGTATGCCACAAAACAAACACCATGAGACAAATAAAGCCAATTAGCTCATGGGAGAGCATGAAACCTTTTGGGTTTTGCTCGAACAAACAAAAGGGCGTACGCCAAAAACAAACACCATGAGACAAAATAAGGCCAATTAGCTCATGGGGGAGCATGAAACCTTTTGGGTTTTGCTCAAACAAACAAAAGGGCGTACGCCAAAAAACAAACACCATGAGACAAAATATAGCCAATTAGCTCATGGGAGGGCAATAAGCCTTTTGGGTTTGTTCAAATACACAAAAAAGGCGTATGCCACAAAACAAACACCATGAGACAAATAAAGCCAATTAGCTCATGGGAGAGCATGAAACCTTTTGGGTTTTGCTCGAACAAACAAAAGGGCGTACGCCAAAAACAAACACCATGAGACAAAATACAGCCAATTAGCTCATGGGGGAGCATAAAACCTTTGGGTTTTGCTCAAACAAACAAAAGGGCGTACGCCAAAAACAAACACCATGAGACAAAATACAGCCAATTAGCTCATGGGGGAGCATAAAACCTTTGGGTTTTGCTCAAACAAACAAAAGGGCGTACGCCAAAAAACAAACACCATGAGACAAAATGTAGCCAATTAGCTCATGGGAGAGCAATAAGCCTTTTGGGTTTGCTCAAATACACAAAAAAGGCGTATGCCACAAAACAAACACCATGAGACAAATAAAGCCAATTAGCTCATGGGAGAGGATGAAACCTTTTGGGTTTTGCTCGAACAAACAAAAGGGCGTACGCCAAAAACAAACACCATGAGACAAAATAAGGCCAATTAGCTCATGGGAGAGCATGAAAACCTTTTGGGTTTTGCTAAAACAAACAAAAATGTACGCAAACAAAACACCATGAGACGAAATATAGCCAATTAGCTCATGGGAGAGCATAAAACCTTAGGGTTTGCTCAAACGAACAAAAGGGGCGTACGCAACAAAGAACAAACCATAAGATAAAAATAAAAAGAGATACGCTCATGGCGAGAGCAAAAATGTTATGAATTTTGCTAACACGAAATAAATGGGCGGGCTGAAGCAGACACACACAAACCTAGAGATAAAATAAAGCCCGTAAAAAACTGATAAAGGGAGCGAAAAATGTGAGGGATTCGCTGCCAACAAACTAACAAACAACATGAAAACCTAAAACGCCACGAGACAAAAAAGGAAAATAATATACGAAACGCGCAAATGGCAAGCAAAAGCAGAAAACACTAATGTGGCTAGCTTAAAATGTACCGGAGAGAAAGTACAAAAAGGGCGCAACGTGGAAACTAGCGAAGGGAAACGAACGGGAAGCGAAGCGATAACGAGACAAAACGTGAAACTAGGGAACCAAGAAGGGATGAAGCAACGAGGAAAGCAATAAAAGTACCTCGAGATTATCCGCATTAACTGCATTCTCCGCCACAGGGGGAGGAGCCACTGGAGGTTCAGCAACTGGATTCTGTGGAATTATCGCGTCAGCGACAGGGTTTTCCGGAGCATGTGGAACCTGTTCAGGAACTTGAACCATGAGTCGGAGCAGAAAAACGGCGAAGAGAACTCTAGACAATTTTTGTCAAACTGGCAACATGCTAATTTACTCACTCTCTTTTATAGGCGCTTGGGTGAGACCGCTGAGAATAGTTAAAGGCATTTAGCCCTCGTTAAATATGCAAATTCCGCAGCTTAGTATTTGATATACACATACTTGAATTAAGGACGTTCGCGCAAAAATCTTCTAACATCGATTTTTTGTATAAAACTTTTGCTATAGCTAGGCTATGAGTTATTCTTGTCAGAAATGCAAAAAAATAAGGGAGTCACCGACTTTGTTTCTGAAAGGCGACCCTAATTTGGAAAAATTGGTCTTCCTTACGGGATGTGACCACAATGTCTCTTTGTCTAAAAATATTGCAAATAAATCTCTAAAATGCAACTTTCTTTCCCAAATTTTGTGCGAGTAGGTCTGTTCAGCAAATTCATTCAACTGGTGACGTTGCTTAAAGTAAATTTAATCTTTAAACGACAGCATTTGCAAACTCTGACAGCCGCAAGTTGGCAGGATTCGATGTCGCGCGGGTAGAAAAATGGAAAAAATTAAACTTTCTACATTGATTTTTTGTTCATTTTTTCACAAACTGCCTAGAATTGGCAAAGAAAATTATCTATCAAAAAAAATCGGGGGTCACTGACCATCTAAACGAGTTAAATCTAAGCAAAGGTAACGTAACGGCTACCAGCCCTTTATGTGCTTAGATTTCTTCTCTTGCGCGCGCGCTCGTGCATGACGTACTTAGCATGGCGTTGCGACATGAATTGCGTGCGCAGTAAGGATGCGCAGACAAAGTGTAAGGTCAGGAAAAGTCCCCAAATTTCTTTGTCTATTAGCACGGCATTCTGTAATGACATGTTATTGATCAGTCGCTAGCGTGGTGCCCATGCATATGTAGATGTATTAGTTAAAACAGAGGGATAAAGTTCCCATCAATATTTGATTACGTACCGTTTACACACTATTAAAGAAAATATGCGCGTCTTTTGTAGCGTCATATCTCTTCACGAGAACATAACGGTTTGTTCTCTTGACCCTTATAACAATGTGAATTTTACCAACTTCCTACCATGACTTCACAAGTAAGTTTTGGCAACATACTTGTCAAATATGATTTTGTCTCTAAAATGTACGTAGAAAGGGGAACTCAAATAGATCAAACGTGTCCAAACAGCTCCAATTTATATCAGTAGTTAGGTTACCAAAATATGATATTTGGAAAGAAGTCTTCATTAATTCTTATTCCTGTTGATTAAGAAACATTCGAACAGTGCAAGTCTTCCCCGTGTGAAAATGGTGGTCATTGTTTTAGCGATGGCTCTTCATTTCTCTGCAACTACCCAAAAGGACTTACAGGACAGCACTGCAAAGAGAGAATCGTAGTAGGTAAGTTGCATTGCTACTGTGACCTTCGAGGAATCAAAAATGTCCAAGGTTAAATTTCCATAAAAAAATTGAAAGCTAAATATAAAGGTCGTTGTGTTCATTATACTTTATTGTGTGTGGAATTTTCGACGCTCTGCAAAGGCTAATCGCCGAAACCAAAATGTATCGAAGTATAAATTATTAAAAACGTTTAAAAGGCGAGTGTTTTTAAATAATATCAAATTTTAAAGATTCACTAGAGAATATTTCAATTGCTTGCTATTGATTTGTTATGTTACTTCCGTGGTTCAAGGTCTGTCCGGTTTGGGTTCACTTTTTTGTTAAATTATATACACTGACGTGTTCAGACCGTGTTAAGACTGATAAACAGTGCACTTTAGAAATGTTTCCAATTATAGTACTTAACAAAAGAAAAATCACTGGCCATGTTGTGAGCGTAACTATGTAGCATCTTATAACTTTCTAATAATAGTTTCCTGCTAAAAGCTAGGGTAGTATAGCAGGATGTTTAACTTCGTTTTGTGAGAAGGAATCGCATTAATGTGATGGGGCCACCGTCGCCACCGCCGGCACCGCCGGCACCGCCGCCACCGCCGCCACCGCCGCCACCGCCGCCACCGCCGCCACCGCCGCCAATACCATCACCATGATTCCATTGATTCCTCCTCCTCCACCTCCACACAAATTCTATTGTTTTCACCTCTACCACCACCACAAAACGAAATGTTTTCTTGACAACTACCACCTCCACTACAATAATTCTATTGCTTTCACCACCGCCACCTCAATTTTATCACTTCCACCACCACCACTTCCACCACAATTCTATTGTTTTCTAAATCGCCACCGCCACCAAAACTATTGTTTTGTCTACCACCACCCCACCACCACCACAATTCCATTGTTTCCTCTCTCGCCACCACCACCATCACAACTCTGTTATTTTGTCCGCCACCACAACCACAGCTAAATTGTTTTTTCCCTACACAACCACCACCACAATTCTATCGCGTTTACAACACTATTATTTCCTCCACCACCACAATTTTATTGTTTCCACCACGATCATCATCAGCACCACAACAACATTTCTGAACCCTTCCTACCTTCTTTGAACCCTTCCTGAACCCTTTCTGGACCCTTTCTTAACCCTTTTTCAACGGCCTAACATCGACCTGAATTGATGAAGAGGAGAAGGAAGAACAATATCATTACAGTGGTGGTGGTGGAGGACAAAACAGTAGAATTGTGGTGCTTGTGGCAAGGAAGGAAACAATGGAGTTCTGATAGTGCTGATAGTGAAAGAGAAAACGCAGTACGATTGTGGCGGTACTGTTGGTAGTGAAGAAAACAATGGAGTTGTGGTGCTGGTGGAGATTAAATGTCAGGCCGATGAGAGGCCGATGAGAAGGCCGATGAGTGGTCGATGTCAAGCCGATGTGGGGCCAACTTGGGGCGATGACAGCTAGGTCAATGTGGGACCGATGTGGGATCGATGTAGTGCCGATGAGAGTACGATGTGGTGGTAGTACAGTGAAGGAAATATTTGTTGTTGTGGCGGTGGCGGCGGTGATGAAACAGAAAATAGTGGGCGCTTTTATAAGGTTTATGCCTTAAAGTTTGTGTATTGATAATAATATTGAAAGAAACCAAAGAACTGAGTTTTGCAAGAATGAAAATCCAGCGATTTAGTAGCTACAGGACTCTTATGTTTATATCTATATATATATAACCTCACGAGAGTTCATATTTATAGTCAATGCTCCTCTATAGTTAAGCGCTCTACGATATCCATTCTACTCAAGTAACAAAAATTTATATATATATATATATATATATATAAAATTCTTGTTACTTGAGTAGAATGGATATCGTAGAGCGCTCATTTATAGAGGAGCATTGACTATAACATCATATATATGAATTATATAAATTTAATTTCCCACATGTTAATGTGGTCACTCTCATCTCTACTATACTACATTCTATTTTTACTCTACTAGACAAATATAGTCCCTGAGTTGTCTTTTCTTTATTATTTTGCTTTCTTTTTACAGCCAGCAACCCATGTCAAAGCCATCCGTGCTCAAACAACAGCTCTTGTTATTACAACAATACACATTACACCTGTGTATCAAACACAGAAGGCAGCTCCAAAACTAATGGTAAGATTTTTGGTCACGGTGTGTGTTCCTTTATCAGGGTTTTGAAAAACCCAACAACAATTTTAAAAGGCTACAACGGTTTGATTTTCCTTAGATTCAAAGTAATTCCAAATACCTAATATAAGAAAATACGACAAGTAACAAACGTAATAGTAAGGAACGGTCATTATTGAAGAGGTGTTAGATTGGGGGGGGGGCGGGAGGGTAAGGTAATTTTGGTGTGTCATTATTTTTAAAATTGGATTAAGGGAAGGATTTATAAATTTAATTTCCCACATGTTAATGTAGTCACTCTCATCTCTACTATACTACATTCTATGTTTACTCTACTAGACAAATATAGTCCCCGACTTGTCTTTTCTTGATTATTTTGCTTTCTTTTTACAGCCAGCAACCCATGTCAAAGCCATCCGTGCTCAAACAACAGCTCTTGTTATCACAGCAATACACATTACACCTGTGTATCAAACACAGAAGGCAGCTCCAAAACTAATGGTAAGATTTTTGGTCATGGTGTATGTTCCTTTATCAGGGTTTTGAAAAACCCCAACAACAATTTTAAAAGGCTACAACGGATTGATTTTCCTTAGATTCAAAGTAATTCCAAATACCTAATATAAGAAAATACGAAAAATAACAAACGTAATAATAAGGAACGGTCATTATTGAAGGGGTATTAAATTTGGGGGGTAGGGTAATTTTGGTGCGCCATTATTTTTAAAATTGGATTAAGGGAAGGATTACACTTTTCGTCAAGAATCTCGAATGCTTTGCCAGAGTAGAGAATTTTGGAAGACTTTGGTCATTGTTAATATCACAAATATGCTTTGAAGATTGTATTCATTTTAGTTTTTTCTTTGTTCGTGACGTCAGATGCAGGCTAGCCCTAAAGACATATCGTTGTAATAAAACACTTCATTGCTTTACTTTTTCTTTTTGCTTTTGGTTCCGACGCATACTCTTTGGTCCATTTTATAACATAAAAAGCATGAAGACCGAATGAAACAATAAAACTCGTAACTGTTTCCTCTGAGTGCTTTTGGTGGTTTACGTAAAACGTGTTTTCACGATTTGTGCCTGCCAAAAAATGCTAAGTTAGTCCTGAGTCCCTGGAAGTAAATTCTACCCTTTGTCAGGCGATTTTTGCCTTATTCAGCCCACCCTAAAAGCCAATTGAGGCCATGATAGTATTTTAGCTCTTGTATTTAGAAATTTTTTGGCTCTATAGGGCCATTTCTCTCACTAACTGTTGTACAGTAGGACAGTTTGCACAGAACAGTACCGATGTACATGTAGAAACCAATGTAGGTAACAATGTAGGTTAGCACCGCAAAAAGGATGCTTTTTACACTGTTTTTTCGTAGTAAAATCCACGGCAATAAAGGAAAAAGAAGTCACCAATACATACTTGATCGTGGGGCTGTCAGTATGTGCACTGCTTGTGGTGGTCCTTGCCGCTGTAAATGGTTATCTGATCCTCAAAACCCGCCAACTTACAAAAAGACAACCAAACAATCGAAGAGCGGTATTCAGTAACAGCATACAGAGCAGATTCCGTAAACCAACTTGATGATGGTCAGCAGACGACGTCGACCTAGGCACGATGGCAACTCATGGTGTAATGAGCCCTAAGCCAGCCATTTACGAGAATCTGTCACGCCCTCTTCCACCAATTCCCCCACAACAAACAAGAAGGACAGAAGTGCCAAGGTCCACAGCAATGCAAACGAACGGTGCTGGTATTTATGACAATGATACAGCAACAGAACAAGGCGAAAGACATTATATGGGATTGTCGGCGAAAAATGAAACCACCGCCAGACCACATGTCACTGATCTCGGTAATAATTACATGTCTCTGTCACCAGAGAGACCAGAGGCTGTTGCATATTCCGCGCTTAACTCTGCTTGCCCCAAAACGCCCGGAAGAAAGCAACATGGAAACAACGGAAGGAAAAGACAAGAGAGACATTAAATCTAAGAACACACGCATGAGTAACATTTTTATAATAAGGTACTACAGTACTGTGCAAAAGTGATGAAAATGAATTTCGACGTTTTGAAACGGTTCAAAGCTTCACGAACATTTCCAAGAAATGCCTTCAAAATCTCGTAAAGACAAGCAAAATTCGGTGAAATTCGTTTACATTAATTAAGCACAGTACTGTTTCCTTCGACTAAATGGGTGCTTACCATTTTTGTGGTAAAATGGTCCAAATGAGAAAGCATGATTTAAAGTGCCTATGAAATGAATTTTTTTTCTTCGTTTCTCATTAGTTTATTATGTCCAAAGAACGAAAGCAATAATCATTTCCCGAGGAAAAGAAAGGAAATCGGTTTTTTAGCCCCTCGAAGATGCGTCACTTCGGTTGAAAAGTGGCTCCAATTTTTGGAGAGCCTGGGGCGAGTGGGCGTGCGTGATGACGTAAATTACGTAAATAGTATGACACATTGGTTTGTTTACGCTATAATTCCCTTGGAATCCTTTAGCGTGATGGTCATTTTGCCAACGTTTTTGGCTGTACAAATGTCAGACAGCGCCTAATTTGTTTCTTTACAGTCCTCTAAAGGTGAAGAGGATCAGTTTCGGATCACTCTTGATCAACTGAAATGATCGTGTCCACTGTACTTTTGCCGTAGCGAGACGAACCGACTGTGCCTCTTGAGCGAAGGAAGTGAACATGAAGAAGACGAACTTTGATTTAGATTATTGAACGTGAAAGGTATACATTTCAGTAGCACAGCGTCTCAGTGGTTTGCCAGTTGAGTTGTAAGCTTATTGAACGCAGAGGCGTTTTTGTTATTTCTTTTTAGTGGCTCGTTGACTAGCGTTAATCGAACGCGAACGATATATTTGTAGTACAAACAATCATGATATTAGCGCATTAGCGACTCGGCCGGTCTTCTCTGAAGTTCATTGATCGCGCGTGGAGGTTATGAACTTATTTTATCGGCTTGGCAATTCGCCCGTCTACTTAAAGTTCTTTCTTCCATGCGAAGGATATGTCTTGGCGGCTTGCTAGTTGAAAGTTTCTAAATTATACTGATATGTTATGCATATCCGAGGTGGTGTTTTTCAGGCGGCTTGCTGAATTGAATGTGAATGGTGTATTTTTAGCGGCAAGGCGCTTTGATAGCGTATTTATTTATTTATTTATTCAAAATGTTTGAACTCAAGTATATACGTAATAATTATGCTTTTCAGTTCAGTGTCTTGCCAGCGATTGAACGTTTCTGGAAATTTTAACCACTTGGCGGCTTGTAAGTGAGTTTAAAGTATCGTGTTTACATTTATGTCTGATTTATATTTCATTGATAAAAATTGATCTGATCGAACACGCAATGATTCAGCGATGTATTTTGTTCCGAATAGTCTTACGCATTTGTACATGTAGATTTTTGATAGATGTCCCGCAGAATAGACGCCTTCCAGTGAACACTTGCGTCACTGCACTTTGAGTTTTATAATTCGGAATAACATATAAACATTTATATTACTCGCCAGTCAGTGCCGATCGAGTCAGTATATTTTTGTAGGCCTCACTGACTTCGACGGCTCTCCAGTCGAGCCGAGGCTTGAAGTAACTTCCAAACAGGATATGGATTGGGAAAATTATGTTTGATTAAACGGCCTCACCGGCCGGAATGTTATTTTCTTTTGCAAAATAATATTAATCTTAACAATAAGCACTTTCATTGAAAACAACATCGCTTGACGTACCCTTTCCGATGTCGGCGAACAAATTTCATGTATTTCGCCGGCCTATTTTCCTCTGGAGCAAAATAAAGCTTTGTTACACCCTCTGTTATCGAATAATTCTAATATCTCGTATGTTTGAGGCCGCTCGCCACATAATATTGGTCCACCTCTTGCGACGTCTCTTGTCAGCTCTCTTGTTCTCTATATTCCCGCAGCAGTTTGTACAACTATTTACGTCACAGTGTAATATGACACTGGTTTTGGCCGCGCACAAATTGGAGCCACTTTTTAGCGCCAACAACCTAACTTTGAGACCATAAAAAAAGCGTTTCGCATCATCCCTAACACTTTAAACCTTTTATTCCAAGGTCTAAAAAGGTGAAATTTTCGATACATCAAAAAATAAATTTCATTTCATAGGCACTTTAAGAGGCAGTCTTTGTTAGATCCTTATATTCATTTTACAGCCAGAAATAGATGTCGCTTAAAATTTTTTATTATCTTTTCTTGACAGCTGTACCACAAAAATGAAATTAGATTGGAGAAGTTCTACTTTGGAATAATTTTCAGCTTCAAATTAAACGTCTTGCATCTCATTCGGTGTTCGAACTTCCGGGGCGGACTAGTGAATTTTGGGAAATCTGTAGTGATTTTCTCAACCAAAAACAGTTAGCTTACGAAACCGTATTCGCTGGTTATAAACAGTGACTAGTTGTCTTTCAATTGCGATGAATTGTTATCCCAATCTCTAATTAACCAGTAAAATTAAGGTGTTTCCCTCTACTCAAAATCGGCTTGACAAAAGTTTCTAATTTTTAGATATTTTGTTTGCCATATGTCATAGTTTATCGTAATAGTTTTGATTTTTCTAGATGCCTCAAGCGATTTCAATGTTTCTCGTTTATCTCCGCAATTTTAAATCCGATTTACAAAATTGTTACACTCTTATAAACTTCAAACTTTGTACAATATTTTGTGTAAGTTTCATACTAATTCAATAAAGGAAAGTTAGTTAAACGGCCGCTCAAAAATAGTAGGTGCGGCTACACGGAAACTGGAGGGAAACACCTTAAAGAGAGGATTTTTTTATTGCTAAAAGAAACAAAGACATACAAACAACTTACAAGTACAGTAAATAAAAAAAAAGAAATTAAATTAAATTAAATTAAACAATTATTACACATTATGGGAACAAGGTTCTTCTTGACGCTGGAACTTCTGCTTTACACTCCTATTAACATCGCTACTTACTATAAACTATACAAAAGATTTTTCGAACATGTACTTATATTTAAGGTTAACTATAAATTAATTTACCAATAACTTACCATGCAATAATTTCTGATTATACAAGTAATATGTAGCATATAGAAAGGTGAAGTTTAATTTCCTAATAATGTTTGATTCCTTGTTTAAATTGTCTACTTTCTTACCGAAAATTAATTCAACGGGTGAAAGGATGAAAGAGGTGACATTTTTATTATTGAACCATTTTATGACCTCAGAAAAGAAAAATTGGCTCCAGTTACAGTTGTAAAAAGTGTGAATTATGGAATCATTCATTTCACAGTATGGACACTTTTTGTCCTCTGCCATACCAAAGAGAAATAATTCCTTTTTGGTGACTACCGTTCTATGTAGGAGTTTGAAATACAACTCTCTAATCTTGTTATCCTTACATACATTTTTTTACGCGACTAAAATAGAGTTTTAGAGATCTTTGGTCAAGTTGTAGGTCTCTTTTCCATTTAGAGTTAGCTTTTAGTTCAATTTGTTCTTTGTTTACGAGGAGCCGGTAATAGTCTTTATTTTTCATTTTAATTAAATTTATGGAAGTCTCTGGGAGAGCTGAAACATGTTATTTAACAGCAAACCTAATCTGGGGTTTGCCCTCGCACTTTCTGCCAAGTGACTAGGGACTGCGGAAACTACTTGAAAGTACATTAGAAAGTTGCATCTGACCTCATATTTTTGGATGAATTCTGGGTAAGAAAGAAATTTCCCATCTGCTTTGAGAAACTGAGGAAGATTCGTCTGCTCAAGAAATTTTTTGCCGTAATTACGCCGTAATATGAAGTTCAGGCCGCCGTATTTTTCAAAAATATAATAGGGATCACCGTCTCGATCCAGGATTCGATGTCCCTTTTTTCATCGGCCAGTAGTCTGGAAATCCAAGTTAACTTCAATGATTTAGCCAATACTTCTATATTAGGTGCACGTAGGCCTCCTAAGCACATCACTTTACGCTTAATTTTGTCCTTTTTATTTTTCCAGATGAATTTAAAGGTCAAATGAACCAAAAATTTGAAATTTTTTCTTTATCCATTTAAACGTTAAAAGAAACCATAATAAAGCAAACTTACGCAAAAATTTTCCTTCCTGAGCCTTTAAGGAAGTTACATAGCTAAAAGTACGAAGATTTCCGAAGGCTTCACGAAAACGTTTCTGAAATGGCCGCGCACTACAAGTGGTAGGATTGGTAAGGATCGTGACGTCACTATTGGTGAGCCACCCTCATTCCCAGTGTCCTCTCTCCTGGCGAATACTGAGTATTCAAGCTTGTGTTTTTTTTCCACTGTTTTCGTATTGAAAATGGCCGAGGAGCTCGAACCTGTGTTTTGGTAGGAAACGAAGAGCTTTGAGCGACGAAATATTGCTTCGAGAAACTTCATCTGTTTATACAATAGATTTTTTTAACGGAGTTAAGTTTTTTCAATCAACCTCGCTAGGTAGTTTAGTGCAGGTTAACTTTACCTGTCTGTCAATCATCTCCACTTACGCGTTAATTTTTGTGAAGGTAAACTGTTGAATTCATAGTGACGGCTTTAAATTTCAAATAGAGAAAAGAAAATAAACCGTTGTGAGTTCACGTTCTCCACAAAAACCTATAATTTGATCAGTTGACGCTGTTGTTTTGCAGGGAACGGCAAGGAAATGTACTAAATATAAAACGCACGTGCAGGCATGCATTGTTTTCGCTCATTAAACCTATTGTTTTCAACTTCGAACCTTGACTGTTTTGAGGTGGTCAATAGTGACGTCACTTTCCGACAATTTTCCCGATCGTAAAAGTCGCATTTTTCAACTTCCAATATCTCTGCGATGCCAAGTCAAATTAGTTTCAAACTTCAGAATATGTTTATTTGGTACTCATTAAACATATTGCATTAATATTAGACTAAAAGAAAAAATGTCAAATTTTTGGTTCATTTGACCTTTAAAGATGGCCGAATTCACAGCCCCGAGGTTTTCCTTAGGTACATCAAGGCTAGAAATAGAATGTACCAGTTGCGAAATGCCAAGACTTTTACTTATAAGACATCTTCCAAATATGTAAGACTCCGACAGTTCCATATGTCAAGGATGGTCTTCAGTTTTTGCAGTTTTAACGTAAAATTGAATTTTTCATTTGCTTTCTCGTTGTAAGAAATAAAAGTACCTAGCACACGAATTGGTTTTTCTGGCATTGAAATCCGAAGGGTTTATCGTTTCTATGTCTCCACGGACTCAACCATAAAGCTTTAGTTTTCGACGGATTCAATTTCAGTCCGGAGATATCATCAAATTTGTCCAATACAGCGATTTCTTTTTTTTACCGAATTACAGTTACCATTAAGAAGGGTGGTATCATCAGCAAACTGGCTTAATTTCAATTCCTTGCCAAAAATATTTATACCCTGTATTTCTTTGTCTTGTCTGATTTTACACGCTAGTAATTATACGGCCAAGATAAATAGGTATGGGGACAAAGGACTACCTTGTCTCACTCCTCTTGACAAACGAAAATAATTTGTGCAGAAACCATTGTTTAAAACTGCACTTTCTGTGTTGACATAAAAGATGGAAATCCAGCGATGAATGTTTTCCCCGAAATTGAATAGCGCAGTAGTACTTTGTATGAATTCCCATTCAGTTGTGTCGAAAGCTTTTCGAAAATCTAGCTGTAAAGTATAAACCAGGGACGTTCTGAAGCTTTGTTTGTTCAAGAATATCATTAATTAAAGAGAGGATAGAAAGACTACCTATTTTGAAGAATCGTAACACGTAATTAATTCGCGAAAGTGGCTCGGAGTCACATTTATATTTTCTGCATATCAGTGGTAAAGCATTAGGCGGCCATCAAGGTTTGGGTCCAAAACTGAAGACTGAAACTTGTGATAGTTAGCAAAAACGGCCATATCTCCACTGTATGTCGTGAAAGAATATAATGTAAATAATAAAACACCCGAATTATCGCGTTCGAAGAACGCAATCCTAATTTCGTGTTGGTTGTCCTGTGGTTTATGTGCAGTAAAATTTGAGATTTTTTGATTTTTTGGGTAGGGGGGATCCGAAATTGGAATCTTCACGACCCCCCCCCCCCCCCCTCTCCCCCCCCAAAAAAAAAAATCCAAAAACCAATCATTTCACTGGAAAAATCGTTGGTATGCGAATTGACTTATTTTGATTCGCTTATGAAATCTTGCCTGAAAAATGAATATGGGGTTTAGTTATAGACTTCCTCTTTAATGTTATTTTTCCGCAGTTTCTTGGAGTGACCGCTGCAAATAAATTGCTGCAGGGGCTCTTTGATTACTTTACTTGATTACTTTACATTATGAAAACTTCGAAATACCAACTTCATTGAAATGGTAAGCTCCCAATGTTATTCAGTTGTAAAGTCCTTTAACGTTCTTGAAGTCACATTGTAACCTAGTTTTAGGTCTTTATCAGATCTTTAGCTTTACACATTAAGTGTAGTTTTAATAACGGTTTAGTAATGCAAAAACAAGGTAAACGATCGATAAAAACTGACGTTTCAGAGTCTCGTGACGCCATTGTCAAGGAATTAAACCACATTACGTAAATATTTTGCTGATATAAAAAGCAGTGTCCGTTAAGTTAGCATAATAAAGATTGCAAAGTTACACAGATGCTTTAGCACAAATCGAATCTGATTGCACGTTTAGCCTAGCTTTCAGTTGTCTTAGTTTTTATTTCTAGGTTTTATTTCTTAAGAATAGAAAACTGAATTAGTAGGTCTTCAGGAACCTTTCTGTGCATGTTAGGGACCTGTACATTATGCATTATTCATTATCCCGGATGTCTCAAGCCGAGGCCAAGTGCAAAACCATTCAATATGAGCTCATATGGATATAAGTTTTATTTTCATTTGAAACAAAACTTATATCCATATGAATGGTTTTGCACTTGGCCTCGGTTTGGAAAGAAGGCTAAGAGCAACTCGGAAATGGGCTATTAGCGGCAAGTAGCCGGGAGAAATTACAATATTCCTCAATCTGCAAGGAAACAAGCAATATTAAGTTTAGTCCGTGATGATCAATTTATGTAATGTTTAAAGGGACACTGTCACGAGGGCGCATGCGCGAGTTTTTCGAATCGAAACTTGAAAAGTTCAGCCTGAATTTTCAAGTTGAACCGTCAATTTATTTATTTCAAAATGGCGTCGACTAGTGGCGGCGGTGGAGGGAAAAGAACCAATTCGGGACGGAAGAGGAAGTTCGAGGATCAAGCAGAATATAAGATAGCGTGGTCTAGAAACCACAAACGAATATATTTGGAAAATCGGATATTTAGGTCGTGGCTTCAGGCTAAATTCGATGCCGGGTATGAAGCTTCCAGTGACAGCGACTTCGTCGCCCATTTGTTATCGTTGGAATATCGTCGAAGGTATGCTATGTTTTCATGACTTTGGCTTCAGTTTGCCCTCCTCAGGACGAGTGGCTCCTTGACGGAACCAAAAAAATGAAAAATGAAAGGGAGTAAAGGAAAGAAAAATGATGAGCCTACGACACGAGGTATTCCCAGGCGGTCACCCATCCAAGTACTCACCTCGCCCGACAGGGCTTAACTTCGGTGATCGGACGAGAACCGGCGCATGTCAACTCGTGACAGTGTCCCTTTAAATTATAACCACAGTACATATTTCACACATTTTTTTAGATAGTTTCCTTTTAAATAGGTTTGCGTCAATAGTTTCCGTTAATTAGTAACCGATGCCTGGTAGTAGAGCGCCAGTCTGTAGACCAGGGGGTTGCGGGATCGAATCCGGGCCGGACCACCTACTAGGGTCTTAAAATCACTGGTGAGATCATGCTGGCTGTGTTCACTCAACACCTTGTCGCAGTTCAGATGATCGAGTCATTGGGTGGTGACGTTAAACTGTTGGCCTTGTCTCCTAAACCTTCTCATACTACCAGCAGGGGATGTTAATTTTTCCATTGTTTCAGTTAGTAGGAATCATAGCAGATGAATGAACTGTTGAGGATACCTTTTAAATAATACCGCAACTGTCGTTACAATATTGATAAAAATGAATTACCGAATTACAAGATATGTATAAATGTGAGAAAAACACGTCATATCCTTTTCTCAACATTAACGTGTCAGGTTAACGGAGGACGAGAAATAAAAATATGAAAAGTGAAGAAACACATGGATTGAATTATAAAAATAAGACATTATTATATTAAAAAATCCATCTATAAAAACAATTAAAAATAATAACAATAATAAATATTAAGCATTTGACATCGACCGTCAAAGACGTATTGTTCACTAATCGATCCTTTATGCAGTTTATTATATTGCACTTCCGGTAACAAAATATTAAAGGACACTATTAATTCAACGGAATACATTCTGATTCACCTAAAATATACATATCTTGCCGGTTTTCGCTTTCTTTGTAGGGGAATCACGTACACTCCATTTTACCTGGTCTCTTGAGCTTTGATAACATTTTGCTTAGAATTTTAAAGAAAACGTTTCGATGAAAAGCCTCGCTGAAAACCCCGCAGAAAATTCAAATGTTCTCGTTTGTTTATCTCCCGTCGCGTGACCTCGCTACGCCATTGGTTGATCGAAACAAAGGAGCTATTCGATATGCTTTAGTGGGGATGGGGTAAGGACTGAACATAAATCCCCTCGATCACCCTGGAGAGAGAGGAATTTGACCTTGGACCCAAGTCTCTCCGACGGCCGTGTCGACTTTCAAAATCACTAGCTCGCGCCGAAAGAAGCGATCTTGGAATCGGTGGCCGAAAATGCTCATTTTCAGCGTAATGTGCGATGATTTTCATGGTGGAAGGGACATAGTGCTTTAACTTTGGCTGAAAAAATCGCCGATCGGATGGATTTTTGGGACGCAAACCGCCTCCGAGTGGAAGTCGGTCTCAAACCGAGTGTTACTACCTTCAGACTTCAGGCTTTGCTGGATGGAAATGAACAGTCGCAAGTCAAACTACTGTACTGCAACCGGAACAAATAATGTAATGTTAACTGGCGCCAGAATCATGCCAGTGAGTTTTTCGCGTAGCTTAGCTTCTTGGGGAGCGATTAGGTCATCGATCATATAAACGCACATCTGTTTTGTGTCTGACACATACAGGTCTGGAAATTGCTGATTCAGTCTTCTTCCTACACAAACAGAAAAGGACCGCTGCAAACGCGATGTTAGCCGTCGCAATGATATCAACTCCAGTGTACTGACCATGAGACAAATCAATTATTCCAAAGGAATCCATTATTCCTCTTCACCGCCCGAATTTTAAGCGTCTACCACGCGACGCTTATCGCGGGTTTCGGCCCGTCTGGGAAGTTAAGCGGCCTTAAAGCAAATTGTAAACATAACCCGAAATGGAAAATATTCTGTAAAGGTGAATAGAATAAATAGGTTTTCTTTTGAAAGGTTTCCGCTACGACCAACTGACCTCCAACCTCAACGGCGTCTGTGTAAAATGAGCTGCTTGCGGGTCGCCGCCGTTTGATAATATAGTTTAGTTGCAGTGCATGCCGGGAAGATGGTAATATCCTCCTTTACCAGCTTACGCCCATATCTCAGAATTTTGAATACTACTCCTATCGACCCCTGATGTGCAAGATGCCACCAAACGGAAATCGTTGGTCGATGTTTCTGAAGGGTATACTATTTGTGTAGGATGCATGATTTAAACAATCTGTTTTGCGTGATGCAACTTTGAGTCATCTGCATGATACTGAAAGTTTCACATCCACGAAACAGTCTACGGTTTTTGAAACCTACTATTCAAATTGAAAGTTTAATTTCCCCTAATTCAGCCTAATTGCTCATTTCCGTTCAGTTCTGTCTTCACAAACAAGAAAACGTGTAACGGCATATTTAATCAATTTAAACTCCTCCAATCAGCATTTTGCGTGGACGTTTTCGATGTAATAATCAAACAAGTGACTTATTTTTCCATCAAAAATAATTCTTAACACCTACTTTCATATACCCGAAAAAAAAAATGGTGGCCGTGAAATTTCACTTCAAGTGCACTTTAAGATCGGGTTTCCAAACCATGGTCACGCTTTTGAGTTCAAACTTGATCAATTATAATGAGCTTGAGAAGCGAAACGTCTCGCTTTCTTGCACGCAATAAGATTCGGACGAAGAAGCGAATAATTTAATATTAAACGTCTCGATCAGTCGACTGCTGTATGGCGGTAGGAAGCAAAACATCTGGTTTCCTTGTTTACAGTAATTGTATTTATTTAGTTGTATTCAGGTATCGACAAGAAGCAAAAAATCTGTCTTTCGCTGTTATAGGGAGTAGAAGCGAAACATCTCGCTTCCTTGCGCGCAATAAGTGTACTGTTTCATATATTGCTGCTATGGAGCGGTTGGAAGCGAAACATCTTGCTTCGACTGTTATAGGGCGGTTCATCTCGCTTCCTTGCGTACAATAATTGCATTCATATATTGTGAGGACAATAAACAAAACGTCTCGCTTTCACAGTTATTGGAGGGTAGGAAGCGAACTTGACATCTTCCATACATACCGTCATCCTCGGAGACCCAGAGAAAGTTATTTCGGGCGTAGGAGATAATAGAAAAGGGCAAAAAAAGAATGAAAAACCTTGTCGCATAAGCGAGACAAACATGGAGAACGGCTTGCTTTTCTGCACTGCTTCGTGAACGCGCGACATCAGTTTTTAAAGTACCCAGAATGTTTTTTTTTCACTAAGTATTTAAACCAAACTCACCGTGTTTCGGAAGGGGTAAGAGGTAGGGCGTATCTGAACCCGAGAGCTTGCTCGCAGGCTATATTGGTCGCGATATGGGTAAAAGCTTTAAAGTGCCTATGAAATGAAATTTATTTTTTGTTGTATCGAAAGTTTCACCTTTTTAGACCTTGGAATAAAAGGTTTAAAGTGTTAGGGATGATGCGAAATGCTTTTTTTTATGGTCTCAAAGTTAGGTTGTTGGCGCTAAAAAGTGGCTCCAATTTGTGCGCGGCCAAAACCAGTGTCATATTACTCTGTGACGTAAATAGTTGTACAAACGGCTGCGGGAATATAGAAAACAAGAGAGCTGACAAGAGACTTCGCTAGAGGTGGACCAATATTATGTGGCGAGCGGCCTCAAACATACGAGATATTTGAATTCTTCGATAACAGAGGGTAACAAAGCTTTATTTTGCTCCAGAGGAAAATAGGCCGGCGAAATACACGAAATTTGTTCGTCGACATCGGAAAGGGTACGTCAAGCGATGTTGTTTTCAATGAAAGCGCTTATTGTTAAGATTAATATTATTTTGCAAAAGAAAATAACATTCCGGCCGGTGAGGCCATTTAATCAAGCATAATTTTTCCAATCCATATCCTGTTTGGAAGTTCCTTCAAGCCTCAGCTCGACTGGAGAGCCGTCGAAGTCAGTGAGGCCTACAAAAATATACTGACTCGATCGGCACTGACTGGCGAGTAATATAAATGTTTATACGATATTCCGAATTATAAAATTCAAAGTGCAGCGACGCAAGTGTTCACTGGAAGGCGTCTATTCTACGGAACATCTATCAAAAATCTACACGTACAAATGCGTAAGACTATTCGAAACAAAATACATCGCTGAATCATTGCGTGTTCGATTAGATCAATTTTTATACAATGAAATATAAATCAGACATAAATGTAAACACGATACTTTGAACTCACTTACAAGCCGCCAAGTGGTTAAAATTTCCAGAAACGATCAATCGCTGGCAAGACACTGAACTAAGAAGCATAATTATTACGTATATACTTGAGTTCAAACATTTTGAATAAATAAATAAAAAAATACGCTATCAAGGCACCTTACCGCTAAAAATACACCATTCACATTCAATTCAGCAAGCCGCCTGAAAAACACCACCTCAGATATGCATAACATATCAGTATAATTTAGAAACTTTCAACTAGCAAGCCGCCAAGACATATCCTTCGCATTGAAAAAAGAACTTTAAGTAGACGAACGAATTGCCAAGCCGATGAAATAAGTTCATAACCTCCACGCGCGATCAATGAACTTCAGAGAAGACCGGCCGAGTCGCTAATGCGCTAATATCATGATTGTTTGTACTACAAATATATCGTTCGCGTTCGATAAACGCTAGTCAACGAGCCACTAAAAATAAATAACAAAAACGCCTCTGCGTTCAATAAGCTTACAACTCAACTGGCGAACCACTGAGACGCTGTGCTACTGAAATGTATACCTTTCACGTTCAATAATCTAAATGATCAAAGTCCGTCTTCTTCATGTTCACTTCCTTCGCTCAAGCGGCACAGTCGGTTCGTCCCGCTACGGCAAAACTACAGTGGACACGATCATTTCAGTTGATCAAGAGTGATCCGAAACTGATCCTCTTCACCTTCAGAGGACTGTAAAGAAACAAATTAGGCGCTGTCTGACATTTGTACAGCCAAAAACGTTGGCAAAATGACCATCACGCTAAAGGATTCCAAGGGAATTATAGCGTAAACAAACCAATGTGTCATACTATTTACGTAATTTACGTCATCACGCACGCCCACTCGCCCCCAGGCTCTCCAAAAATTGGAGCCACTTTTCAACCGAAGTGACGCATCTTCGAGGGGCTAAAAAACCGATTTTCTTTCTTTTCCTCGGGAAATGATTATTGTTTTCGTTCTTTGGACATAATAAACTAATGAAAAACGAAGAAAAAAAATTCATTTCATAGGCACTTTAAGCCTTATTGATTTAATGACAAAACTCGCCACAGATTTCCAGATTCGAATGCTTTGGATCGGAATTTTAGAAATAAAGAACTTGAATTAAAAATTTCTATAAAGGTTGCCAACTTCATAAAATTTCCGTTTATAAAGGAGAGAAGGAAGCCCCCCCCGCAAGTTTTTGGGTGGGGGTGTGACGCTGGGACTCGACTCTGAGACCCTTAACCTTTGCTAGACTATTTTAGCTGCATTTTGCAACCCTATTCTAGTCTAAGCACCGAAAAACCCCACCCTACCCTAGACCAATTTCAGACTCGCTATTTTCCAGAAACTCGCTCACTATCACAGTTATTAGTTAACAGGGGTCAGTAAAAATGCCGTACTGCCCGCGCCGTACCGATTTTTAAATGCCATTTGCCAGTAAACCTTGTCTGGACTAAATTCTTCACGCAACGGATCAGTTTCGCGGGAAATGGTATCCTATTCTAGACCAAAAATCTCTGATTACTATACCCTATTCCAAACTAAACTGCCTGAAGACCATACCCTTTACAGCGGCACATACCTATATAGCTT
>JAJLRJ010000001.1:58062047-58411093 GCA_024195265.1 Dendrophyllia cribrosa
CATCTCATCTTTGGGTACTTGAACCGGCCCTAGCTGTACATTGAGGCAGATTTGTTAAATAATATTGATTGCTGTCCAAAGTAAATGTTTCTATTTTCTCTTTTTTCTTGGAATTTAAATACAACCAGTCAGAACGATCATGATGAAGGTGGAAGGTGCCATCAAAGCTCAGCAACAAGCAACTCATTATTATGTCGCGATTAACAATCGAAAATATGCTATTCGGCGATAAAGTACTTGGCATAAAAGCAACTGTCAAACCACTCGAAAGTTCACCATATTTCAAACCGAACTAATTGATAATTCCATGAGATGCTCGTTTGTTGTTCATCTTTGTAAACCTAAGCTGTTTCCTGCTTATGTACAGCACGGTTTATATATTTCAGTTAAGTTCAAAAATACTGTCGGATAAACAAGAGCACGAGGTACTTATTTCGTTAGTAATTTATTCATTTGCTCATTCGTTCATTCGTTCATTCATTCGTTCATTCATTCAGCTGTTATTTTATCCTCTGCGGTCCCGGAGAACGCCTTTGCAGTGGTGTCAAATGGTGTGCTGGTGGGAGAATGTAATGAGGCCGACGCTCAATGTTCTTAACTGCCCGGTTTCCGATGACACGGATCCAAGTATCCATAATACAAAAAAGGCCTCGAGACCTATTACACGAATTGTGATTATTTTAATAATGCAGGCAATAATCATCAGATTGGGCAGCATGTTTTTGAAAACGATTATACAGCTAGTACCAAAATGATTCGCAAAGCTCTATACTACAACCTGGACTCTTTTCTTATAACTTATGACAGCGCTCGGTTTATGAAAGAGAAAGAAAGATCCCACCGTAACACCATGAGTACTTGCATATCGGTTTCTGAGGCCCTGACTAATTTATTGGCCCGATTCATACGGCGCTTTTCTTGGATGATTCTGCGATCAGGGGTGAAGAGTATTTAGGGATTGTGCAATAATTAGCATGTGGGTTGGGTTGTAAATCAAGAGAAGTTGCCATCGAAATGCCACATGAAAATAAATATAAAGATGCTCTCAAACAATTTAGAAAAAGTCACAAAGTTTGCTGAAAAGCCTTAATCAATGTCTTGGCAAATTTATTCATCATTTATGATTTATGAATGTTACGAAATTCTATAGAACTTAGCAATCTTTAAAATGCCAACTGAAGTCGACATTGTCATTACTTAGATACATTTAGTTTCTTAAAATAGCAAATAATGATATTATGTTACCAAAAATAGCTTTTATGGAAGTTTGTAGAATATTGTTGTTACATAAGTATATAAATAAGAAGGCTAGCAGCTCAGTTAGACCCAATTGCAGTTTAATGAAGCAAAAGCAGTTTTAAAGAAGCAGTGTGTAGCGGATTTACTGTAAAGAGGCTGTATGCCGAGCTGTTGTTAAGCTAAGCTTGTGACATGTGTCCCTGCATCAAGAATAAATTTACTTGTTGTTTTTACCAACGATCCTGAGTTCAGCCTTCAAACTACTTACATCGTTGCATGTAATAGTTTTTATATCGCTCCCGCAGATATTCAAATTCGTCTACAAGGATCCACCTTACCTAATGCTGGCCGAGTAGAAGTTTTGTATGCGGGAGTCTGGGGAGCAATCGGCAGGAGCAGCTGGGATATGAACGACGCCATGGTAGTTTGTAGGCAGCTTGGTTACCCAGCTGGAGCGGAAGCAGCTTTGAAGAACGTTGTTTATGGTTTGGTCAGCGGTCCAGTGTGGGTCACTAATCTTCAGTGCACTGGGAGCGAGTCAAATGTGATGGAATGTGTTCATGATGTGCTTGGAAACAAAACTGAACTGCAATATAGAACTTTATTCGCCAGTGTCATTTGCAAGGACCCATCATTTTCAAATAGTAATTAAAAATAGTCATTTACCTATTAATAACATAGATGGGTCTTATCATCATCATCATCATTTTTCATCATCATTTTATTTCAATAATTTAAATTTAACAAATTAGAGAAATATACAACCCGCATATAGCAAAGCTAATCGAGGCAGGTTGTATAATTTACAATCAAATTTAGCAAACACAAATTATTAGTAAAATCAGGTAAATAATAATAAATAAATAATTAATTATAAATAATAATAAATAAATAAAATAAATAAATAAATAAATAAGTAAAATAAATAAATAAATAAATAAATAGGTATACACACACATTCACAGATAGCTAGCATTTACATGAGTAGTGCAAGAACCTATAATAACACATAGAAGATAAGGAAGTAATAATAATAGCTGGAGTTTGATTAATGATAATTGGTAATTTTTAACATTAACGTAGAGACCTCAGCATAATCATCCTCATTACCAAGTACCGCAAGTAAAAATTGGTCTCTAGAAAATCTGAATACTTTATAATGCTGTAGTCCCAAAGACGAACAAATTATATATTAATTAGGTCATTATAAATTTGCGATTCGTCAACCGGCCTTTAAATCGGACACAAAGCTGTAGCTAACTTTGATTGATACAAACCTTCCTGTTTTTCACATGTAAGTAATGTTGCTATTATGCCATCTTATGCTACCAAACTTTTTAAACTCCAGCCTCACTCCCACTCAAAGGCCAGATCTCTACGACCACAATTGTAAAATGGCCTATTTTCACATCTCACCGTTTATCTATCAAGTTTTAACCCTATTTAGCCTGGGCTTTTTTCAGTTTCTGAGCCAGGGGGCGACATATTGTGCCCCACCCGTCCTTCGCAACTTCACGAATATTAAAACACTCTTGAAGTTGCTTTAAAAAGCTATGACAATGAAACTTAAAAGGACGTATAGTGCGTCCAAAACTGTCTCCTTTGAGATCCCAAACATGAGACGGTGATGTCAAATCACGTGGGAATTACACCATTAGTTCTGCACAGCGGCCATATTGGATTTATCGATTTCTTCAAAACCTCAAGACCGATAAAGATACGCTAAAATGCTATAACAAGGGACGCCGATTAATTGGAAACTTGTCATTAAAGGTACAAAAATTAACACATGCAGGAGCTCATGACACATGGAAACATCGACTTACAAGAACAATGAGATATCATTTCAATTTGTTGAGAGATAAAAAGAGAGAAAACGAAAAGTCAATGTTAAAAAAGTTATGAATGCTTAAAATCAACACGGACACTTTGCGCCCCCAGCCCCCCACCCCCAACCCTCTGCCCCCAAGCTGAATTAGGTTAAATCGCTTGTCATTACACGATTTTTATAAAACTATTTAGATAGCGTTGGCTTCATTACTGTCATTAATGGCCATTTATTTGTGACAATGAATACATTGTTATACTTTTGTTATTTAAATGCAATTTTAGGAATGACGGTAAGGCTACGTGGATCAGACTCACCAAATATGGGACGAGTCGAGGTTCATTACGCTGGAATATGGGGCTCGATTTATTATTCTGGCTGGGATATAAAAGACGCTACAGTAGCCTGCAGACAGCTGGGATATTCTACAGCTTCACTGTCAGGATACAGATTTTACTGCTCTGCTAATGTTCCACATTGGTTCACTAACTTTCAGTGTAACGGAAATGAAACATCCTTGGATCAATGTGCTCGGGATTTCAATACTTATTACTCTTATGCATATTGTGCAAATGTTGCATGCACAGACAAAACGACTAATGCAGGTGAAAAAGACATTTTTCAAAGAATTTAATTCATTTTGACCAAGCAAAGTAAAATTAAATAATGATCTGGCCAAAAAATATGAATACTGTCGTGACATCGTTACCAAGTTTCAAAAATAAGGGCAAGACTAAACATAATATAAAATTTTAGTTAAGCATAGTCACATTTGTCCCATATGAATAATTAATGTTCTTACTCGGTGTACTTTTTCACCAATTGTTATTATGAAATTTATTTCTGAATATTCCCTTTTAAAATTCTTTATCGTAATTATTATGAGGTTTGTAAAGTAACGCGTTTGCATTGATACTGAATTTAGCCATTTATTAAGGATACCTTCTTCGTGTGATTTGCGCCAACAAAAAAATAGATAAATCACAAAGCGCTTTATTCATTTATCCACGAGTCTATCGTTAGGACTGTTGAGCGCTCAGCTAGTCATTGAACTGCATATACATACCAGTTTATAAAATTGAGTGCAACCATTATCCTTTAAATGCTTCAGAAAATACTCTTTTTTATCCCAACTAGGATCCGAGTTGAGATTGAGAGGTTCTCCAGTTCCTCATGCTGGCAGAGTGGAGCTTCGCTACAAAGGCGTGTGGGGAACGATCTTTATTTTTCCTTATTCTTTTTGGGGTGGACTCTCTCTTGAAGCAACTCAAGTAATGTGTAGACAGCTTGGATTTGCTGACGGTATCCTCTCTTATGGCTGGTCAGTGTTTGGACCTGGCGAAGGACCCAAGTGGTTTACAAGTTATGACCTGCACTGTTTAGGAAACGAGAACAATGTAATGAATTGTTCTTACACACGACCTCGATTTACGATACATAATCATCGGTATGATGCCAATGTTGTCTGCAAACCAAACGTTTCCCAAACCAACGGTACGTAGTAAAAGCACACCGTACAGTTTAGTCATGCATGCGATTCTCGGACACTCCAATTATAAATATAAGCGCACTTTCCATGCATTCGAATGCTTTTACATTATTAGCAGTTAACTCCGAGACTTCCTTAAAGTGCTCATTAAGATTAAATTAATAATAATAATAATAATAATAATAATTGGCATTTATAAAACGCCCTTTCCCAAGGTCCAAAGGCGCTAGTTACAAAGTTAAAATTTAAAACTACGTTAAGGTGATTCCCTAGTATTGCATCGCGCATCACTACTGCGCATAATATCTTGCGTCATTTGCGCGTGCACGAGCGCGCGCGCGTTTTGAAGCAAGAGGGTTCCCTTTGAGAATTCAGTTCGCTAAGTAAATAAGTGGTTGTTTCTCTTAAACGAGCATGTTAACCCGCAGGTAGCCCAAGCTCAAGTGATGTTTACTCGTTGTAATTTGAACGTCGTGGTAACTGTTGCGAAATAGGATTTGTATGGCGAAAATTTTGTATGGCGAAAATTTGTATGGCGTAAATTCACTTCGAATTTGAGCGAAAAATTAGGAACGATATTTGAATAAAACTGGCTCACCTGAACTTCTTTGTGTGTTTTCTTGTGTCTTGAGTGGTTTTGGGGTCGATTCGAAGCGATTCCAGCGAGTTTTAGTTCAACTGTTTCTTCCTCCCTAAAAGAGAGACAAGGTAGGGCACTCGAGTGGCGAAACCCAGCCGATCAACCGAAGGAAAAGAGCCATAAATTCGCCCCAATACCTCCGATCGCCTCGAGATTCCACATGTGGCAAGTTTCATAATTTTTTTAAACAATGCTTTCCTTCGTCGGGCACAAACGTCCGCCAAGCGGGAATTTCAGCTCTCGCCTCGAGATTCCACATGTGGCAAGTTCCATACATTTCTTTAAACAATGCTTTCCTTCGTCGGGCACAAACGTCCGCCTAGCGGGAATTTCAGCTCCTAAAACTCAAACACTTTTCCGTTGAGACACGTAGAAAGATGCGTCGTTCGTATGAACCGTGCACCGGAACGTTTGAAACTGGCTTAGCGACCTGGCCTTGTGGTTCAAATTACCTACGCACCAGGTGGGCGACGGGCTTATGTTACCAAAGACAATAATACCCTCCCTCAATAATACCCTCTGCCATGACATATTTTCGACATCCTATATTTTGTCTGCACAATATTAAAATCATATACTCACCATAATTTCCACTCTGGCAAATACCCAGACGCTTTGACTGGTTTTGGTTTTGGTATTTCGCCGCCTTGATTGATCTCCGAATGATTAGAAAGAATTTTTCGTGTCCCGAATGACAATATTGCGTTAGCAAATCTTCTTTTTAATTTTGAGTTGTGGATCCGCCGCGCGCGCTCTGATTGGTGAATGGGACACGATGGTGACAAACCGTTCTTGGCAGGGCCCTGAGGGAGGGTATTATTGTCTTTGGTAACATAAGCCCGTGGAACCTGCCCCATGTGGAATCTCGAGGCGATCGGAGGTATTGGGGCGAATTTATGGCTCTTTTCCTTCGGTTGATCGGCTGGGTTTCGCCACTCGAGTCCCCTACCTTGTCTCTCTTTTAGGGAGGAAGAAACAGTTGAGCTAAAACTCGCTGGAATCGCTTCGAATCGACCCCAAAACCACTCAAGACACAAAAAAACACACAAAAAAGTTCAGGTGAGCCAGTTTTATTCAAATATCGTTCTTAATTTTACGCTCAAATTCGAAGTGAATTCTCGCCATACAAATCCTCAATTTGGCTAGATAATGGCCATAAAATGGCATTTGTATCCTGAGAAAGCGTTTTTTTTGGTGGAAATTTGGGAGTCAAAGGGTTAAGATGTCTTAAACGTATAAAAATCCTATTCTAATCACATTAAAGCGAATAAAAACTAAGATATAAATTAAAATATAAAACACTAATTCGTGCGCGCATTATAAAAACTGTTTAAATTAAAGCATTAATATTCGGGAAATTGATAAAACTGTTCCTAAAAGTTAATAAAACTAATTCCTCAATAAAATCTGGACAACACGAACAACGTGCGAAGCTCAATCAAATATTTTTTCATGTTTTATTTTTATTTTATGGGAGAGCTCTCTGTGTGTCATTCAAACGTTTCCAACCTTTTCCTAAACATATATTTTCTAAATTTATTTATCCCCGAGTAAGAGGGAAATGTAGTGCCTTCTGGATTGAGGCAATGGTTTGGTTTTTACGAATGCCTGGTATAAAACATATACGATCAGAATTTATATGTGTCATTCAAGTACTTGATGTTATATATCAACACGAGGAAGAGTGTTTGATCAGAATATCCAAACACCGAGAAGTGGGTTAAATAAACGAGGACACATGAGACGCTTTCGACATTGCTGACTCTAGCAGTTCGCAGGCAGGACGTGTCAGTGTCACATATGAATCTAGTAAATGACCAAGCTAGCCATGAGGCTCCCTTTAGCTTAGTGGTTAGAGGCTCCGACAAGTACTTGTTCGGATGGCCATTGTTTCTTTTTTCGTCAGGGACGTGCTGCATACAGCTTACTCATTTAGTAATCGATTGATCTCATTTTGCATTTGACTTGTAATTTCACTTGCTTGTCACAAGTGAGGGAAATAAGCAAAATAATTGTTGTCCTCCTTTAAAAGGAAACAAATCCAATGGGGTATGCTATTGACGGCAAATCTTTCATGTTCATGTTTAATGCCCTGTCAAGAAAGAAACCATTTGGCGTTGTGTGGTCCGAATCTTGCTTTTGCGATTAGTTAAGTTTTTCTTTAAACATTTCAAAACTCGTTAGCATAGATGTTTCGGAGAGAAAACAAATTTAGGTCATTTCTTAAAAATATATGTTTGGGGTTTTATTCCCTGTATTTCTCGTTAAAGTACTCGTTAGTTACTTTCTTAACTCGTTAGTTACTTTCCTTCTTAAAGTTGGTCATCGGAAGCGCTTCCTGCCTTCACGCTCCGCGTTCAAATCCCCCTTTTTAAACCTCAGTTTGACATCGTAAGCTTTCAATCTACCACTTTGTTAACACGTTGAAACATGAAATACTTTTTACGTTTTAGAAATTCAAGTTCGTTTAACAGGATCCAGCCTCCCTTTTGCGGGTACAATCGAGGTGTTGTACTACGGAGTCTGGGGCTGGATACTTGGATATCGTGTAGACATTCGTGTGGGTAACGTGATCTGTCGTCAGCTGGGATATTCGGGTGCTGAACAGGTTTTTAACAAACCAGTGTTTGGGCGAGTAAGAGACCCATTGTGGATATCCGATATACAGTGCAATGGAAACGAAACAGAAATTGTGCATTGTACAGTGACAACAATGGACAAAGTGCCGTGGCATTACTATCATTACTGGGGACCCGAGTATGCAGGTGCCTTACTGTGTAATGGAGCGAATTATAGCTCATCTAAAGGTGGGTAGATACTTGTTTACTGATTTATTATATAGATATGGATTTCCTCAATGGTTTTTCAGCACAAAGAAAATCCGTTCTAGTCATTTTTGCAAAATGATTTTTTTCTTTTCGATACAGTGGGCCGATATGCACAAGTGTTCATCCTTTCAAGAAGTAATTCGATGAAACATACTATAAAAGAAATAGTTATTAATGGCACTTACTATTCAAAACACTATGTAAGCGCGATACTTTTCTTTTAAACCGAGTCAATTATAAAACTAAAATCTCTGACGGATGATTTCATTACAGACGAAACTGGCTATCGGTTATCCCGGGACGAAATTAGTAAATTCTTCCCAATCGGTGAAACACATTCTAGTTCTCATGTTAACGCAGCCTTAGTAAAACATTTTAACGAAACACATTTTCTTTAATTTGTAGCCTTTAATGTAAGGTTGGTTGGCGCACCGATCGCCAATGCTGGACGAGTAGAGGCGTTTTATGCAGGAGCCTGGGGCACAATTCATGACGGGAATTGGGATATAAATGATGCTCACGTGATATGCCGTCAGCTGGGATATCCCGGAGCCATTTCATACGGATACAGTAATCAGTTCGGGGCTGGTAATGGGCCACGGTGGTTTACGAACGTTAGATGTTTGGGAAATGAATCTAGTTTTGAAGAATGCCCAAAACGTTTCTTAGGCTATCCGAATAACTACAACTCTTATGTGGCAACAGCCCTATGTAAATTGCCAAGTCAATCAGGTAATTTTATCATTGTCTTTTTTTAAATTTCTTAAAACTTAACTAATCCCGGTTGTAACTATGGATAATGTTCTTCAGTGAATAATTACACACGATCTTAGTTTATAGTTTAACTTCTACACGTGACTACCCACTCACTCATCAACCAAGTGAGAAAACAAGTTATTCCACAACACCATGGAACAGTCTTCTCTGACTCTTTTCAAACTCCCATGGGTTCATAATCGTTCCTGTTAGTTTAGTATGAGAGAGTAAGAAGACAAGACCTTAGCAGACCATGGTTGGTGTTGCGGCCGGGATTGAAACTCGCGACAATCTCACCAACTGAGCTTATTCTCCTCGTGAAGGCGGCCAACGGACGGGGGTTTGGATCATGAATGGTCTGATTTGCTGCACATTGCGACATTTATATGGAATTTGGATGATATAAATATTATTTATGCTCCAATTTTCCATAAATGGCAAACTTAAATCAGAATGAAATATGTGCTGCGCTCTGTTCGCAAAAGGCAATAAAAATAGCATGTTGGAGAAAAATTGGCTATGTGAAATTTAACACATAGCCGGTTTATTAAACTTTGAATATCAAATATAAATTTTTATTAAAGATGTATTGCCTGCGAAGGTGAGGGCAATCAACCGCTAGCACAATAAAAACTATAAACTTAGAAAGAGGCAGGAATGGGGAAGGAGGGTCGATGAAAAATTTGTGTGTCAACGAAATCAAGAACGCGACATTATTATACGAAGACATGTAAACACGGCATTAGCGTAGACGCCATCTTGGATTCAAAATTCAAAACCATACCCTCGATTCCATGCTCGTTCCCAACCTCTCTCTACTTAACACAAAAACTATAATTAAGATGGTAAATTTGTCGCATAAAATTTTATTTGCAAGCAAAAAATGTATATCTAGATAAAATACAAAGAAAATATAATTTCACTTCCATATTTATGGTTACGCCATTTGAAATTTTTGAAATTTTGCAGCAATAGACAATATTCGTATTCTCGGTATTGAACTGGAACTAGCTTACACTCGAGGCTAATGCGTGAGAATGTCATTAAAAATATTTGCATGTGAAAAGATTCCCCCGCATGAACCTCGACTGCACGCTAGTTCCAGTTCAATACCGTGAATACGAATATTGCCTATTGATAAGTGCACGATGTTTCACGCAATCAAAAGTAAGATTGAAATATTAGGGAGCTTAAGCAGCCACGACGTTGACGGTAGAGAGAACCGCATAAAACAATAGGTTTAATAAGCGAAAACAATGCCTGTACACGTGTGTTTTACATTTTGTCAAATTTGTTTGCCGTTCCCTGCAAAACAACATCTTCAAATGATCAAATTATAGGTTTTGTAGCGACGTAAACATGACGGTTAATTTTCCTTCCTATTTGAACCGTCCCTACTATTTGAGGAATGAAGTTTTAATGAGTTATGCACTTTGCAGGGATGAAAGACGAATGGAGAAAACGTATACAGCTATTTCAATTAACGTTGTCGGATGAAAAAGCGTAAAAGCCAACACCGCAAGGTAGTATGGGATTTTTATGCAATGGCTTTAACCCTAACCCATACAACCTTGCGGTCTTGGCTTTGAGCTTTAATCCGACAACGTTTATTGAAATAGCTGTATACCTTATTCAATAAAGGTTGCATTGGGCATTGGGCATTGGGCGTTGGGAAGCTATTGTTTGGCGGTCACTCAAGCAAAGCATTGCATTGTGTTCCGTATGCTCAAATGCCAATGCCCAATTACGAATGAACAGTTGCGATAGCAACCTTTATTGAATTTATAGGTATACACCTAATTACAGAAAGGTTGTCATATTAAATACAAAATACCAAACAGAAATTATCTACCTTAATGATATTCACAGAGGATGCAAGAAAGAAATTTTAAAGAAATAAAAAGTGTTCATTCTAGAGAAAAAAAAAATCATTAATCTGATAAGATCATGTTATGCGCACGAATACCTCCGCGAATATCATTAAGACTAGAAATACGTGTCTCGCAGAACCTCGCGAAGCTCGGGGGAGGATGCAATGCAAAATTTTAGTGATGTGGGAGAGATGGAATTTCTGATTTGACTGGAGAGGTTGGGTTGCATGCCGGCAATGGCCCCGAAATTTAAAGTTGAGACATTCTCGTTCCCAGTTGCTTGCCCTGTCTTCCAAAATGATAATAAATGGGAACTGGTACTGGTCAGTTTTGGGTTTTGAGCTGTGGGTCACTGTAACTGCTATGGGACTGGGTATCAAAAGATCCTGGGGCCCTCCTTCCCCTCCCCCCCCCCCCCCCCCCCCCCCCCCCCCCTCCTCCCCAATCATTAATTTTTGTCAGAAAAAAAATTGGTCTGAAAGTGGATGTATAGTATTGTTGTGGACATGGGTCCAGGACAATATGCAGTGGTGTTCTGTTTATTTTGATTGGGTGAGAGTTTGTTTATCAGGAATACAGGTAACTCCTGCTGTCTTGATTAAATTTCCTTTTTGAAGCTTGTGAGTGCTATCTCCTAAAATTAACCTGTTCCATTAACACACTGCTGTAGCTGTTGTTCTATATACTGTGTATCAAATAATTGCTAATAAAATTCACTATTCGCTTAATTAATTCCTATTTGGTATTTTGTATTTTCTATGAAAACATTTCTCCAATTAGTTATATATTTAAGTTAACTTCTTTATTTCGGTTATTTTCTTATTTTTCTTCTTTATTCGTTTATGTTTTGCATTGCTACTCAGCTCCATCTCAAGATTGCTCTAATATAAAATGTTTAAGCAATGGGACATGCATAAACACCGGGTTCGGGCCTATTTGCAACTGTACAGATGGATTTACAGGTCCCCGCTGTGAAATAGGTGAGTGCAACTAGTAACAATGGAAGTATTCTATTCTCACCGGTCTCACCTGTCCTATTTGAGTTATGGGCAATCTGCCGGAATCCTTCATCCAATAATGCGAAATAGAAACAATCTAGAAAAAAAGGAAAAAAAAAAAGGGTGGGGGAGGGAAGGGTAAAAGCAGGTCGAAGGCGACCGAGAGAGGAGGATAGGAAAAACCGGTAAGAACAAGATACAAAAGGGAGAACTATAGAAACGACATTCACCCTCGACAATTTTAGTCAAACTGGCAACATGCTAATTTACTCACTCTCTTTTATAGGCGCTTGGGTGAGACCGCTGAGAATAGTATTCTATTCTCACCGGTCTCACCTGTCCTATTTGAGTTATGGGCAATCTGCCTACGCCGAGAATCAATGCAAACAGCCACATGAACAGACCAAAAGGCACGCACACCAAGAAAAATACCCAACACTCAAACATAAAAGGAAGAAAACCCCAACACCAAAGCCAAAAACCGGCCCAAAAAATATGTGTATTCTGAGGCGCCATCCCTCGAGCCGCGGATAAAGGCGCACCGTCGGAGTGAACCCAGCGGGTAGAAGTCCGTGGTAGAGGATGATTAAGCGAAAGTTTAGCACGCTTAGTAGGGGGCTGAAAAAGAGAAAGAGAGAAAAGGGGAAACATGAGAGAAGGTGCGATAAGAAAAAAAAAAAAAAAAGGCGGCTCAAGGGATGGCAGTTTTAAGCCTCAGTAATCCGAGAGGGAATTAGACTCCCTTTTAAAACTGCCAACCCAGAGCGGGAAAGAAAGGGGAACAAAAACTGGGTTGGGAGAAAGAGAAAAAAGAAAGCGCGCGCGCAAAGCTAAAACAGCAAAAAATAAACGAAGAAAGAAAATACAAGGGAAAAAAACTTTTATAATTCTGAACATGGGCTACAAAATATTTAAGGTATATGTAACATCAAAAGGCAACTTGTAACACAGCAAAAAAGCGAAGCAGAAAAACTATTGGGAGCTAGCATTGTCCCTGGTGCGAGGGGAACGCTGGTAGGGGAGGAACCTTCCCCTGGAGGGCCTCTGTCGCCTCTTAAAACAGAACGGGGAGGTGTGGCCGGGGGCTCCACAAAAATTACAAACGAGACGAGAGCTCTTGTCATTGCAACGTGACGCTGGGGAAGTGGCGGTTGATGGGCCAGCAGCACGAAGAGACTTATCCACCTTAGCGATTGAATCTAAGACTTTAGAGTAATCTTTGTCTGAAAATAGCGCCATGAAGTAAGCCTGAAATTGCTCCCGGGACTTGTCGAGACGGTCTCTCAACGCCCTGGTGGCGGCGGAGAGGAAGTTTGCTTTTTCATGCTTTGCATTCTGGGCTGCCGCTACCAAATCTTCCGCCATGGCCAAAGCGTGGTATTTATCGAAGTCATGTTTACGGCGCAGGCCGTAAGCAGCGAGGTTAGACAAACCACTTTCTACATCAGATTGTTGACGACTCTCAAGGGCTTGGATACGTCTCAGTAGATTGGCAACCTGATAAAACGAGGGGAAGATAACAAAAACGCGCAAAGAAACGCGAAAAACAAGCTCCCATGTGAAAAGTAAACATAATCAAAACAAATACAAAACCGGCAGATGAACAAAAGCCGGAAAATAAAAAGCGCAAAACAAAATAAAAGGGGCGACGCCACAAAACAAACACCATGAGGCAAAATAAGGCCAATTAGCTCATGGGAGAGCAATACCTTTTGGGTTCTGCTCAGATACACAAAAAAGGCGTACGCCACAAAAACAAACACCATGAGACAAAATACAGCCAATTAGCTCATGGGGGAGCATGAAACCTTTTGGGTTTTGCTCAGACAAACAAAAGGGCGTAGGCCAAAGACAAACACCATGAGACAAAATAAGGCCAATTAGCTCACGGGAGGGCAATAAGCCTTTTGGGTTTGCTCAAATACACAAAAAAAAAGGCGTATGCCACAAAACAAACACCATGAGACAAATAAAGCCAATTAGCTCATGGGAGAGCATGAAACCTTTTGGGTTTTGCTCGAACAAACAAAAGGGCGTACGCCAAAAACAAACACCATGAGACAAAATAAGGCCAATTAGCTCATGGGGGAGCATGAAACCTTTTGGGTTTTGCTCAAACAAACAAAAGGGCGTACGCCAAAAAACAAACACCATGAGACAAAATATAGCCAATTAGCTCATGGGAGGGCAATAAGCCTTTTGGGTTTGTTCAAATACACAAAAAAGGCGTATGCCACAAAACAAACACCATGAGACAAATAAAGCCAATTAGCTCATGGGAGAGCATGAAACCTTTTGGGTTTTGCTCGAACAAACAAAAGGGCGTACGCCAAAAACAAACACCATGAGACAAAATACAGCCAATTAGCTCATGGGGGAGCATAAAACCTTTGGGTTTTGCTCAAACAAACAAAAGGGCGTACGCCAAAAACAAACACCATGAGACAAAATACAGCCAATTAGCTCATGGGGGAGCATAAAACCTTTGGGTTTTGCTCAAACAAACAAAAGGGCGTACGCCAAAAAACAAACACCATGAGACAAAATGTAGCCAATTAGCTCATGGGAGAGCAATAAGCCTTTTGGGTTTGCTCAAATACACAAAAAAGGCGTATGCCACAAAACAAACACCATGAGACAAATAAAGCCAATTAGCTCATGGGAGAGGATGAAACCTTTTGGGTTTTGCTCGAACAAACAAAAGGGCGTACGCCAAAAACAAACACCATGAGACAAAATAAGGCCAATTAGCTCATGGGAGAGCATGAAAACCTTTTGGGTTTTGCTAAAACAAACAAAAATGTACGCAAACAAAACACCATGAGACGAAATATAGCCAATTAGCTCATGGGAGAGCATAAAACCTTAGGGTTTGCTCAAACGAACAAAAGGGGCGTACGCAACAAAGAACAAACCATAAGATAAAAATAAAAAGAGATACGCTCATGGCGAGAGCAAAAATGTTATGAATTTTGCTAACACGAAATAAATGGGCGGGCTGAAGCAGACACACACAAACCTAGAGATAAAATAAAGCCCGTAAAAAAACTGATAAAGGGAGCGAAAAATGTGAGGGATTCGCTGCCAACAAACTAACAAACAACATGAAAACCTAAAACGCCACGAGACAAAAAAGGAAAATAATATACGAAACGCGCAAATGGCAAGCAAAAGCAGAAAACACTAATGTGGCTAGCTTAAAATGTACCGGAGAGAAAGTACAAAAAGGGCGCAACGTGGAAACTAGCGAAGGGAAACGAACGGGAAGCGAAGCGATAACGAGACAAAACGTGAAACTAGGGAACCAAGAAGGGATGAAGCAACGAGGAAAGCAATAAAAGTACCTCGAGATTATCCGCATTAACTGCATTCTCCGCCACAGGGGGAGGAGCCACTGGAGGTTCAGCAACTGGATTCTGTGGAATTATCGCGTCAGCGACAGGGTTTTCCGGAGCATGTGGAACCTGTTCAGGAACTTGAACCATGAGTCGGAGCAGAAAAACGGCGAAGAGAACTCTAGACAATTTTTGTCAAACTGGCAACATGCTAATTTACTCACTCTCTTTTATAGGCGCTTGGGTGAGACCGCTGAGAATAGTTAAAGGCATTTAGCCCTCGTTAAATATGCAAATTCCGCAGCTTAGTATTTGATATACACATACTTGAATTAAGGACGTTCGCGCAAAAATCTTCTAACATCGATTTTTTGTATAAAACTTTTGCTATAGCTAGGCTATGAGTTATTCTTGTCAGAAATGCAAAAAAATAAGGGAGTCACCGACTTTGTTTCTGAAAGGCGACCCTAATTTGGAAAAATTGGTCTTCCTTACGGGATGTGACCACAATGTCTCTTTGTCTAAAAATATTGCAAATAAATCTCTAAAATGCAACTTTCTTTCCCAAATTTTGTGCGAGTAGGTCTGTTCAGCAAATTCATTCAACTGGTGACGTTGCTTAAAGTAAATTTAATCTTTAAACGACAGCATTTGCAAACTCTGACAGCCGCAAGTTGGCAGGATTCGATGTCGCGCGGGTAGAAAAATGGAAAAAATTAAACTTTCTACATTGATTTTTTGTTCATTTTTTCACAAACTGCCTAGAATTGGCAAAGAAAATTATCTATCAAAAAAAATCGGGGGTCACTGACCATCTAAACGAGTTAAATCTAAGCAAAGGTAACGTAACGGCTACCAGCCCTTTATGTGCTTAGATTTCTTCTCTTGCGCGCGCGCTCGTGCATGACGTACTTAGCATGGCGTTGCGACATGAATTGCGTGCGCAGTAAGGATGCGCAGACAAAGTGTAAGGTCAGGAAAAGTCCCCAAATTTCTTTGTCTATTAGCACGGCATTCTGTAATGACATGTTATTGATCAGTCGCTAGCGTGGTGCCCATGCATATGTAGATGTATTAGTTAAAACAGAGGGATAAAGTTCCCATCAATATTTGATTACGTACCGTTTACACACTATTAAAGAAAATATGCGCGTCTTTTGTAGCGTCATATCTCTTCACGAGAACATAACGGTTTGTTCTCTTGACCCTTATAACAATGTGAATTTTACCAACTTCCTACCATGACTTCACAAGTAAGTTTTGGCAACATACTTGTCAAATATGATTTTGTCTCTAAAATGTACGTAGAAAGGGGAACTCAAATAGATCAAACGTGTCCAAACAGCTCCAATTTATATCAGTAGTTAGGTTACCAAAATATGATATTTGGAAAGAAGTCTTCATTAATTCTTATTCCTGTTGATTAAGAAACATTCGAACAGTGCAAGTCTTCCCCGTGTGAAAATGGTGGTCATTGTTTTAGCGATGGCTCTTCATTTCTCTGCAACTACCCAAAAGGACTTACAGGACAGCACTGCAAAGAGAGAATCGTAGTAGGTAAGTTGCATTGCTACTGTGACCTTCGAGGAATCAAAAATGTCCAAGGTTAAATTTCCATAAAAAAATTGAAAGCTAAATATAAAGGTCGTTGTGTTCATTATACTTTATTGTGTGTGGAATTTTCGACGCTCTGCAAAGGCTAATCGCCGAAACCAAAATGTATCGAAGTATAAATTATTAAAAACGTTTAAAAGGCGAGTGTTTTTAAATAATATCAAATTTTAAAGATTCACTAGAGAATATTTCAATTGCTTGCTATTGATTTGTTATGTTACTTCCGTGGTTCAAGGTCTGTCCGGTTTGGGTTCACTTTTTTGTTAAATTATATACACTGACGTGTTCAGACCGTGTTAAGACTGATAAACAGTGCACTTTAGAAATGTTTCCAATTATAGTACTTAACAAAAGAAAAATCACTGGCCATGTTGTGAGCGTAACTATGTAGCATCTTATAACTTTCTAATAATAGTTTCCTGCTAAAAGCTAGGGTAGTATAGCAGGATGTTTAACTTCGTTTTGTGAGAAGGAATCGCATTAATGTGATGGGGCCACCGTCGCCACCGCCGGCACCGCCGGCACCGCCGCCACCGCCGCCACCGCCGCCACCGCCGCCACCGCCGCCACCGCCGCCACCGCCGCCACCGCCGCCAATACCATCACCATGATTCCATTGATTCCTCCTCCTCCACCTCCACACAAATTCTATTGTTTTCACCTCTACCACCACCACAAAACGAAATGTTTTCTTGACAACTACCACCTCCACTACAATAATTCTATTGCTTTCACCACCGCCACCTCAATTTTATCACTTCCACCACCACCACTTCCACCACAATTCTATTGTTTTCTAAATCGCCACCGCCACCAAAACTATTGTTTTGTCTACCACCACCACCACCACCACCACAATTCCATTGTTTCCTCTCTCGCCACCACCACCATCACAACTCTGTTATTTTGTCCGCCACCACAACCACAGCTAAATTGTTTTTTCCCTACACAACCACCACCACAATTCTATCGCGTTTACAACACTATTATTTCCTCCACCACCACAATTTTATTGTTTCCACCACGATCATCATCAGCACCACAACAACATTTCTGAACCCTTCCTACCTTCTTTGAACCCTTCCTGAACCCTTTCTGGACCCTTTCTTAACCCTTTTTCAACGGCCTAACATCGACCTGAATTGATGAAGAGGAGAAGGAAGAACAATATCATTACAGTGGTGGTGGTGGAGGACAAAACAGTAGAATTGTGGTGCTTGTGGCAAGGAAGGAAACAATGGAGTTCTGATAGTGCTGATAGTGAAAGAGAAAACGCAGTACGATTGTGGCGGTACTGTTGGTAGTGAAGAAAACAATGGAGTTGTGGTGCTGGTGGAGATTAAATGTCAGGCCGATGAGAGGCCGATGAGAAGGCCGATGAGTGGTCGATGTCAAGCCGATGTGGGGCCAACTTGGGGCGATGACAGCTAGGTCAATGTGGGACCGATGTGGGATCGATGTAGTGCCGATGAGAGTACGATGTGGTGGTAGTACAGTGAAGGAAATATTTGTTGTTGTGGCGGTGGCGGCGGTGATGAAACAGAAAATAGTGGGCGCTTTTATAAGGTTTATGCCTTAAAGTTTGTGTATTGATAATAATATTGAAAGAAACCAAAGAACTGAGTTTTGCAAGAATGAAAATCCAGCGATTTAGTAGCTACAGGACTCTTATGTTTATATCTATATATATATAACCTCACGAGAGTTCATATTTATAGTCAATGCTCCTCTATAGTTAAGCGCTCTACGATATCCATTCTACTCAAGTAACAAAAATTTATATATATATATATATATATATATATATAAAATTCTTGTTACTTGAGTAGAATGGATATCGTAGAGCGCTCATTTATAGAGGAGCATTGACTATAACATCATATATATGAATTATATAAATTTAATTTCCCACATGTTAATGTGGTCACTCTCATCTCTACTATACTACATTCTATTTTTACTCTACTAGACAAATATAGTCCCTGAGTTGTCTTTTCTTTATTATTTTGCTTTCTTTTTACAGCCAGCAACCCATGTCAAAGCCATCCGTGCTCAAACAACAGCTCTTGTTATTACAACAATACACATTACACCTGTGTATCAAACACAGAAGGCAGCTCCAAAACTAATGGTAAGATTTTTGGTCACGGTGTGTGTTCCTTTATCAGGGTTTTGAAAAACCCAACAACAATTTTAAAAGGCTACAACGGTTTGATTTTCCTTAGATTCAAAGTAATTCCAAATACCTAATATAAGAAAATACGACAAGTAACAAACGTAATAGTAAGGAACGGTCATTATTGAAGAGGTGTTAGATTGGGGGGGGGGGGGGGGGGGGGGGGGGGGGCGGGAGGGTAAGGTAATTTTGGTGTGTCATTATTTTTAAAATTGGATTAAGGGAAGGATTTATAAATTTAATTTCCCACATGTTAATGTAGTCACTCTCATCTCTACTATACTACATTCTATGTTTACTCTACTAGACAAATATAGTCCCCGACTTGTCTTTTCTTGATTATTTTGCTTTCTTTTTACAGCCAGCAACCCATGTCAAAGCCATCCGTGCTCAAACAACAGCTCTTGTTATCACAGCAATACACATTACACCTGTGTATCAAACACAGAAGGCAGCTCCAAAACTAATGGTAAGATTTTTGGTCATGGTGTATGTTCCTTTATCAGGGTTTTGAAAAACCCCAACAACAATTTTAAAAGGCTACAACGGATTGATTTTCCTTAGATTCAAAGTAATTCCAAATACCTAATATAAGAAAATACGAAAAATAACAAACGTAATAATAAGGAACGGTCATTATTGAAGGGGTATTAAATTTGGGGGGTAGGGTAATTTTGGTGCGCCATTATTTTTAAAATTGGATTAAGGGAAGGATTACACTTTTCGTCAAGAATCTCGAATGCTTTGCCAGAGTAGAGAATTTTGGAAGACTTTGGTCATTGTTAATATCACAAATATGCTTTGAAGATTGTATTCATTTTAGTTTTTTCTTTGTTCGTGACGTCAGATGCAGGCTAGCCCTAAAGACATATCGTTGTAATAAAACACTTCATTGCTTTACTTTTTCTTTTTGCTTTTGGTTCCGACGCATACTCTTTGGTCCATTTTATAACATAAAAAGCATGAAGACCGAATGAAACAATAAAACTCGTAACTGTTTCCTCTGAGTGCTTTTGGTGGTTTACGTAAAACGTGTTTTCACGATTTGTGCCTGCCAAAAAATGCTAAGTTAGTCCTGAGTCCCTGGAAGTAAATTCTACCCTTTGTCAGGCGATTTTTGCCTTATTCAGCCCACCCTAAAAGCCAATTGAGGCCATGATAGTATTTTAGCTCTTGTATTTAGAAATTTTTTGGCTCTATAGGGCCATTTCTCTCACTAACTGTTGTACAGTAGGACAGTTTGCACAGAACAGTACCGATGTACATGTAGAAACCAATGTAGGTAACAATGTAGGTTAGCACCGCAAAAAGGATGCTTTTTACACTGTTTTTTCGTAGTAAAATCCACGGCAATAAAGGAAAAAGAAGTCACCAATACATACTTGATCGTGGGGCTGTCAGTATGTGCACTGCTTGTGGTGGTCCTTGCCGCTGTAAATGGTTATCTGATCCTCAAAACCCGCCAACTTACAAAAAGACAACCAAACAATCGAAGAGCGGTATTCAGTAACAGCGCATACAGAGCAGATTCCGTAAACCAACTTGATGATGTGTCAGCAGACGACGTCGACCTAGGCACGATGGCAACTCATGGTGTAATGAGCCCTAAGCCAGCCATTTACGAGAATCTGTCACGCCCTCTTCCACCAATTCCCCCACAACAAACAAGAAGGACAGAAGTGCCAAGGTCCACAGCAATGCAAACGAACGGTGCTGGTATTTATGACAATGATACAGCAACAGAACAAGGCGAAAGACATTATATGGGATTGTCGGCGAAAAATGAAACCACCGCCAGACCACATGTCACTGATCTCGGTAATAATTACATGTCTCTGTCACCAGAGAGACCAGAGGCTGTTGCATATTCCGCGCTTAACTCTGCTTGCCCCAAAACGCCCGGAAGAAAGCAACATGGAAACAACGGAAGGAAAAGACAAGAGAGACATTAAATCTAAGAACACACGCATGAGTAACATTTTTATAATAAGGTACTACAGTACTGTGCAAAAGTGATGAAAATGAATTTCGACGTTTTGAAACGGTTCAAAGCTTCACGAACATTTCCAAGAAATGCCTTCAAAATCTCGTAAAGACAAGCAAAATTCGGTGAAATTCGTTTACATTAATTAAGCACAGTACTGTTTCCTTCGACTAAATGGGTGCTTACCATTTTTGTGGTAAAATGGTCCAAATGAGAAAGCATGATTTAAAGTGCCTATGAAATGAATTTTTTTTCTTCGTTTCTCATTAGTTTATTATGTCCAAAGAACGAAAGCAATAATCATTTCCCGAGGAAAAGAAAGGAAATCGGTTTTTTAGCCCCTCGAAGATGCGTCACTTCGGTTGAAAAGTGGCTCCAATTTTTGGAGAGCCTGGGGCGAGTGGGCGTGCGTGATGACGTAAATTACGTAAATAGTATGACACATTGGTTTGTTTACGCTATAATTCCCTTGGAATCCTTTAGCGTGATGGTCATTTTGCCAACGTTTTTGGCTGTACAAATGTCAGACAGCGCCTAATTTGTTTCTTTACAGTCCTCTAAAGGTGAAGAGGATCAGTTTCGGATCACTCTTGATCAACTGAAATGATCGTGTCCACTGTACTTTTGCCGTAGCGAGACGAACCGACTGTGCCTCTTGAGCGAAGGAAGTGAACATGAAGAAGACGAACTTTGATTTAGATTATTGAACGTGAAAGGTATACATTTCAGTAGCACAGCGTCTCAGTGGTTTGCCAGTTGAGTTGTAAGCTTATTGAACGCAGAGGCGTTTTTGTTATTTCTTTTTAGTGGCTCGTTGACTAGCGTTAATCGAACGCGAACGATATATTTGTAGTACAAACAATCATGATATTAGCGCATTAGCGACTCGGCCGGTCTTCTCTGAAGTTCATTGATCGCGCGTGGAGGTTATGAACTTATTTTATCGGCTTGGCAATTCGCCCGTCTACTTAAAGTTCTTTCTTCCATGCGAAGGATATGTCTTGGCGGCTTGCTAGTTGAAAGTTTCTAAATTATACTGATATGTTATGCATATCCGAGGTGGTGTTTTTCAGGCGGCTTGCTGAATTGAATGTGAATGGTGTATTTTTAGCGGCAAGGCGCTTTGATAGCGTATTTATTTATTTATTTATTCAAAATGTTTGAACTCAAGTATATACGTAATAATTATGCTTTTCAGTTCAGTGTCTTGCCAGCGATTGAACGTTTCTGGAAATTTTAACCACTTGGCGGCTTGTAAGTGAGTTTAAAGTATCGTGTTTACATTTATGTCTGATTTATATTTCATTGATAAAAATTGATCTGATCGAACACGCAATGATTCAGCGATGTATTTTGTTCCGAATAGTCTTACGCATTTGTACATGTAGATTTTTGATAGATGTCCCGCAGAATAGACGCCTTCCAGTGAACACTTGCGTCACTGCACTTTGAGTTTTATAATTCGGAATAACATATAAACATTTATATTACTCGCCAGTCAGTGCCGATCGAGTCAGTATATTTTTGTAGGCCTCACTGACTTCGACGGCTCTCCAGTCGAGCCGAGGCTTGAAGTAACTTCCAAACAGGATATGGATTGGGAAAATTATGTTTGATTAAACGGCCTCACCGGCCGGAATGTTATTTTCTTTTGCAAAATAATATTAATCTTAACAATAAGCACTTTCATTGAAAACAACATCGCTTGACGTACCCTTTCCGATGTCGGCGAACAAATTTCATGTATTTCGCCGGCCTATTTTCCTCTGGAGCAAAATAAAGCTTTGTTACACCCTCTGTTATCGAATAATTCTAATATCTCGTATGTTTGAGGCCGCTCGCCACATAATATTGGTCCACCTCTTGCGACGTCTCTTGTCAGCTCTCTTGTTCTCTATATTCCCGCAGCAGTTTGTACAACTATTTACGTCACAGTGTAATATGACACTGGTTTTGGCCGCGCACAAATTGGAGCCACTTTTTAGCGCCAACAACCTAACTTTGAGACCATAAAAAAAGCGTTTCGCATCATCCCTAACACTTTAAACCTTTTATTCCAAGGTCTAAAAAGGTGAAATTTGCGATACATCAAAAAATAAATTTCATTTCATAGGCACTTTAAGAGGCAGTCTTTGTTAGATCCTTATATTCATTTTACAGCCAGAAATAGATGTCGCTTAAAATTTTTTATTATCTTTTCTTGACAGCTGTACCACAAAAATGAAATTAGATTGGAGAAGTTCTACTTTGGAATAATTTTCAGCTTCAAATTAAACGTCTTGCATCTCATTCGGTGTTCGAACTTCCGGGGCGGACTAGTGAATTTTGGGAAATCTGTAGTGATTTTCTCAACCAAAAACAGTTAGCTTACGAAACCGTATTCGCTGGTTATAAACAGTGACTAGTTGTCTTTCAATTGCGATGAATTGTTATCCCAATCTCTAATTAACCAGTAAAATTAAGGTGTTTCCCTCTACTCAAAATCGGCTTGACAAAAGTTTCTAATTTTTAGATATTTTGTTTGCCATATGTCATAGTTTATCGTAATAGTTTTGATTTTTCTAGATGCCTCAAGCGATTTCAATGTTTCTCGTTTATCTCCGCAATTTTAAATCCGATTTACAAAATTGTTACACTCTTATAAACTTCAAACTTTGTACAATATTTTGTGTAAGTTTCATACTAATTCAATAAAGGAAAGTTAGTTAAACGGCCGCTCAAAAATAGTAGGTGCGGCTACACGGAAACTGGAGGGAAACACCTTAAAGAGAGGATTTTTTTATTGCTAAAAGAAACAAAGACATACAAACAACTTACAAGTACAGTAAATAAAAAAAAAGAAATTAAATTAAATTAAATTAAACAATTATTACACATTATGGGAACAAGGTTCTTCTTGACGCTGGAACTTCTGCTTTACACTCCTATTAACATCGCTACTTACTATAAACTATACAAAAGATTTTTCGAACATGTACTTATATTTAAGGTTAACTATAAATTAATTTACCAATAACTTACCATGCAATAATTTCTGATCATACAAGTAATATGTAGCATATAGAAAGGTGAAGTTTAATTTCCTAATAATGTTTGATTCCTTGTTTAAATTGTCTACTTTCTTACCGAAAATTAATTCAACGGGTGAAAGGATGAAAGAGGTGACATTTTTATTATTGAACCATTTTATGACCTCAGAAAAGAAAAATTGGCTCCAGTTACAGTTGTAAAAAGTGTGAATTATGGAATCATTCATTTCACAGTATGGACACTTTTTGTCCTCTGCCATACCAAAGAGAAATAATTCCTTTTTGGTGACTACCGTTCTATGTAGGAGTTTGAAATACAACTCTCTAATCTTGTTATCCTTACATACATTTTTTTACGCGACTAAAATAGAGTTTTAGAGATCTTTGGTCAAGTTGTAGGTCTCTTTTCCATTTAGAGTTAGCTTTTAGTTCAATTTGTTCTTTGTTTACGAGGAGCCGGTAATAGTCTTTATTTTTCATTTTAATTAAATTTATGGAAGTCTCTGGGGAGAGCTGAAACATGTTATTTAACAGCAAACCTAATCTGGGGTTTGCCCTCGCACTTTCTGCCAAGTGACTAGGGACTGCGGAAACTACTTGAAAGTACATTAGAAAGTTGCATCTGACCTCATATTTTTGGATGAATTCTGGGTAAGAAAGAAATTTCCCATCTGCTTTGAGAAACTGAGGAAGATTCGTCTGCTCAAGAAATTTTTTGCCGTAATTACGCCGTAATATGAAGTTCAGGCCGCCGTATTTTTCAAAAATATAATAGGGATCACCGTCTCGATCCAGGATTCGATGTCCCTTTTTTCATCGGCCAGTAGTCTGGAAATCCAAGTTAACTTCAATGATTTAGCCAATACTTCTATATTAGGTGCACGTAGGCCTCCTAAGCACATCACTTTACGCTTAATTTTGTCCTTTTTATTTTTCCAGATGAATTTAAAGGTCAAATGAACCAAAAATTTGAAATTTTTTCTTTATCCATTTAAACGTTAAAAGAAACCATAATAAAGCAAACTTACGCAAAAATTTTCCTTCCTGAGCCTTTAAGGAAGTTACATAGCTAAAAGTACGAAGATTTCCGAAGGCTTCACGAAAACGTTTCTGAAATGGCCGCGCACTACAAGTGGTAGGATTGGTAAGGATCGTGACGTCACTATTGGTGAGCCACCCTCATTCCCAGTGTCCTCTCTCCTGGCGAATACTGAGTATTCAAGCTTGTGTTTTTTTTCCACTGTTTTCGTATTGAAAATGGCCGAGGAGCTCGAACCTGTGTTTTGGTAGGAAACGAAGAGCTTTGAGCGACGAAATATTGCTTCGAGAAACTTCATCTGTTTATACAATAGATTTTTTTAACGGAGTTAAGTTTTTTCAATCAACCTCGCTAGGTAGTTTAGTGCAGGTTAACTTTACCTGTCTGTCAATCATCTCCACTTACGCGTTAATTTTTGTGAAGGTAAACTGTTGAATTCATAGTGACGGCTTTAAATTTCAAATAGAGAAAAGAAAATAAACCGTTGTGAGTTCACGTTCTCCACAAAAACCTATAATTTGATCAGTTGACGCTGTTGTTTTGCAGGGAACGGCAAGGAAATGTACTAAATATAAAACGCACGTGCAGGCATGCATTGTTTTCGCTCATTAAACCTATTGTTTTCAACTTCGAACCTTGACTGTTTTGAGGTGGTCAATAGTGACGTCACTTTCCGACAATTTTCCCGATCGTAAAAGTCGCATTTTTCAACTTCCAATATCTCTGCGATGCCAAGTCAAATTAGTTTCAAACTTCAGAATATGTTTATTTGGTACTCATTAAACATATTGCATTAATATTAGACTAAAAGAAAAAATGTCAAATTTTTGGTTCATTTGACCTTTAAAGATGGCCGAATTCACAGCCCCGAGGTTTTCCTTAGGTACATCAAGGCTAGAAATAGAATGTACCAGTTGCGAAATGCCAAGACTTTTACTTATAAGACATCTTCCAAATATGTAAGACTCCGACAGTTCCATATGTCAAGGATGGTCTTCAGTTTTTGCAGTTTTAACGTAAAATTGAATTTTTCATTTGCTTTCTCGTTGTAAGAAATAAAAGTACCTAGCACACGAATTGGTTTTTCTGGCATTGAAATCCGAAGGGTTTATCGTTTCTATGTCTCCACGGACTCAACCATAAAGCTTTAGTTTTCGACGGATTCAATTTCAGTCCGGAGATATCATCAAATTTGTCCAATACAGCGATTTCTTTTTTTTACCGAATTACAGTTACCATTAAGAAGGGTGGTATCATCAGCAAACTGGCTTAATTTCAATTCCTTGCCAAAAATATTTATACCCTGTATTTCTTTGTCTTGTCTGATTTTACACGCTAGTAATTATACGGCCAAGATAAATAGGTATGGGGACAAAGGACTACCTTGTCTCACTCCTCTTGACAAACGAAAATAATTTGTGCAGAAACCATTGTTTAAAACTGCACTTTCTGTGTTGACATAAAAGATGGAAATCCAGCGATGAATGTTTTCCCCGAAATTGAATAGCGCAGTAGTACTTTGTATGAATTCCCATTCAGTTGTGTCGAAAGCTTTTCGAAAATCTAGCTGTAAAGTATAAACCAGGGACGTTCTGAAGCTTTGTTTGTTCAAGAATATCATTAATTAAAGAGAGGATAGAAAGACTACCTATTTTGAAGAATCGTAACACGTAATTAATTCGCGAAAGTGGCTCGGAGTCACATTTATATTTTCTGCATATCAGTGGTAAAGCATTAGGCGGCCATCAAGGTTTGGGTCCAAAACTGAAGACTGAAACTTGTGATAGTTAGCAAAAACGGCCATATCTCCACTGTATGTCGTGAAAGAATATAATGTAAATAATAAAACACCCGAATTATCGCGTTCGAAGAACGCAATCCTAATTTCGTGTTGGTTGTCCTGTGGTTTATGTGCAGTAAAATTTGAGATTTTTTGATTTTTTGGGTAGGGGGGATCCGAAATTGGAATCTTCCCGACCCCCCCCCCCCCCCCCCCCCTCTCCCCCCCCAAAAAAAAAAAATCCAAAAACCAATCATTTCACTGGAAAAATCGTTGGTATGCGAATTGACTTATTTTGATTCGCTTATGAAATCTTGCCTGAAAAATGAATATGGGGTTTAGTTATAGACTTCCTCTTTAATGTTATTTTTCCGCAGTTTCTTGGAGTGACCGCTGCAAATAAATTGCTGCAGGGGCTCTTTGATTACTTTACTTGATTACTTTACATTATGAAAACTTCGAAATACCAACTTCATTGAAATGGTAAGCTCCCAATGTTATTCAGTTGTAAAGTCCTTTAACGTTCTTGAAGTCACATTGTAACCTAGTTTTAGGTCTTTATCAGATCTTTAGCTTTACACATTAAGTGTAGTTTTAATAACGGTTTAGTAATGCAAAAACAAGGTAAACGATCGATAAAAACTGACGTTTCAGAGTCTCGTGACGCCATTGTCAAGGAATTAAACCACATTACGTAAATATTTTGCTGATATAAAAAGCAGTGTCCGTTAAGTTAGCATAATAAAGATTGCAAAGTTACACAGATGCTTTAGCACAAATCGAATCTGATTGCACGTTTAGCCTAGCTTTCAGTTGTCTTAGTTTTTATTTCTAGGTTTTATTTCTTAAGAATAGAAAACTGAATTAGTAGGTCTTCAGGAACCTTTCTGTGCATGTTAGGGACCTGTACATTATGCATTATTCATTATCCCGGATGTCTCAAGCCGAGGCCAAGTGCAAAACCATTCAATATGAGCTCATATGGATATAAGTTTTATTTTCATTTGAAACAAAACTTATATCCATATGAATGGTTTTGCACTTGGCCTCGGTTTGGAAAGAAGGCTAAGAGCAACTCGGAAATGGGCTATTAGCGGCAAGTAGCCGGGAGAAATTACAATATTCCTCAATCTGCAAGGAAACAAGCAATATTAAGTTTAGTCCGTGATGATCAATTTATGTAATGTTTAAAGGGACACTGTCACGAGGGCGCATGCGCGAGTTTTTCGCATCGAAACTTGAAAAGTTCAGCCTGAATTTTTCAAGTTGAACCGTCAATTTATTTATTTCAAAATGGCGTCGACTAGTGGCGGCGGTGGAGGGAAAAGAACCAATTCGGGACGGAAGAGGAAGTTCGAGGATCAAGCAGAATATAAGATAGCGTGGTCTAGAAACCACAAACGAATATATTTGGAAAATCGGGATATTTAGGTCGTGGCTTCAGGCTAAATTCGATGCCGGGTATGAAGCTTCCAGTGACAGCGACTTCGTCGCCCATTTGTTATCGTTGGAATATCGTCGAAGGTATGCTATGTTTTCATGACTTTGGCTTCAGTTTGCCCTCCTCAGGACGAGTGGCTCCTTGACGGAACCAAAAAAATGAAAAATGAAAGGGAGTAAAGGAAAGAAAAATGATGAGCCTACGACACGAGGTATTCCCAGGCGGTCACCCATCCAAGTACTCACCTCGCCCGACAGGGCTTAACTTCGGTGATCGGACGAGAACCGGCGCATGTCAACTCGTGACAGTGTCCCTTTAAATTATAACCACAGTACATATTTCACACATTTTTTTAGATAGTTTGTCCTTTTAAATAGGTTTGCGTCAATAGTTTCCGTTAATTAGTAACCGATGCCTGGTAGTAGAGCGCCAGTCTGTAGACCAGGGGGTTGCGGGATCGAATCCGGGCCGGACCACCTACTAGGGTCTTAAAATCACTGGTGAGATCATGCTGGCTGTGTTCACTCAACACCTTGTCGCAGTTCAGATGATCGAGTCATTGGGTGGTGACGTTAAACTGTTGGCCTTGTCTCCTAAACCTTCTCATACTACCAGCAGGGGATGTTAATTTTTCCATTGTTTCAGTTAGTAGGAATCATAGCAGATGAATGAACTGTTGAGGATACCTTTTAAATAATACCGCAACTGTCGTTACAATATTGATAAAAATGAATTACCGAATTACAAGATATGTATAAATGTGAGAAAAACACGTCATATCCTTTTCTCAACATTAACGTGTCAGGTTAACGGAGGACGAGAAATAAAAATATGAAAAGTGAAGAAACACATGGATTGAATTATAAAAATAAGACATTATTATATTAAAAAATCCATCTATAAAAACAATTAAAAATAATAACAATAATAAATATTAAGCATTTGACATCGACCGTCAAAGACGTATTGTTCACTAATCGATCCTTTATGCAGTTTATTATATTGCACTTCCGGTAACAAAATATTAAAGGACACTATTAATTCAACGGAATACATTCTGATTCACCTAAAATATACATATCTTGCCGGTTTTCGCTTTCTTTGTAGGGGAATCACGTACACTCCATTTTACCTGGTCTCTTGAGCTTTGATAACATTTTGCTTAGAATTTTAAAGAAAACGTTTCGATGAAAAGCCTCGCTGAAAACCCCGCAGAAAATTCAAATGTTCTCGTTTGTTTATCTCCCGTCGCGTGACCTCGCTACGCCATTGGTTGATCGAAACAAAGGAGCTATTCGATATGCTTTAGTGGGGATGGGGTAAGGACTGAACATAAATCCCCTCGATCACCCTGGAGAGAGAGGAATTTGACCTTGGACCCAAGTCTCTCCGACGGCCGTGTCGACTTTCAAAATCACTAGCTCGCGCCGAAAGAAGCGATCTTGGAATCGGTGGCCGAAAATGCTCATTTTCAGCGTAATGTGCGATGATTTTCATGGTGGAAGGGACATAGTGCTTTAACTTTGGCTGAAAAAATCGCCGATCGGATGGATTTTTGGGACGCAAACCGCCTCCGAGTGGAAGTCGGTCTCAAACCGAGTGTTACTACCTTCAGACTTCAGGCTTTGCTGGATGGAAATGAACAGTCGCAAGTCAAACTACTGTACTGCAACCGGAACAAATAATGTAATGTTAACTGGCGCCAGAATCATGCCAGTGAGTTTTTCGCGTAGCTTAGCTTCTTGGGGAGCGATTAGGTCATCGATCATATAAACGCACATCTGTTTTGTGTCTGACACATACAGGTCTGGAAATTGCTGATTCAGTCTTCTTCCTACACAAACAGAAAAGGACCGCTGCAAACGCGATGTTAGCCGTCGCAATGATATCAACTCCAGTGTACTGACCATGAGACAAATCAATTATTCCAAAGGAATCCATTATTCCTCTTCACCGCCCGAATTTTAAGCGTCTACCACGCGACGCTTATCGCGGGTTTCGGCCCGTCTGGGAAGTTAAGCGGCCTTAAAGCAAATTGTAAACATAACCCGAAATGGAAAATATTCTGTAAAGGTGAATAGAATAAATAGGTTTTCTTTTGAAAGGTTTCCGCTACGACCAACTGACCTCCAACCTCAACGGCGTCTGTGTAAAATGAGCTGCTTGCGGGTCGCCGCCGTTTGATAATATAGTTTAGTTGCAGTGCATGCCGGGAAGATGGTAATATCCTCCTTTACCAGCTTACGCCCATATCTCAGAATTTTGAATACTACTCCTATCGACCCCTGATGTGCAAGATGCCACCAAACGGAAATCGTTGGTCGATGTTTCTGAAGGGTATACTATTTGTGTAGGATGCATGATTTAAACAATCTGTTTTGCGTGATGCAACTTTGAGTCATCTGCATGATACTGAAAGTTTCACATCCACGAAACAGTCTACGGTTTTTGAAACCTACTATTCAAATTGAAAGTTTAATTTCCCCTAATTCAGCCTAATTGCTCATTTCCGTTCAGTTCTGTCTTCACAAACAAGAAAACGTGTAACGGCATATTTAATCAATTTAAACTCCTCCAATCAGCATTTTGCGTGGACGTTTTCGATGTAATAATCAAACAAGTGACTTATTTTTCCATCAAAAATAATTCTTAACACCTACTTTCATATACCCGAAAAAAAAAATGGTGGCCGTGAAATTTCACTTCAAGTGCACTTTAAGATCGGGTTTCCAAACCATGGTCACGCTTTTGAGTTCAAACTTGATCAATTATAATGAGCTTGAGAAGCGAAACGTCTCGCTTTCTTGCACGCAATAAGATTCGGACGAAGAAGCGAATAATTTAATATTAAACGTCTCGATCAGTCGACTGCTGTATGGCGGTAGGAAGCAAAACATCTGGTTTCCTTGTTTACAGTAATTGTATTTATTTAGTTGTATTCAGGTATCGACAAGAAGCAAAAAATCTGTCTTTCGCTGTTATAGGGAGTAGAAGCGAAACATCTCGCTTCCTTGCGCGCAATAAGTGTACTGTTTCATATATTGCTGCTATGGAGCGGTTGGAAGCGAAACATCTTGCTTCGACTGTTATAGGGCGGTTCATCTCGCTTCCTTGCGTACAATAATTGCATTCATATATTGTGAGGACAATAAACAAAACGTCTCGCTTTCACAGTTATTGGAGGGTAGGAAGCGAACTTGACATCTTCCATACATACCGTCATCCTCGGAGACCCAGAGAAAGTTATTTCGGGCGTAGGAGATAATAGAAAAGGGCAAAAAAAGAATGAAAAACCTTGTCGCATAAGCGAGACAAACATGGAGAACGGCTTGCTTTTCTGCACTGCTTCGTGAACGCGCGACATCAGTTTTTAAAGTACCCAGAATGTTTTTTTTTCACTAAGTATTTAAACCAAACTCACCGTGTTTCGGAAGGGGTAAGAGGTAGGGCGTATCTGAACCCGAGAGCTTGCTCGCAGGCTATATTGGTCGCGATATGGGTAAAAGCTTTAAAGTGCCTATGAAATGAAATTTATTTTTTGTTGTATCGAAAGTTTCACCTTTTTAGACCTTGGAATAAAAGGTTTAAAGTGTTAGGGATGATGCGAAATGCTTTTTTTTATGGTCTCAAAGTTAGGTTGTTGGCGCTAAAAAGTGGCTCCAATTTGTGCGCGGCCAAAACCAGTGTCATATTACTCTGTGACGTAAATAGTTGTACAAACGGCTGCGGGAATATAGAAAACAAGAGAGCTGACAAGAGACTTCGCTAGAGGTGGACCAATATTATGTGGCGAGCGGCCTCAAACATACGAGATATTTGAATTCTTCGATAACAGAGGGTGTAACAAAGCTTTATTTTGCTCCAGAGGAAAATAGGCCGGCGAAATACACGAAATTTGTTCGTCGACATCGGAAAGGGTACGTCAAGCGATGTTGTTTTCAATGAAAGCGCTTATTGTTAAGATTAATATTATTTTGCAAAAGAAAATAACATTCCGGCCGGTGAGGCCATTTAATCAAGCATAATTTTTCCAATCCATATCCTGTTTGGAAGTTCCTTCAAGCCTCAGCTCGACTGGAGAGCCGTCGAAGTCAGTGAGGCCTACAAAAATATACTGACTCGATCGGCACTGACTGGCGAGTAATATAAATGTTTATACGATATTCCGAATTATAAAATTCAAAGTGCAGCGACGCAAGTGTTCACTGGAAGGCGTCTATTCTACGGAACATCTATCAAAAATCTACACGTACAAATGCGTAAGACTATTCGAAACAAAATACATCGCTGAATCATTGCGTGTTCGATTAGATCAATTTTTATACAATGAAATATAAATCAGACATAAATGTAAACACGATACTTTGAACTCACTTACAAGCCGCCAAGTGGTTAAAATTTCCAGAAACGATCAATCGCTGGCAAGACACTGAACTAAGAAGCATAATTATTACGTATATACTTGAGTTCAAACATTTTGAATAAATAAATAAAAAAATACGCTATCAAGGCACCTTACCGCTAAAAATACACCATTCACATTCAATTCAGCAAGCCGCCTGAAAAACACCACCTCAGATATGCATAACATATCAGTATAATTTAGAAACTTTCAACTAGCAAGCCGCCAAGACATATCCTTCGCATTGAAAAAAGAACTTTAAGTAGACGAACGAATTGCCAAGCCGATGAAATAAGTTCATAACCTCCACGCGCGATCAATGAACTTCAGAGAAGACCGGCCGAGTCGCTAATGCGCTAATATCATGATTGTTTGTACTACAAATATATCGTTCGCGTTCGATAAACGCTAGTCAACGAGCCACTAAAAATAAATAACAAAAACGCCTCTGCGTTCAATAAGCTTACAACTCAACTGGCGAACCACTGAGACGCTGTGCTACTGAAATGTATACCTTTCACGTTCAATAATCTAAATGATCAAAGTCCGTCTTCTTCATGTTCACTTCCTTCGCTCAAGCGGCACAGTCGGTTCGTCCCGCTACGGCAAAACTACAGTGGACACGATCATTTCAGTTGATCAAGAGTGATCCGAAACTGATCCTCTTCACCTTCAGAGGACTGTAAAGAAACAAATTAGGCGCTGTCTGACATTTGTACAGCCAAAAACGTTGGCAAAATGACCATCACGCTAAAGGATTCCAAGGGAATTATAGCGTAAACAAACCAATGTGTCATACTATTTACGTAATTTACGTCATCACGCACGCCCACTCGCCCCCAGGCTCTCCAAAAATTGGAGCCACTTTTCAACCGAAGTGACGCATCTTCGAGGGGCTAAAAAACCGATTTTCTTTCTTTTCCTCGGGAAATGATTATTGTTTTCGTTCTTTGGACATAATAAACTAATGAAAAACGAAGAAAAAAAATTCATTTCATAGGCACTTTAAGCCTTATTGATTTAATGACAAAACTCGCCACAGATTTCCAGATTCGAATGCTTTGGATCGGAATTTTAGAAATAAAGAACTTGAATTAAAAATTTCTATAAAGGTTGCCAACTTCATAAAATTTCCGTTTATAAAGGAGAGAAGGAAGCCCCCCCCGCAAGTTTTTGGGTGGGGGTGTGACGCTGGGACTCGACTCTGAGACCCTTAACCTTTGCTAGACTATTTTAGCTGCATTTTGCAACCCTATTCTAGTCTAAGCACCGAAAAACCCCACCCTACCCTAGACCAATTTCAGACTCGCTATTTTCCAGAAACTCGCTCACTATCACAGTTATTAGTTAACAGGGGTCAGTAAAAATGCCGTACTGCCCGCGCCGTACCGATTTTTAAATGCCATTTGCCAGTAAACCTTGTCTGGACTAAATTCTTCACGCAACGGATCAGTTTCGCGGGAAATGGTATCCTATTCTAGACCAAAAATCTCTGATTACTATACCCTATTCCAAACTAAACTGCCTGAAGACCATACCCTTTACAGCGGCACATACCTATATAGCTTATATATGGGAGTACCCTCCCCCCCCCCCCCCCCCCCCCCCCCCCTCCCCGGGGAAGGAAGGAAGCTGCGCGTTTTCACGAGTTCAAACCGTTTTATTTTACGTAATTAGCTTGCAATTAACACATTTATGTAAATAAGGGCCTACTTCCGTTCGTGGAGCACGATGTCCCTCTATGCATTTTGACAGTGTTGATATTTTAAATAACATGAAATAATTGTTTGTTATTCGCTATAATTCGGATTTAAATTCATTCCAGTTACAAAGTTACGTTTTCCGTTTACCTGAACCCCGAAAACAACTGTCCCTTAGAAAATCTCATAGCCGGACGTCTCCAAAACTGGTGACTCGAACTGTAACAAAGCTCTCTATATTCAGAAATCTTGACTTCAGTAATTTCAACGGGAACTTTCAATTAGAACCGACAGGAATTTTTCTTCTAGAACTGCTTAATGTCCAGAATGTCATTGTTCTGTTTCCGAGTTACATTAATTATCAGCGCTTTAGTCATGGAACCACAACTCCTGCAACTCCAAAACTCCTCAATCGAATATCCCCATCCTTAGACGCTGGACGTTAGACGTAAGCTGTTTTTCTCCAATTACCCACGTATTTCATTTGCCCGAAAGAAGCGGCTACCTGAACATTGCAGCCCGACTTGGGCCTGCCAATTCCAAAAGTAACGTGGGGGGGGGGGGGGGGGGGACTTCTTTCAGAACTTCTCGGTATGTATGCATTTACTGTGCGCAAGGAATCGAGATGCATCGCTCCCTACCGTCCTATAGTAGTGGAAGTGTGACGTTTCGCTTCTTGTCCACACAACATATGAATACACTTATTGTGCGTAAGGAAGCAAGATGTTTTGCGTGTTGTCTTCACAATCAAGGAACGTAAAGTTCGCTTTAAAAAACACAATATATTAGAATGAACTTTTCTGCATATTATGCCAACTGTTGATTGCCCATACAGTAAGCATCGCGATTCGATCATCTCATCTTTGGGTACTTGAACCGGCCCTAGCTGTACATTGAGGCAGATTTGTTAAATAAAATTGATTGCTGTCCAAAGTAAATGTTTCTATTTTCTCTTTTTTCTTGGAATTTAAATACAACCAGTCAGAACGATCATGACGAAGGTGGTAGGTGCCATCAAAGCTCAGCAACAAGCAACTCATTATTCGTGTCGCGATTAACAATCGAAAATATGCTATTCGGCGATAAAGTACTTGGCATGAAAGCAACCGTCAAACCACTCGGAAAGTTCACCATATTTCAAACCGAACCAATTGATAATTCCATGAGATGCTCGTTTGTTGTACATCTTTGTAAACCTGAGCTGTTTCCTGCTTATGTACAGCACGGTTTAGTTCAGTTAAGTTCAAAAATACTGTCGGATAAACAAAAGCACGAGGTACTTATTTCGTTAGATGTTTTCTGTAACTGCTTTTAAAATAACAAACGTTCAAAGTCAACGCGGGCACTTCTCTCCACTCTCATTTTCAAATTCAGTCCTTTTTGTCTTTTTTGTTTAGTGTCTATGTACTTTAATATAATTTTGTTTTAGACAGAAACAGAGTTAACGTTCAAAGCAGCGTAACCCGTGGAACAATATGATCTCCTTGTCAGCATTGACATTTTTGAGGCTTATACAGTTCTACTCTGGTGAGTATCTTGTAACTTTGGTAATGTAGTCTTGTTAAGCTTTGTGAAATTTATTGATGATAGCGTCCATTTACAGCGAATAAACTAGACTAAAGACATAAAGATTATGTAATATGATTACATTTTTAATATAAATAATTGTAAGTTCAGGTCATATTACTCATACTGACAATACTCAGTCTGGAACATATTCATAGATGGCAATACTTTAGGAAGTAGGTTAAGGTATCAGCACCGGCAAAATTTATGCTGTCCAAATGCCTTGCAAAAATTCCTGGTTAAATGTCATGCCATGAAATATACAAAACCAAAATTTTGGGTCAATATCTCTAATTGTTCAAAAGATATGGGCATTTGAAAATGGACCTTTTTCACTTTTTCGAGCACTCTGATTGGTCCAATAGGGTCACATGACTGATTGGCGGGAAATTCAAAATGTATTGTCTTTATCAATTTATAGAATTTAACTGGGTCATGCTAGGAACTTCAACTAAAAAGGAATTGAATTAGAGCAGTCACCAAATTCGTTTCACAGAATTTCGGTCAGTCTGACCAAAATTTGAGGAAGATCGACAGCTGTCAATCAGAGAGAAATGTCAAATAAAGAAATAAAAAAAACAAGTTTTTCTCCCACAGTTTTTAATATTTTTAAAATCTCTTTTCAGAAATGAGTTTTAAACACCACTTGGCACAAACGTAGTTTCAGCCCCGTAATTTATGTTAATTTATGCAAACCAATGAAAATAACCGCATATTTCGATATTGTCCCAAAACTTTGGATTTGTATATTGCATGGCATGACATTTAACCAGGAATTTTTGCGAGGCATTTGGAGAGCATAAATTTTGCCGGTGATGATACCTTAAGAATCACGGTACTTACAATGTGGGGGTTGGGGGGGGGAGGGGTGGCCTAAGGTTTTTCTACGATTTTTTCAAGACACATGCCGTCTTCAGTAGCTGTTCGTTTATTCTTGAGACAGATTTTGTAAAGTATGGCGACAACCGGTTACTATGGTAACGAGATATGACGTCATAAGCAGCATGAGGTCAAGCCAATTTTGAATAATAATGCGGGTTTGTCACCTTTTTCGGTGAAAAAAAACATATAAAATGCTACCAAAAGCATTTTCCATGTGTTATTCTTGGATAGCTATGTAATTGTAAAAGAAGACAGAATAGAGACGTTCTTAACAAAATCTCACCCTTGGTATGTTCTTGGCACATTCCTAAAATTTTAACCAATCCGAGCTTTCAGTATCAACGTTCTTATGAAAAAAAGGTTCTTATATAAAAAAGGGTCTACATACATACATCTCTCCCAAGAAAAAAAAAAACAGTCAAGTCTATTTTTCTTTAGATACGCATGTTCGACTTACTGGCCATAACACGACCTTCGCTGGTCGCGTTGAAGTGTTTTCTCACGGTGTCTGGGGACGTGTTACTGATGGATGGTCACGTTGGAGTAAAAAGGAGGCTGACGTTGTTTGCAGACAGCTTGGTTTTCCAGCAGCCGTCACTGCCGTGAGACATTCAGCTTTTGGAGAGGGTTCAGGACCTGTTGTTATGTCACGTGTAAAATGTTTGGGGACAGAGAATACTTTACAACAATGTCAATTTCAGGATTGGATCAAGAACTCAATATATATGGGTGAAGAAGTGGGAGTGATCTGCAAGACTCATGATTTTCACCCTGATAACAGTGGTAAGCGTTTTTTTTATAAAAAAAGTACAAATCGTTGTGGCATTCAGATGTTCAGTAATTTATTCATTTGCTCATTCGTTCATTCGTTCATTCATTCGTTCATTCATTCAGCTGTTATTTTATCCTCTGCGGTCCCGGAGAACGCCTTTGTAGTGGTGTCAAATGGTGTGCTGGTGGGAGAATGTAATGAGGCCGACGCTCAATGTTCTTAATTGCCCGGTTTCCGATGACACGGATCCAAGTATCCATAATGCAAAAAAGGTCTCGAGACCTATTACACGAATTGTGATTCTGATTTTAATAACGAAGGCAATAATCATCAGATTGGGCAGCATGTTTTTGAAAACGATTATACAGCTAGTACCAAAATGATTCGCAAAGCTCTATACTACAACCTGGACTCTTTTCTTATAACTTATGACAGCGCTCGGTTTATGAAAGAGAAAGAAAAATCCCACCGTAACACCATGAGTACTTGCATATCGGTTTTTGAGGCCCTGACTAATTTATTGGCCCGATTCATACGGCGCTTTTCTTGGATGATTCTGCGATCAGGGGTGAAGAGTATTTAGGGATTGTGCAATAATTAGCATGTGGGTTGGGTTGTAAATCAAAAGAAGTTGCCATCGAAATGCTACACGAAAATGAACTAAATATAAAGATGCTCTCAAACAATTTTAGAAAAAGTCACAAAGTTTGCTGAAAAGCCTTAATCAATGTCTTGGCAAATTTATTCATCATTTATGATATATGAATGTTACGAAATTCTATAGAACTTAGAAATCTTTAAAATGCCAACTGAAGTCGACATTGTCATTACTTAGGCCTGGGGCAAACGTCGAATCTTAGTCGAACTTAATTCGTCGAACCTATGAATTTTGAAATAGGCGCATCATCGTGAATGGTGCGACGTCTGCCGCAATTAAGTTCTTCTCAAATTAATTGGTTCGACTCCAGCATAAGTTCGACTTGGGGGGACTGGACCTGGAGCGATGGCGTATACACACGCTTTTTAAAGCTCCAAGAAGAAATGGTTCTCAACGCCGAAATTCATGATATACAGCAACACCTTGATAGCAGAAACGTTTTGTAGGACATGATGATTGTTTGACTGAAAGAAAAATTTTGGATTATGGGAAGAAAACGAACCAAACGCAGATCAAGCTCTTCGCAAGCTGAGGAAGAAATGGCCGCTCCAAGTGTCAACGACGACGGGATCAACAGCAGCTTCAGCCAAGAACTAAAAGACTCGATCGATTGCTTGAAAAAAATTGTTACTGAGGGTCTGGCGGAGCTACACACCGATTTAGACAATTTACGCCATGAATTTAAAACAGATATAGACGAAGTAAAGTCTTCGATTAAAAACTTGGAACAGGGTTTGAGCTATACTCAAGAAGAAGTTGACACCTTAAAGGGACAATTCCAAACAGAATCATTAGCACGAGTAGCAGATTCGGAGCTACTAAATAAAAAGATTGCGGATCTGGAACAACAGTTAAAAAAGGAACTTGAACGTAATACAAGCCTCGAACAATACACTAGACGAGAGAATTTGAGACTGTAACTGTAACTGTAAATCTTTATTTAAACACGGTAAAATCATCAGGAAACCTAACCTAGCTAACCTAACTAGCCTAAACAAATTACAAAGCTAACTACAACTAATCTAAATAAACCTGTTTTTCATGAATGCCGTGTGTAGTTTACATTAAAAATTCAGATAAGCTGATCGTTTAAATTGACCTAGAGATTCCATTTCTCTCATATGACAGGGTAGGCTGTTCCAGAGAACTGCTCCGCTATAACTAAAGCTGTTTTTCATGTAATTAGTTCGTGGGAACGGGACGACTAGTTTGTTATCAGAGTCCCTCAGGGAATAGCGCATTTCATTTCGTTTAACAAATTTAGAGGAAAGGTATTCAGGAACAAGACCATTTAAACACTTGTAAACCTTTAAGATTTTCTGTATTTGAAACTGTGTGCTCAAATCTTTCCAATCGAGTTGTCTAATTAGGCAGTTGGCGTCCGCATCATAGCTAGAAAACGTTAAAACACGAGCGGCACGGTTCTGAAGCTTCTGTAGCCTGTCAAATAAAGTTTTACCACAATTACCCCAAACAAGATTGCAGTAATTGAAGTGAGATTGAATTAGCGCGTTGTATATATAATGAAGAGTAGATGGAGGGACAAAAGGTCTAATTCTTTTTATGGCTCCTATCCCGGAAGCGAGCTTTTTAGATAATTTATTAATGTGTATTTGCCACCGTAAATTTTCATCAATAAATACTCCAAGCGATTTGACAGAGGAAACTTGTTCTATTGGAATATTATCAATCAAGAGCTCAGGTGGGTTTGACAAAGTACTTAATTTTTGTCTAGAACGACATCATGGAGAGAGAAGACGAAGATTGTAAATCGCTCGTGAATGAGATCATCAAGGAAGATCTTGGCATTGACACCTCTGGAATGAGATTTCATGCAGTACATCGGGTTGGTAAAAAAATCCAAAATAGGCACAGACCAATTATCGCCAGATTTGTATGTCGGGAGGACCGAGATCTTGTTTGGTCGGCGAGAGGTAAGATCAAAAATTCTAGTACACACTCGGAAGCATACATCACAGAAGACTATGCAAAGGTCATACAGGAAGAACGGAAAATACTGATTAAGGCAATGATAAAAGCCCGCGAGGAACATGGATTAAGCGATGCTAAAGTTAAAGGTCGATATCTATACATAAATAGCGAAAGATACGATTCTGAAAATGTTCCGGAATATTTAAAATAACTTTAAATGCGCAGAACGTTGTATTGCAATAACGTCAAATTATAAGATTCTCTCTCTCTCTATATATATATATATATATATTTATTTACGTAGTCTTTTAAAATCTGCAAAAATTATCTGTACGGAGTTAAAACCACAATATGCTTTCAATATGCAAATTTAAGATTCTGACAGGCAGTTGAAACCCATTTCGACTTAATTAGGATGAACAATAACACCTATGAATCCTGCTGGGACCATAGACCAATGCCAAGGGTTTTTTATTTGTTACGGTGTTTATGTTTTATGATCATACATGTATGTCGCCAGCTTAAAATTTGGTATTTTAACTTCACTAACCCCGTTTTAGCTAGTTCCACGACTTTTTTGCCTGTATTAACCTCCTTTGAAAAAGCTGAGATATTATACCTGATTTTTAGTTAATGGATCTTAATATCTGTTCACTTAATGTAAGAGATTTGGGAGAGCGACAAAAGAGAAGAGAAGTTTTTGAAAAAATAAACAAACCTCTTCAAATCCTTAAATCCTTCATTGTAAAAGCAAGGTTTTTTATGAGCTTTAAAAGAAAAGACGAGTGGAACACTACAACTGGTCCTTTAAAATAAATTATTTAAGTTGACGATATACAAGTAATGTAACCAGTGTCGTATTGTAAAAAGTGTAAGTACTGCATTATAAGTAGTGTGAGTATTGTATTGAGCGAGGGTCTGAATGGGGGTAGCTCGATAACACTAAACACTTAATTTTGGGGCTTTATAACATTAAACAGTTAAATTTTCGGCATTATAACACTAACAGTAAAAAATACACTGTAACAGTAAATTTAATCCAGATAGAAACAAAAACGGCTCCAAAATTGTCGGAAAGTTGTCCAAAGGTCATTTGAACGTTTCCGATCATTTCCGAATATTTCCGAAGACTACCGAAGATTTCCGAGGTAAAATCCGAATATATTTCGACTATAATACTAAGGACAAACAGTTCATTCATCACTTAAACAAGGAAAAGACGTTTGCAAACGTGGCGTCATCGATATATTGACATGTGATACATATATATTTTAAAGTCCCAAGATACGATTTTTCTCAGTGAGAGAAATCCTTGTAATTCACTTTAACTTATATAATAACTTGGGATATTGTTTATTATTAAAAAAGGATACAATGTTCAACAAAAATGACAGATTAATGTCATTCCTTCCTTGCTAAATTTACATGTATATGAACCATGAACTTTAATCAGCGCCTTTTTCCGTTATGCCCTCAAATATAAGAACTCTTTGCAAATTTATTGCAGCGATTCAATCTGGCACGAGGGTCAACTCTTTGTAAATTTGTAGATTTATAATAGAAATGTAAATTATTGTTCTTTTGAAACTCAGTAAAAGCTTAATCAGTATTTTTATTGAGTTTTAAACTTTGACATAATAATTTATCTTGCAAAATTGTTCAATTAATCAATTTCATGACCAGTCAAAAGCTCATGGTTATGTGCATACCTGATCGTCCTGATGTTCTTACAAATCAAGGCGAAACTGAGCGCGGATGGCCCGACCAGACCTGGTGACCGTTATGTCAGGTGGGATATCATCCTCCATATCGCTCTGTGAGTCGGTGTCGTATTCATCCTCTTGCACAGGTAGATCAGTTATTTCACCAACAGCAACAACTGCGACCACGCTATCGTCCACAAATGTGACTCTGATTACGTCATGATCGTGACCTGTAACTGGTTGCATATTCTGCTCGATTCCTTCTTGATTTTCTGTCACTGAATCATCTTGTAAATCCTCGTGGAATATCACCTTCGTACAAGAAGGTTGACTGGAATATACTGCTGGCGGCAGAGCTCCTGCTTTGTCTTTGGTGGTTTCACTGCGCACTGTTCTTTGCCTCACAGGGCGATATTTGTCAACCAACTCCTTCATGGCTACTTCAATCGTATCTGGGGATCTATGCTTCCAACTGGAGAAGGGTTCATCACGTTGACATCTACCAACTCCATACTGGAGCACGGAACGGGATAGTACGATTTCTCGTGTGTAAAGTATTTGGCGCCCCATTTCGTTGTCCTTTTCAAAGATTCCTTCGAAATCGTGCCAAAGTCTTGAACATCCTGCAGTGCAGTGAAAGTCTCGTTTTTGATGTGGGAGACTGCATGAAGGTTTTCAACTAAAGTTGTTGTTAAAGTTGTTAGTCGTTGTTAAAATTCGCCATGCCAAATTTAGATGCAAGCTCCGAAAGCCAAGAAAGTCCGTCACATGTTTCTTGCCGGCTGCCACGCTGGATTGCTTTGAAAGGTCAAAAGTTACCCTGCTTGTATGCTTTCAAAAGCAGAATCCTCCCCGCTTCTATAGAAGCTCACAAGAACTTTAAAGTGTATATTACAGATATTTTTTTATTTGCTTGATGGAATCTACATAGCGTTCTGATAAGAAAGTCGTAAAACGTTTTTTGATATCGATTTTTCTTGTCCGTTATTTAGCCGTCTAAAAACGTGAAATTTCACTTCCGGTGGGTTACAAAACCGCGCAAGAAGAAAGACTGGAGATAGTCCGCTGTAACGTCAATACAAGAATGCCAGTATCGCGGTTTCTCAGTTCCTCCGTTAATTGGTGCGTGTTGTTACAACCGTAGACAACACACCTCAATAGAACCATGTTTCTTCCTCAGAGCGCATCAAAAAATGTGATTAACCGAGAAACCGCGACACCGGCATTCTTGTATTGATGTCACAGCGGACTATTTCCAGTCCTTCTTCTTGCGCGGTTTTGTAACCCACCGGAAGTGAAATTTCACGTTTTAGATGGTTAAAACACGGAAAAGAGAATCGATATCGAAGCTATAAGAAACTCTTTTCGATTTTCTTATCAGAACGCCATGTAGATTCATTCCATCAAGCAAATAAAAAAATATCTCTCATATACGCTTTAACAACACCGGATGCCGCCATTATGTTGCTGACCGTTTCTTCGCCCCCGACTCTGACCAAAGGATCACGGGTTCTTGGGACGAGATTGGTCCCCAGGTTTCCCAGGATACTGTTGCGCATGAGTAGAAAAAAGAGACCACTGCGCCTTTGAGCACAGGCTCAAAGTTCAGGCGTGGCATATTTAGTGATTTTATTGGCGATTTCCACAGAGGAGATCAGTTTTTACAATGTAAAAGACTATGTTTTTTTACGATATACCCTTCAAACACTAAACAGTATTTTCTCCGGAAACAGTAAACATTAAAATATTAGCCAATATAACAGTAAACACTAAAAAATATGGGTAAATAACACTAAACACTAAACCCATTCAGACCCTCTTGAGCGTATTGTATATAAGTAGAGCATTGCATTGTAAGTAGTGTGGGGATTGTATTGTACGTGTTGTAAATAGAGTATCATATTGTAAGTAATGTATTCCTAAGCATTGCATTGTAAGTAGCGCAAATATTATATTATAATAATAATAAAAAAAAAAGTTCGACTTGCCAAGTCGGATAATGCGACAGTGGTTCGGCATTTCAGCAAACGCCGTTCTAAACACGCGCTGAACTCAATTCATAAATCATGCAAATTACAAAATAATTGATTCAAATGTGATGGACTGCGCAATCGTCACAAAAATACCGACTCCCCCATTCTCGTCCCCAGAGCTCTACGGTTTTTTTTAAATTGCGTCTCGTGTAGCTCTGGTAACGGACAAAAATTTGAATTTTTTGATTGGTCGTTTAAAAATGAATGCGCAACAAGGTAAAAAAATTTACGCCTCTACGCATAAGGTTTTACTTCCGGTTGAATTTCAAATGTTGAAGTCCTTTGACAACATCAACAAAACTAACGTTTTAATTTCAACGCATTCAACGACCAATGTTGTTTGGTTTAGCAGGTAAAAATACGGCTGCTATAAATTTCAAAGTATAACGGGATCTGATTGTCGCTAAATATGAGCGATTCGTTTCCGAAAATAATCAGTATGTGTCTTGGAAGACGAAGCTATTAGCGGCCACGAATATTAACAGTAGCCACGCACCTCTTCAGAACCTCTAATTTCATTGGACCTGGTTATCACGCACTTGTATTGTTTTTAGGTCTAGGGTCCATTGTTCTGTTGTTTGTTCTATTGAATCTTGTGAGGCGTTCCGAGAGGTGCGTACCGCCTCAATATTAAAGAAGTATTTTGCTTGCAACAGGGACGAGTATCGTTTTTTCCGCTGACCAAACGAAACGAAGGCTCTGGGGACGAGAATGCGACTCCCCCATCTGCCGCTATTTTCCCCCCTGACGAGCATGCGCTGTACAAAGACAATTTCACGACCGGGAGTGGCGAGCTATCGAAAGTCATTGCCGACATAGCACAGCGTGATGGAAATGTGTTTTTTGTGTTTCACGAACACTAAATATAAATTCTTGAGATGCGAATTCCCTATTTGCAATAAATGCTCAGTGTTTGAAGAAAACGAGGACGTTGAGGGATGGACAGCCGGTAAAAGCGTTGCATACTGCGAGTCTTCTCTTTCTATTTTTCGCAATTAAATACCAAAGAAAGGCCCGACGAGCACTGTATTTCGACATTTCGCTAGCAAGTCCCAGCAGTGACTAGCCGCGCATCGAGTGAATAGCACGGGGACACGTGCTTATTCCCGTGTTTTAATGAAGTGCAACTTGTGAAATAAGATCGACGCAGGTTCGACGTTTGCTACCACGCTGGAATTAAGTCGACTCTTTGTCCAACCTATTTTTAATAAATTCGGCGCGACTTAGATTCGACGTTTGTCCCAGGCCTTAGATACATTTAGTTTCTTAAAATAGCAAATAATGATATTATGTTACCAAAAATAGCTTTTATGGAAGTTTGTAGAATATTGTTGTTACATAAGTATATAAATAAGAAGGCTAGCAGCTCAGTTAGACCCAATTGCAGTTTAATGAAGCAAAAGCAGTTTTAAAGAAGCAGTGTGTAGCGGATTTACTGTAAAGAGGCTGTATGCCGAGCTGTTGTTAAGTTAAGCTTGTGACATGTGTCCCTGCATCAAGAATAAATTTACTTGTTGTTTTTACCAACGATCCTGAGTTCAGCCTTCAAACTACTTACATCGTTGCATGTAATAGTTTTTATATCGCTCCCGCAGATATTCAAATTCGTCTACAAGGATCCACCTTACCTAATGCTGGCCGAGTAGAAGTTTTGTATGCGGGAGTCTGGGGAGCAATCGGAAGGAGCAGCTGGGATATGAACGACGCCATGGTGGTTTGTAGGCAGCTTGGTTACCCAGCTGGAGCGGAAGCAGCTTTAAAGAACAGAGTTTATGGTTTGGTCCGCGGTCCAGTGTGGATCACTAATCTTCAGTGCACTGGGAGCGAGTCGAATGTGGTGAAATGTGTTCATGATGGGCTTGGAAACAAAACTGAACTGCAATATAGAACTTTATTCGCCAGTGTCATTTGCAAGGACCCATCATTTTCAAATGGTAATTAAAATAGTCATTTACCTTTTAATAAAATAGATGGGTCTCTAGGAAATCTGAACACATTATAATGCTGCAGTCCCAAAGACGAATAAATTATAATATATATAGTTAGCCTTAGCCTAACAGCGTCGCCCTCTGAACACCCTCTGAACACGCTCTGAACAAGCTTAACTAAGACGAAACTTAACTTAGGTGAAAGGTCGGAAGCACAAGAATTAAGATTGACGACCGGTCTATTTTTCAATTTTAGCAATTCTCAAAAACAGTACGCTTATTACCCGACCGTCTGCACAGTACATTTAGACCGTACAAAAGTTCACAAAAACAACTTTTTCTCCGTCTAGAATAACTATTACGACAATTTTCCGAATAAAATACAGTTGTTGCTTGTCAAAAAATGCCCGAGAAACTGATTTGCAAAAATACACAAACATATTTGCATAAGGCGACGCGAGTATAAAATCTAAGTCTTGTTTTGTTTACATAAAATCGGTTTTCAATCTATGTAATGAATGAACAAACACATAAAAATGAACAATGCAATCTTCTTTCGAAAAATTTTATTCAAATCTCCATTAGTTTATGTTTAAAAGCAAAACGCGTACATTTATACCGCATCGAGGCCGTGCTGTGTCTTCGATGAAATTCAGGAAATTAATACAACTGAATTAAGCTACACGTTTATAAACAATTCTCCAAAACTAACGAGAACACAAATAAAAAGTCAATCACAGATTGATATTAAGATAAATTCCCATCGAAAAATGTAATTTGTTTTACCTTTAAGTCCCTCGCTTGCTTGAAAATTCTTTAGTCTCCGCGTTGGTTCTGAAATCCGTAATAAAAACAAACATCTCCCGCATTGATATAAACGTATGAAGGTCCTCGAAGCAAGATTTTATCCCTTAAAGCTCTTCTTTTTCCACTAAAGCGGTTTCTGAGTATCCCTTATTTAGTATCCCTGTCTTGAGTAGCAAACCGCGAAAACATGCAGGGAAATAACGACTTTACTGCTCCACTAAACCCCGCGAAAGATCAACTTTTAAAAAAAGTGGTTTAATTTTAATGCATTTGCAAGAAAAAGACAGCAAATGTTCAGCTGAGCATCACTCTGCTTAAAACAATGCTAGAATTAGCAAGAAAAGCTTTTTGAAGCACATTTCATGAGGTTTGTAAATGAGGGTTTCTGTCTTTCATACTTCATTTTCAACGCAAAAAAAACAATGGGACACTTCTCTCTACAATAACTCTGAATTTTACTTTCAGGCACAATGAGGGACACAACAAAGCAAAGGCTGATACATACATGTCATTTAAGTGCTTCAGACTCATTGTTAGGGTCCATTGCGATCCGGCCAAATCCAGTATATTTTTTAAAAGTTCGATCTCCTTATTCAGCTCTTGGTCGATATTTATCGTGCAGTTCATCGCTGTTGACTTTGCTATGAGAATATTCATTGCTACCTTGTTGTTATAGCTCCAGTTTATGCCAGTACGAGTGAGACAATAAGTTATAAAACCGCGGGAGAACCATAAACGCCATCGAAAACTGTCAACATAATGTTTGGAAAACATTCTTCGCCTTTTTGAGCCTCCGTTGTGGTCAGTATGGACAACGGACTACCGAATTACCGGATCGACCGACTACGGACTACGCATAACATATTGGATAATTTCTTGTAAAACACATACAGAATATAAAATTTGGACTGGTTAATTTTTAAAATTCTCTGTTTATAGTCAAAACTGAAGGGCAGAAAACTTTGAAAATTTTTAATTTGTTGAGTTTTTTTAACTGGATTCAAAATTGACGCTAATCCTGTGTTAGCTTAATTGTGCTTTAATGGACTGGATAATTTTTTACAGTCGATTTTCAAACATTGATTTTTTCGAACTTTAGAAATAAAGATTTGTGACCGGTAAAATTCAATACCAAAGAGTCTGGGAAATCGGATGATGCCTTGATGACAGTTATCTTTTGTTTGTCTTTTGCTACCAAAAGTAGCAAAATGTTTAGTCCTGTTTAATGTTTCATATTTTACAACTCAAGCAAAAACTACTTGCAATATCCGTATTTTCCCGATAAATTTGAATTTTTAGTAGCGCCATAATCCAAAATATTTACCATATCTTGTATAACACATCACAGGCTATGTCTTATAGATAAAATATTTCCGAAATATTGTAAAAGCGCAAAAACCCAAGGGAGGAGTTGCAATCAACCCCCCTCCCCCCCCCCCCCCCCCCCCCCCCCTCCACCAAGTTATTTGTTTCCATGCCTGAAGGTTTGATTTTGAGCCTATCATGTCTCATGCGCAGTAAATAATATACAGGTAACAATAAGATCCAAAAAGGTTTTGAATTCTTTTTTTAAAAATATAACTAGATGCTTTTAACTATTATGTAGTAACATAGTTGTAGTATAACTTTTCTACCGATCCCTTACCTGGCCTTAACGGAGACGTGCGGCCCGATAGAGTACTTCGCTACAAATGGGGTTCTTGTCTCTTAACGGGGTCTCGATTCCATCACTTTTTGTCTTAAACGAGGTATCTTTTCATGGCCTAATGCCACAATCAGGATAAGCATATATATTATTAAGTTATACAAAATGTAGAAACCTAATCGCAAGCCGATTTTGAACTAGTATTTTGTTGGCACTGACTTCCGTTAACTTCGGCATTCAAAATGGCAGAGAATGTTTACTTCTGTCTCCGACCTTATGAGCTAGTCTAGATCCACCAAGGGCTCATACTTTGTTTCACCCACAAACCAAAATGAAAGCAAAAAACAATAAAAAGCAACGAGAAACACAAGACAAATGTCGAATTATTTTTAGAGCGGTCAAGGAATTATTCGATTTTCCAGACTCTTTAGTATTGAATTTTCTGGTCACAAATCTTAAGTTATGGACGTTTTCTGCAGTTCTAAATAATCAATGTTTGAAAATCGACTGTAAAATTTAACCAGTCCAAATCTTATATATTGTATGCGTTTTACACCAAGTTATCTGTTACGCGTAGTCCGTGGTCCGTACGAGTTGTCCGTCCGGTAATTCGGTAGTCCGTTGTCCATACTGACCACAACGCAGGCTCAACTTCAAAATGACGAAGAATGTTTTCCAAACATTATGTTGACAGTTTTCGATCGCGTTTAATTTATGGTTCTCCCGTGGTTTTATAACTTATTTGTTTCACTCTTACTGGCATAAACTGGAGCTATTACAACAAGGTAGCAATGTATATTCTCATAGCAAAGTCAACAGCAATGAACTGCGCGATAAATATCGACGAAGATCTGATTTTAAAAAATATACCTAGCAATGAGTCTGAAGTACTTAAATGACATGTATGTATCAGTCTTTGCCTTTTTGTGTCTCTTACTGTACCTGAAAGTAAAATTCAGAGTTATTGTAGATCGGAGAGAAGTGTCCCATTGATTTTTTTTTTGCATTGAAAATGAAGTATTTAAGACAGAAGCTTCAAAACGCTTTTCTTGCTAGTTTTGGCATTGTTTTAAGCAGAACGATGCTTAGCTGAACATTTGCTGTCTTTTTTTTTGCAATTTCATTAAAATTAAACCACTATTTTTAATTACCGAATTTTGATGACATCGCCAGAAATCGTTGAGTGAGGTGCAAAAATTCGTTCATACTAAAAAGCTATTTAGTTGCCCAAAAATTTTATTATATTTTTCGAAATCATAAAGATACTTCTTACTTCTGGTATTAAAACTACGTTGTTAACTTGTTGCCCATTGGAGATATTAAGATCTAAAATGACCTAATTTTGGCGTCTCGTGAAAATGCCCAAATATGCCCTTCACTTTTGGTATTAGGAAAGCAGCAATTCAAAGCAACCGATTCCAATAACACATTTTGCTGCAAGACTGAACAATATAGAATACGATTTAGTAGTTTTTATTCCCAGGCTGCTATTTTTGTTGTCTAACCACTCGAATAAATTTAGCTAATTAATATGCATAAATTTGTGCCAAATGGCCATTTTTCGGGGGGGACCCTACAACTCAGAGAGAATAAAAAATTTTGACCCTATATTTTGGTACATGTATCTACTCGTGACCCTCAATCCTTGTGCCAAGTTTGAGCGAAATCGGTGATTTGAGTATTATCACCTCCTGCCTGGTCCTGCCTGGTTTTCTGGTGGACACTCTCTTAAATCGGACACACAGGTGTAGCTAACTTTGATTGATACAAACCTTCCTGCTTTTCACATGTAAGTAATGTTGTTATTATGTCATCTTATGCTACCAAACGTTTCAAACACCAGCCTCACTCCCACTCAAAGGCCAGATCTCTGCGACCACAACTGTAAAATGGCCTATTTTCACATCTCAACGTTTATCAAGTTTTAACTCTATTTAGCCTGGGCTTTTTTTAGTTCCTGAGCTTGGGGGGCGACATATTGTGCCCCCACCCTTCCTTCGCAACTTCAAGAATATTAAAATACTCTTGAAGTTGCTTTAAAAAGCTATGACAATGAAACTTGAAGGACGTATAGTACGTCCAAAGCTGTTTCCTTTAAGATCCCAAAAATGAGACGATGATGTCAAATCACATGGGAATTACATCATTAGTTCTGCACAGCGGCCATCTTGGATTTATTGATTTCTTTAAAACCACATAAACCGTTCAAATTGGCTTTAAAATAATCAAAACCGATAAAGATTTGCTAAAATGCTATAAAAAGGTACGCCGATTAATTGTCATTAAAGGCACAAAAATCAACACATGGAAACATCGAGTTACAAGAACAATGAGATATCATATCAATTTGTTGCCAGATAAAAAGAAAGAGAAAAAGAAAAGTCACGAAGTTTAGTGGTGTTTGCTTTAATATTGAAAAAGAATGCTTAAAATCAACACGGATACTTTGTGCCCCCAACCCCTCGCCCCAAACTCTCCGCCCCAAACCCGAGCCCCCAACCCTCCGACCGCAACCTCATGCCCCCAAGCCACCGCCCCCCTCACCTGCCCCAACCCTCAGTCCCCATCCCCTGCCCCAATCCTCCGCCTCTAAGCTAAATTTGGTTAATTCGCTTGTCATAACACGATTTTTATAAAACTATTTAGCTAGCGTTGGCTTCAATACTGTCATTAATGGCTAATTATTTGTGACCGTACATACATTGTTCTACTTTTGTTATATAATCAATTTTAGGAATGACGGTAAGGCTACGTGGATCACACTCACCAAATATGGGACGAGTCGAGGTTCATTACGCTGAAATATGGGGCTCGATTTATGGGTATGGCTGGGACATAAAAGACGCTACAGTAGCCTGCAGACAGTTGGGATATTCTACAGCTTCACTGTCAGGATACAGACTTTTCTGCTCTGCTAATGTTCCACATTGGTTCATTAACTTCCAGTGTAACGGAAATGAAACATCCTTGGATCAATGTGCTCGGGATTTCTTTTCTTATTACTCTTATGCATCTTGTGCAAATGTTGTATGCACGGACAAAACGGCCAATGCAGGTGAAAAATACATTTTTTAAAGAATTTAGTTCATTTTGACCAAGCAAAGTAAATTTAAATAAAGAGTAGCCAAAAAATATACGACATTTCAATACTGTCGTGACATCATAACCACATTTAAAAAATAACGGCTAGACTAAAAATAAAATAAAATTTTAGTTAAGCATAGTCACATTTATACCATATGAATAATTAATGACATGTTCTTTCGTGGTGTACTTTTTTAACTAATATATTCTTATATTCTGAAATTCATTTCTAAATATTCCCTTTTAAAATCCTTTATCTTAACTATTATAAGGTTTGTAAAGTAAGGCGTTTGTAATAATACTGAATTTGGTCATTTATTAACCCTATTCGGCCTGGGCTTTTTTTGAGTTCCTGTGCCCCCCCCCCCCCCCCCCTTCGTAACTTCAAGAACATTAAGGCTATGACAATGAAACCTAGAGGGTACATAGTACGTCCAAAACTGTCTCCTTTGCGGTCCGCACAATGGAATGATGACGTCATATGAGTTTTTTTTAGTCCAAATCGACTCAAAATTAATCAAAACCAATAAATAAACGCTAAATGACGTAAATATGTAAAAGTTATAGCAATAAACATTGTTTTTCTTCATTCAAAGGTACAAATATGCAAATTTCGAAAAACATGGCTGTCAAAATCTTGTTGCCATGGAAACATCAAGTCACGTGATCAATAAATTGTCATATCAAATTGTTGCCAGATATATAAGTTTTAGGAAAAGTCACAAAGTTTGATGGCGTTTGAATACATATTAAAGAAGTTATGAATGTTGAAAGTTACCGCGGGCACTTTGTGCCCCCCCCCCCCCCCCCCCCCCCCCAGGCCGAATAGGGTTAAGGATACCTTATTCGTGTGATTTGCGCCAACAGAAAAATAAATAGACACAAAGCGCTTTATTCATTTGTCCACGACTCTATTGTTGGGTCTGTTGAGCGCTCAGCTAGTCATTGAACTGCATATACATACCAGTTTGTAAAATTGAGTGTAACCATTATCCTTTAAATGCTTTAGAAAATACTCTTTTTTATCCAAACTAGGATCCGAGTTGATATTGAGAGGTTCTCCAGTTCCTCATGCTGGCAGAGTGGAGCTTCGCTACAAAGGCGTCTGGGGAACGATTTATTCTTATGATCATTATTTTCTTCAACTCCGTCCTGAAGCAACTCGAGTAATATGCAGACAGCTTGGATTTGCTGACAGTATCCTCTCTTATGGCTGGTCAGTGTTTGGACCTCGCGAAGGACCCCAGTGGTTTACAAGTTATGACCTGCAATGTTTAGGAAACGAGATCAATGTAATGAATTGTTCTTACCGACGACCTCGATTCACGATAAATGATCATCAGAAAGATGCCAGTGTTGTCTGCAAACCAAACGTTTCCCAAACCAACGGTAAGTAGTAAAAGCACACCGTACAGTTTAGTCATGCGATTCTCGGGCGCTCCAATTATAAAATATATAACTTGTTAAGCGCATTTTCCATGTATTTGTCTGAATGCTTTTACATTATTAACAGTTAACACAGAGACTTCCTTAAAGTGCTCATTATTATTAAATTAAAGCATTAATATTCGGAAAATTGACAATTAAAAACTGTTCCTAAAAGTTTAAAAAAAACTAATTCCTCGACAAAATCTGGACCCCGAGTAAGAGGGAAAGGTAGTGCCTTCATCGAGGCAATGGTTTGGTTTTTACGAATGCCTGGTATAAAACATATACGTTCAAGTACTTGATGTTATATATCAACACGAGGATCGAGTGTTTGATCAGGATATCAAAACACCGAGAAGTGGATTAAATAAAAGAGGACACATGACGCTTTCGACATTACTGATCCTAGCAGTTCGCAGGCCGGACGTATCAGTGTCACATATGAAACTAGAAAATAACCAAGCTAGCCACGAGTCTCCCTGTAGCTTAGTGGTTAGAGGCTCCGACAAGTGTTGGAATGGTCATTGTTTCTTTTTTCGTCGGAGACGTGCCGTATACAGTTTACTCATTTAGTAGGCGATTGATCTCGTTTTGCATTTGACTGTAATACTTGCTTGCCACAAATGAGGAAAATATGCTAGATCCTTGCATTGCGGACATAACCCGGATTAAGCAAAATGTAGTTGCACTTGAAAAGAACGTAAATCCAATGGGGTATGCAGTGTCGCATATGATCTAGTAAATGACCAAGCTAGCCATGAGTCTCCCTTTAGCTTAGTGGTTAGAGGCTCCGACAAGAGTTCGGATGGTCATTGTTTCTTTTTTCGTCGGGGACGTGCTGTATACAGCTTACTCATTTAGAAATCGATTAATCTCATTTTGCATTTGACTTGTAATTTCACTTGCTTGTCACAAATGAGGGAAGTATATTAGCTTCTTGCATTGCGGACGTAACCCGAATTAAGCAAAATGTAGTCCTCCTTTAAAAGGAAACAAATCCAATAGGGTATCTTATTGACGGCAAATCTTTCATGTTCATGTTTAATGCCCTGTCAAGAAAGAAACAATTTGGCGTTGTGTAGTACCAATCTTGCTTTAGCGATTATCAATTCTTTCTTTAAACATTTCAAAACTCGTTAGCATTGCTTGTTACCGAGAGAACTCAAATTTAGGTCCATTCTTAAAGATATATATATTTTTTTTTTCTCCTGTTCTTTTCGTTAAAGAAGGCAACGTTCTTATAGTGATATCTTAAGTTAGTCATCGGAGGCGCTTCCTGCCTTCACGCTCCGCGTTTAAATCCCCCTTTTTATAGTTCAGTTTGACTTCGTAAGCTTCCAATCTACCACTTTTTTAACAGGTTGAGACATAAAATACTTTTTACGTTTTAGATATTCAAGTTCGTTTAACAGGATCCAGCCTCCCTTTTGCGGGTACAGTCGAGGTGTTCTACTACGGAGTCTGGGGCGGGATACTTGGATATCGTGTAGACATTCGTGTGGGTAACGTGATCTGTCGTCAGCTGGGATATTCGGGTGCTGAACAGGTTTTTAACAAAGCAGCGTTTGGGCGAGTAAGAGGCCCATTGTGGATATCCGATATACAGTGCAATGGAAACGAAACAGAAATCGTGCATTGTACAGTGACAACAATGGACAAAGTGTCGTGGTATTACCATAATTACTGGGGACCCGAATATGCAGCCGCCTTACTGTGTAATGGAGCGAATTATAGCTCACCTAAAGGTGGGTAGATACTTGTTTACTGATTTATTATATAGATATGGATTTCCTCAATGGTTTTTCAGCACAAAGAAAATCCGTTCTATTCATTTTTGCAAAATGATTTTTTTCTTTTCGATACATTGGGCCGATATGCACAAGTGTTCATCCTTTCAAGAAGTAATTCGATGAAACATACTATAAAAGAAACAGTTATTAATGGCACTTACTATTCAAAACACTATGTAAGCGCGATACTTTTCTTTTAAACCGAGTCAATTATAAAACTAAGATCTCTGACGGATGATTTCATTACAGACGAAACTGGCTATCGGTTATCCTGGGACGAAATTAGTAAATTCTTCCCAATCGGTGAAACACATTCTAGTTCTCATGTTAACGCAGCCTTAGTAAAACATTTTAACGAAACACATTTTCTTTTAATCTGTAGCCTTTAATGTAAGGTTGGTTGGCGCACCGATCGCCAATGCTGGACGAGTAGAGGCGTTTTATGCAGGAGCCTGGGGCACAATTCATGGCGGGAATTGGGATATAAATGATGCTCACGTGATATGCCGTCAGCTGGGATTTCCCGGAGCCATTTCCTACGGCGGATACAGTAATCAGTTCGGGGCTGGTAATGGGCCACAGTGGTTTACGAACGTTAGATGTCTGGGAAATGAATCTAGTTTTGAAGAATGCCCAAAACGTTTCTTAGGCTATCCGAATAACTACAACTCTTATGTGGTAACAGCACTATGTAAATTGCCAAGTCAATCAGGTAATTTTATCAGTCTTTTTTTAATTTCTTAAAATTTAACTAATCCCGGTTGTAACTATGGACAATGTTCTTCAGTGAATAATTACACACGATCTTAGTTTATAGTTTAACTTCTACACGTGACTACCCACTCATCAACCAAGTGAGAAAACAAGTTATTCCACAACGCCATGGAACAGTCTTCTCTGACTCTTTTCAAACTCCCATGGGTTCATAATCGTTCCTGTTAGTTTAGTATGAGAGAGTAAGAAGACAAGACCTTAGCAGACCATGGTTGGTGTTGCGGCCTGGATTGAAACTCGCGACAATCTCACCAACTGAGCTTATCGTCCTCATGAAGGCGGCCAACGGAGGGGGGTTTGGATCATGAATGGTCTGATTTGCTGCACATCGCGACATTTATATGGAATTTGGATGATATAAATATTATTTATGTTCCAATTTTCCATAAATGGCAAACTTAAATCAGAATGAAATATGTGCTGCGCTCTGTTCGCAAAAGGCAATAAAAATAGCATGTTGGAGAAAAATTGGCTATGTGAAATTTAACACACAGCCGGTTTATTAAATTCTGAATATCAAATATAAATTTTTATTAAAGATGTATTGCTTGCGAAGGTGAGGGCAATCAACCGCTCGCACAATAAAAACTATAAACTTAGAAAGAGGCAGGAATGGGGAGAAGGAGGGTCGATGAAAAATTTGTGTCGACGAAATCAAGAACGCGACATTATTATACGAAGACATGTAAACACGGCATTAGTCGTAGACGCCATCTTGGATTCAAAATTCAAAACCATACCCTCGATTCCATGCTCGTTCCCAACCTCTCTCTACTTAACACAAAAACTATAATTAAGATGGTAAATTTGTCGCATAAAATTTTATTTGCAAGCAAAAAATGTATATCTAGATAAAATACAAAGAAAATATAATTTCACTTCCATATTTATGGTTACGCCATTTGAAATTTTTGAAATTTTGCAGCAATAGACAATATTCGTATTCTCGGTATTGAACTGGAACTAGCTTACACTCGAGGCTAATGCGTGAGATTATCATTAAAAATATTTGTATGTGAAAAGATTCCCCCGCATGAACCTCGACTGCACGCTAGTTCCAGTTAAATACCGTGAATACGAATATTGTCTATTGATAAGTGCACGATGTTCCACGCAATCAAAAGTAAGATTGAAATATTAGGGAGCTTAAGTGACGGTAGAGAGAACCGCATAGAACAATAGGTTTAATAATTGCGAAAACAATGCCTCTACACGTGTGTTTTACATTTTGTCAAATTTGTTTGCCGTTCCCTGCAAAACAACATCTTCAAATGATCAAATTATAGGTTTTGTAGCGACGTAAACATGACGGTTAATTTTCCTTCCTATTTGAACCGTCCCTACTATTTGAGGAATGAAGTTTTAATGAGTTATGCACTTTACAGGGGATGAAAGACGAATGGAGAAAACGTATACAGCTATTTCAATTAACGTTGTCGGATGAAAAAGCGTAAAAGCCAACACCGCTAACCCATACAACCTTGCGGTCTTGGCTTTGAGCTTTAATCCGACAACGTTTATTGAAATAGCTGTATACCTTATTCAATAAAGGTTGCATTGGGCATTGGGCATTGGGCGTTGGGCGTTGGGAAGCTATTGTTTGGCGGTCACTCAAGCAAAGCATTGCATTGTGTTCCGCATGCTCAAATGCCAATGCCCAATTACCAATGACCAGTTGCGATAGCAACCTTTATTGAATTTATAGGTATACACCTAATTACAGAAAGGTTGTCATATTAAATACAAAATACCAAACACAAATTATCTACCTTAATGATATTCACAGAGGATGCAAGAAGGAAACTTTAAAGAAACAAAGAAAAACTGTTCATTCCAGAGAAAAAATCAATTCATTAATCTGATAAAGTCATGTTATGCGAACGAATACCTCCGCGAATATCATAAAGATAATTAATTCATATTTGGTATTTGGTATTTTCTATGAAAACGTTTTTCCAATTAGTTATATATTTAAGTTAACTTCTTTATTTCTGTTATCTTCTTATTTTTCTTCTTTATTCGTTTATGTTTTGCATTGCTACTCAGCTCCATCTCAAGACTGCTCTAATATAAACTGTTTAAGCAACGGGACATGCATAAACACCGCGATTGGGCCTATTTGCAACTGTACAGATGGATTTACAGGTCCCCACTGTGAAATAGGTGAGTGCAACAAGTAATAATGGAAGTTAAAGGCATTTAGCCCTCGTTAAATATGCAAATTCCGCAGCTTAGTATTTGATATACACATACTTGAATTAAGGACGTTCGCGCGAAAATCTTCTAACATCGATTTTTTGTATAAATCTTTTGCTATAGCTAGGCTATGAGTTATTCGTGTCAGAAATGCAAAAAAATAAGGGAGTCACCGACTTTGTTTCTGAAAGGCGACCCTAATTTTGAAAAAATTGGTCTTCCTTACGAGATGTGACCCCAATGTCTCTTTGTCTAAAAATATTGCAAATAAATCTCTAAAATGCAACTTTCTTTCCCAAATTTTATGCAAGTAGGTCTGTTCAGCAAATTCATTCAACTGGTGACGTTGCTTAAAGTAAATTTAATCTTAAAACGACAGCATTTGCAAATTCTAACAGCCGCAAGTTGGCAGGATTCGATGTCGCGCGGGTAGAAAAATGGAAAAAAAATTAAACTTTCTACATTGATTTTTTTGTTCATTTTTTCACAAACTGCCTAGAATTGGCAAAGAAAATTATCTTTAAAAAAAAATCGGGGGTCACCGACCATCCAAACGAGTTAAATCTAAGCGAAGTTAACGTAACGGCTACCAGCCCTTTATGTGCTTAGATTTATTCTCTTGCGCGCGCGCTCGTGCATGACGTACTTAGCATGGCGTTGCGACATGAATTACGTGCGCAGTAAGGATGCGCATAAACAATTAGCGCGAACGTCCTTAAGGTGGCTCGTAACAGTTTTTTGGCGCGCGCCGACTGGGTTCTAAACACGCGCGGAACACACGAAAAAATACAACTTGACAGCAATAAAAAAAATGGCGACCGAATAGTATTTTCTCATTTTCAAGTTTTCGTTCACTTGGCAAGCTGTTTATTTTACCGAGCTCGAAAAAAAGCTGCCTTTTCTGTGATCTTCGAGCCGGCTTCTGGTTTGACTGATCATAGCGCAAAACAAAGAGATCTTAGCGAACAAACGCCGATAAACACGATCGACATTAACGCGGCGCCATGCATGTATATGACAACTAAAATAATTATCATCATTAAGCTTAAAAATAAACTTTATTTCGAAACAGTTAAAATAATATATCATACATAGTACTAGTTAGATTTATAAGAGTTCATCAGACTAGGTTTTTACCAAAATAACAACAAGGCTACAAAAATATAAACAAGCACGAAGTAGAAAAGAATGAATACAAAGCGAAGTTTATACGTGTAATAAAAAGGAAAATAAACGGAATAAATATCGGGTATAATGAAACTACAGCTAAAAAATGCAACTATCAGGACAAACTGTAAACTCAACATTTTTCTATGATGAACCAAGGTTTGTAGAATCATATTTTTCTTAGATGGGAAAAGATTTGAGAGTACTTACAGCTATTCCCATGCAGCAAGTCTCCAACGTATGCCTGCTCAATTCAGACGCCACGAAGAACGAAACATTCGTGATTATGGACAAAAAACTTAATTACTGTCACTTTGAGAACAAATCAAACCTAGCACTAGACTTCAAAGTGAATTGTAGAACTGTCAACAAAGCATCAAGCTGTCGATCGCGAGCAAGTGAGCTAATTATATCGCCATGTGTTTTTTCCTCGTATTCAGCAACAAGTCATTCAATTCAAGCGACGAAAACGGCCCGATAAAAAATCCATGGCTCAAAACGTCGCTGGCAGTGATTTCAATTACGATGATCTTTGTAAAACGTACTCAACTTTTGGTAAACAAAAAGTCTGCATTGTGATTAATCCACCGTCTATTTTATCATCATGAACACATGAACAAAGACTGAAAGAGAATACTTCCAGACATCGTTTAGAACTAAGAAGAAAACAACCGTGAATAATAAGAGCGAATGTGTTGCAAAAAATTAACATAATAAAGCTCACCATTCCGCCTTCAAACAATACATTATGAGGAAACCTAATGGTAAGTTTTGAAGTTCCATAAAAGAGTAAAAAGCGTAAAAGCTTACTAATTAAATCCACGGCAAGGAAACGAAAACGTTTGTTCGAGATTTGCTCGATCGCACAATGTGTCTGTAGGTGTCCGCACGTGTACACCCAAAGATCAGCGGTAATCCTGACAGAGCATGAGTAAATGTCGATCTTGTACAATCCAGATTTTGAATTGCGCGAGTTCACGCGTGGATATTGTGAAACTCACGAAGGCTTTCGCAAGTAAACAAGCCCGGTGACCCCCATTTTTTATTGTTTCAATATTTTTTCCTTATTAAGAGGAAAAGTCAGACAAAATTTAAAAAAATTCTGTGGAGGGAATTTTTCACCACTCACAAATTGTCTTTTTTTACGTTTTTAAAAAATCTGCTCCAAGGAATTTTTTTTAAATAATTTTATACTTTCCTCTTTAAGTGCCAAAAGTTTTCACGTTAAAAAAAATGGGGGTCACCGGGTTAATTTTTGAGTTATAAGCCCCAAAAGCCAAATAGTAGGTCTGAATGACCCACACATATCGTTACCATGGTAACCATCGATGACGAAATAACAGTCACTTTTGGTCAACAACTAAATGTACATTTTAATTTTACCATAATTTAATTATGACCTTGGTCTGATGTTTTGTTATAATTTTCCAAAGTTTATACAGTCAAAAAGCCAAAAACTGTTACGAGCCACCTTAAGTCAGGTGTTCTTGTTTTCTCTTCCCCCGCGCGCTTTATCCTTCTACCTAATCCCCTCTCCTTCCCGTAATTTTAGTCGGCAGTCTTGCATTTTGACAAAGTGTAAGGTCAGGAATAGTTCCCAAATTTCTTTGTCTAGTAGCACATTCTGTAATGACAAGTTATTGATCAGTCGCTAGTGTGGTACCCATGCATATGTAGATGTATTAGTTAAAACAGAGGGATTAAGTTCCCATCAATATTTGATTACGTACCGTTTACACACTATTAAAGAAAATATACGCGTCTTTTATAGCGTCATATCTCTTCACGAGAACATAACGGTTTGGTCTCTTGACCCTTATAATAATGTGAATTTTACCAACTTCATACACATGACTACACGAGTACGTTTTGGCAACATACTTGTCAAATATGATTTTGTCTCTAAAATGTACGTAGAAAAGGGAACTCAAATAGATCAAACGTGTCCAAACAGTTCCAATTTATATCAGTAGTTAGGTTACCAAAATATGATATTTGGAAAGTAGTCTTCATTAATTCTTATGCCTGTTGATTAAGAAACATTTGAACAGTGCAAGTCTTCCCCGTGTGAAAATGGTGGTCATTGTTTTAGCGATGGATCCTCATTTCTTTGCAACTGTCCAAAAGGACTTACAGGACCGCACTGCAAAGAGAAATTCGTAGTAGGTAAGTTGCATTGCTACTGTGATCTTCGAGGAATAAAAAATGTTCAAGGTTAAATTTCCATATATAAATTTAAAGTCAAAGAAAGGTTGCTGTGTTCATTGTACTTTATTGTGTGTGACATTTTGGACGCTCTGCAAAGGCTAATCGCCGAAACCAAAATGTATCGAAGTATTAAATTTGAAACGCAAGTGGTTTTAATGTAATATGACATTTCACGGATTCGCCAGAGAATATTCCAATTACTTGCTATTGATTTGTTTACGTTACTTTCGTGGTTCAAGGTCTTTCAGGTTTGGGTCCGCTTTTTGTTAAATTATATGCACTGAGCTTGCTGACGTGTTGAGACCGTGTTAAGACTGATATTAACAGCGCACTTTAGGAATGTTTCCAATTATAGTACTTAACAAAAGAAATATGGTCATGTTGTGAGCTTATGTAGCATCTTATAACTTTCTAATAATAGTTTCCTACTAAAAGCTAGGTAGTATAGCAGGGGTGTTCAACTTCGTTTTGTGAGGAGGAATCTCATTAATAAGATTGGGGAATACATGAACGTCGATTCATTGTTTATTCATTTAACCACCACCAACATCACCTCCACCACGGTTCTATTGTTTCCTCCACCACCACTACCGCCACCAAAATTCTATTGTTTTCACCTCCACCACCACCAACACCACCACAAAACTAAATGTTTTCTCGACCACTACCACCGCCACCACCATAATTCTATTACTTTCACCACCACCACCTTAATTTTATCACTTCCTCCACCACCACTTCCACCACAATTCTATTGTTTCCTCCATCGCCACCGCCACCAAAACTATTGTTTTGTCTACCACTACTACCACCACAATTCCATTGTTTTCTATCGCCACCACCACCACCACAACTCTGTTATTTTGTCCGCCGCCACCACCACAATTCTAATGCGTTCGCAACATCATTATTTCCTCCACCACCACAATTTTATTGTTTCCACCACGACCAACATCAGTACCGCAACAACATTTCTGAGCCCTTCCTACCTTTTTTGAACCCTTCTGGAACCCTTTCTGAATTTTTTAAACGGCCTTACATCGACCTGAATTGATGAAGAATTGATGAATCATTATAGTGGTGGTGGTGGAGGAGGAGGACAAAACAGTAGAATTGTGGTGGTTGTGGCCAGGGAGGAAACAATAGAGTTCTGATAGTGGTGATTGTAAAAGAGTAAACAGTGCGATTGTGGTGGTGCTGTTGGCAGTCAAGAAAGCAAGAGAATTGTGGTGCTGGTGGAGATTAAATGTCAGGCCGATAAAAGGCCGATGAGAGGTCGATAGTGGTCGAAGTCAAGCCGATGTGGAGCCAACTTCAGGCGATGAGAGGTCGATGTGGGGCCGATGTGGGATCAATGTGGTGCCGATGAGAGTACGATGTGGTGTTAGTGAAGGAAATAATTGGTTTTGTAGTGGTGGTGGTGGTGGTGGTAAAACAGAAAATAGTGGGCGCTTTTATAAGGTTTATGACTTAGAGTTTGTGTAATGATAATAATGCTGAAAGAAACCAAAGAACTGAGTTTCGTAAGAATGAAAATCCAGCGAATTAGTAGCTATAGGACTCTTATGTTTATATGTATATATATATATATATATATATATATATATATATATATATATATATATATATATATGTATACAATGTGCCCTCCCGGTCGTCACCATAATGGCTTTATGACAACTCCTGAACTTGGGCACAGGATGTACGGTTATATATATATATATATATATATATATATATATATATATATATATATATAGAATGAGTTGTAATATCAAGCTTCCAACTCCATATCTTGACTTGATTGTGCTTTATTGACCCTACGTTTCGGCCATCACGGCCTTCTTCAGGGGAGTTACAACTATGGTAAAGCTTGCGTCAAGCTTGCGTCAAGCTTGCGTCAAGCTTGCGTAAGGCTTGCGTCAGGCTTGACGCAAGCCTTACCATAGTTGTAACTCCCCTGAAGAAGGCCGTGATGGCCGAAACGTAGGGTCAATAAAGCACAATCAAGTCAAGATATGGAGTTGGAAGCTTGATATTACAACTCATTCTACATTAATCTTTTCAAGCTACAAGATCGCACTTTACTAGAGTGATCCTCTGTCTTCGACAAGGCATACAGCATTGTTTGAGAGACCTGTCACAACACTATATATATATATATATATATATATATATATATATATATATAAATTTAATTTCCCACATGTTAATGTAGTCACTCGTCTCTACTATACGACATTTTATTTTTTTTACTAGACAAATATGGTCCCTGAGTTGTCTTTTCTTTATTATTTTGCTTTCTTTCTACAGCCAGCAACCCATGTCAAAGCCATCCGTGCTCAAACAACAGCTCTTGTTATCACAACAAAACACATTACACCTGTGTATCAAAAACAGAAGGCAGCTCCAAAACTAATGGTAAGATTTTTGGTCATGGTGTAGGTTCCTTTATCAGGGTTTTGAAAAACTCAACAACACTTTTAAAATGCTACAACGGTTTGATTTTCCTTAGATTCAAAGTCATTCCAAATACCTAATGTAAGAAAATACGAAAAGTAACAAACGTAGTAATAAGGAACGGTCATTATTGAAGGGGTGTTAGATTTTGGGGGTAGGGTAATTTTGAGGTGGCATTATTTTAAAAATTGGATTAAGGGAAGGATTACAATTTTCTAGCTCCAATTTTCGTCAAGAATTTCGAATGCTTCGCCAGAGTAGAGAATTTTGGAAGACTTTGGTCATTGTTAATATTACAAATATGCTTTGAAGATTCTTTTAAGAGTATTCATTTTAGTTTTTTTTTGGTTCATGACGTCAGAGGCTAGCTCTAAAGACATATTATTGTAATAAAACACTTCATTTACTTTTTCTTTTTGCTTAAATTAGCTTTTGGTTACGACGCATACTCTTTGGTCCATTTTATAAAATAAAAAAGCGCGAGGACCGTTCGTTGTGCTTTCTTAAATGAAACAAGGAAACTCGCAACTGTTTCTTCTAAGTGTTTTTCGTGGTTTACCGAAAAAGTGTTCTCACGACTTGTCCCAGCCAAAAAATGCCAAATTAGTCCTGAGTCCCTGGAAGTAAATTCTACCCTTTGTCAGGCCATTTTTGCCTTATTCAGCCCACACTAAAAGTCATGCCCAATTGAGCCCATGATTGTATTTTAGCTCCTGTATGTAGAAATTTTTGGGCTCCATAGAGTCATTTCTCCCACTCACTGTTGTACAGTAGAACTTCGCAGTACAGCACTGATGTGCATGTAGTACCCAATGTAGGTAACAATGCAGGTTAGCAATCGCAAAAAGGATGCATGCTTTTTGTTTACATTTTTCCTAGTGAAATCCACGCCAATAATAGAAAAAGAAGTCACCAATACTTACTTGATCGTGGGGCTGTCAGTTTGTGCTTTGCTTGTGGTGGTCCTTGCCGCTGTAAATGGTTACCTAATCCTTAAAACCCGCCAACTTACAAAAAGGCAACCAAACAATCCAAGAGCGGTATTCAGTAACAGGGCATACAGAGCAAATTCCGAAAACCGACTTGATGACGTGCCAGCTGACGACGTCGACCTAGGCACGATGGCAACTCATGGTGTAATGAGCCCTAAGCCAGCCATTTACGAGAATCTGACACGCCCTCTTCCACCAATTCCCTCACAACAAACAAGAACGACAGAAGTGCCAAGGTCTACAGCAATGGAAACAAACGGTACTGGTATTTATGACAACGATACAGCAACAGAACAAGGTGAAAGATGTTATATGGGATTGTCGGCGAAAAATGAAACCACCGCCAGACCACATGTCACTGAGCTCGGTAATAATTATATGTCTCTGTCACCAGAGACACCAGAGGCTGTTTCATATTCCGTGCTTACCTCTGCTCGCCCCAAAACGCCCGGAAGAAAGAAGCACGGAAACAACGGAAGGAAAAGACAAGAGAGACATTAAATGTATGAAAACACGCATGAGTAACATTTTTATAATAAGGTACAGTGCTGTGCAAAAGTAATGCAAACGAATTTCGACGTTTTGAAACGGTTGAAAGCTTCACGAACAATTCCAAGAAATGCCTTCAAAATCTCGTAAAGACAAGCAAAATTCGACGAAATTCGTTTACATTAATTAAGCACAGTACTGTAACCTTCGACTAAATGAGTGCTTACCATTTTTGTGGTAAAATGGTCCAAATGAGAAAGCATGATTTAAGAGGCAGTCTTTGTTAGATCCTTATATTCATTTTACAGCCAGAAATAGATATCGCTTAAAAATTTTCTATTAACTTTTCTTGATAGGTGTGCCAAAAAAATGAAATTAGATTAGAGAAGTTCTACTTTGGAATAATTTTCAGCTTCAAACTTCTTGCATCTCTTTCGGTCTTCGAACTTCCGGGACGGACAAGAAAATTTTGGGAAATCTGTACTGATTTTCTCAACCAAAAACAGTTAGTTTACGAAACCTTCAAATTCGCTGGTTACAAACAGTAACTCGTTGTCAGACAATGTCTTTAAATTGCGATGAATTGTTATCATGACACAATCTCTAATTAACCAGTATAATAAAAGAGAGGATGGAAAGACTACCTACTTCAAAGAATCGCAACACGTAATTAATTCACAAAAGTGGCTCGGGAGTCACATTTTCTGCATATCAGTGGTAAAGCAACTTGTGAAGCCTGGTTCACACTAGCGACATAACGACATAACGGCGAGGTCACGCAAATTCAAAACACGACTTATATCGATGTTTTATGTCACCAGTGTGAACAACACAACATAACGACATAATAGGAACATAATGACATAAACATAACGACATAAGGATAAAACTGATCTTTTCTTTATGTCATTATGTCCATGTTCTTATGTCGTTATGTCGCTAGTGTGAACCAGGCTTGATAGTTAGCAAAAACGGCCATATCTCCACTGTATGTCGCGAAAGAATGTAAATAATAAAACACCCGAATTATAGTATGTTGTACCAAGTCGGCATTTCTTCAGTAACAAAGATTAACATTTCCTGAATCAACATCGCCCGAATGGAATCACTGGAGAAGTGGTATTACAGCAGCCAAACAGCGAAATTTATTTCGGTTTCGAGAGAAACTCACTATTGAAGGAATTTCGAAATGATTGCAAATAAATTTTAACCCTCGGTGTCACCGCCAAGATGGCGGCCATCTTGGATTTTACATAGAATTTTACTTTATAGGAAAAATGCGAAAATTGCAAATAATTTTTGCTAGAACTTTAAAATATGATACAGTTAAACATTTTCCTGCTTTTGGTAGTGTTTTAGACGTTTTTTCACCCCAAAAATGGTGAAAAACACATTTTTATTAAAAAATGGCTTGACCTCATGCTACTTATGACGTCATATCTCGTTACCATAGTAACTGATGATTGCCAAACTTTACCAAAATGTGTCTAAAAGATAAACAAACAGCTACTGAAGTCGACATGTGCTTAAGAAAGAAAAAAAAAACCCTAAGAGGGGGAGGGGCGGGGGGGGCATCCACCCACACCGTCCGATGGTTAACATAATTATAACATAAAAAACTGAGCTTTTGTTTCTAAGGTAAATCTCAGGGCTTGGAAACATCGCAGTGATCGTTGGATGCTGTGGCTGTTTTTGTTTGCTTGTTTGTTTTTTGGGGAGGGGGGATCCGAAATTGGAATCTTCACGACCCCCCCCCCCCCCAAAAAAAAAAAAATCCAAAAACCAATCATTTAACTGGAAAAATCGCTGACTTATTTTGATTCGCTTCTGAAATCTTGCCTGAAAAATGCATACGGGGTTCAGTTATAGACTTCCTCTTAAGGTCGCGGGGGACAGGTTCCGCTCATCAGTATGCATTTATGAAAAAAGTATGCACGAAGTGCGACGGCTGATACCGAAAATGCGCGAAATATTCACGAACGGGCTCTGTAATGTTTTTGCATCAATAATTGCACGTGCAAAGCGCTGTCTGGTAAAATACACTATTTTTCAACTCATTGTTTTTTCTGCATGAAGAGTTGACAATAGCGGCCCGTGGATTAAAATTAGCAAAATTACCATAAATGTATATCTTTTGCATTGGTGTTTGTTCGGGAAGCCTTCGGAAGCGTAAAAACAAGCAAATTCAGTGAGGATAGAGAATTCCATGAGTTTTAAATAGGCTTTCAAAGGGAAGATACGAGGCTTCAAATTCTAACATGGACAATTTTACTCCTTTAAAAGCTAATAACTTTTAAATGAATCTGATTGCACGTTTAGCCTAGCTTTCAGTTGTCTTAGTTTTTATTTATAGGTTTCATTTCTTAAGAATAGAAAACTGAATTAGTAGGTCTTCAGGAACCTTTCTGTGCATGTTAGTGACCTGTACATTATGCATTATTCATTATCCCGGATGTCTCAAGCCGAGGCCAAGTGCAACATGATTCAAAACGAGCTCATATGGATATGTTTTATTTTCATTTGAAACAAAACTTATATCCATATGAATGGTTTTGCACTTGGCCTCGGTTTGAAAAGAAGGCTAAGAGCAACTCGGAAATGGGCTATTAGCGGCAAGTAGCCGGGAGGTATTACAATATTCCTCAATCCGCAAGGAAACAAGCAATATTAAGTTTAGTCCGTAATGATCAATTTTTGTAATGTTTAAAATGTATAATTGCCATTATGACCACAGTACACATTTCACACATTTTTGTAGATAGCTTGTCCTTTTAAGTAATGATCCGCATAAGAAGGATAGCGCTGAACGGCAATGGAATGTCAAACACGATGGAATGTCAAGATTTTTCATTGTTACAACTAGTGATCTCATTGGCCTAGACTCAAAAACCGCTAAAAAGTTAAGGTTCAAGGTGCATTTTGTCTAATTTTTTTAAGGTTTCAAGTAATTTGAGACCCAATCGCATAACATACAATTTTTAAAAGAAATTGTATTTGGGGAACTTCATCAAAGAAGCAAAATTATTAGCTATTGTCTTCTGCTATTCTGATTGGATAAGCACGAACATTTCCTAAAATTTATTTGACGCAAATGGATTTTCTTTATTTTTATAATGAAATATAATTATTAACCATCAGCTCCTCCTCTATTCTTGAAATCAAAGATATTCTATGTGGGAAAGAGCTAATGCCGCAAAACAATGAAGTTTGCTATCGTTCTTATGTGGAACAATACTTAAATAGGTTTGCGTCAATAGTTTCCGTTAATTAGTAACCGATGCCTGGTAGTAGAACGCCAGTCTGCAGAGCAGGGGGTTGTGGGATCGAATCCGGGCAGGACCACCTACTAGGGTCTTAAAATCACTGGTAAGATCATGCTGGCTGTGTTCACTCAACACCTTGTCACAGTTCAGATGATCGAGTCATTGGGTGGTGACGTTAAACTGTTGGCCTTTTCTCCTAAACCTTCTCATACTACCAGCAGGGGATGTTAATTTTTCCATTGTTTCAGTTAGTAGGAATTATAGCAGATGAATGAACTGTTGAGGATACCTTTTAAATAATACCGCAACTGTCGTTACAATATTGATAAAAATGTAGTGTCAATACCAGAAGCGATACAATATAGCTTTTTCAACACGTACTTACCATATAATACGATTTTGTTTTGTGTAGCATCTTTATGACTTATATGGAAAGGCAAGGATAAAGTCAAGAGAAGGGCTCTAATAAATAATATTGAAAATGGGGGTCTAAAAATGATACACTTGGAATCTCTTATTCAAGCCCAGAAGATGTCTTTTTTTAAACGCTATGAGGACCCGGAATATGTTGCTGATTGGAAACTTGTCTTAGACGCACTTTTAAAGCCGATCGGAGGCCCTTATCTTTTGAAGTGTAACTTTAGTCTTGGCGATCTTCCTATAAAAGTTAGTCCTTTTTACGACGAATGTCTGACATTATGGTCTAGATTCAATACGACCATGCCTGATCAAGTAGAGGATATTTTGAATGAGATAGTTTGGAACAACAAGAACATCCTCGTTAACAAAAAATCTTGTTATTATTTGGATTTGGTTGAGATTGGCATACATAGAATTTGTGATATGGTTAAGGCCGATGGAAGTTTTTACACGTGGATTTGCAGCTCAAAGGTCTTCAGTCCAAAAATTTCCTCTTTTGGAATGGGTTCATAGATGCTATTCCTTTCAAATGGAAAGAATAGTTGAAATCTAAGACGGTCCCACATACACCCAATTTCGACCCTCTAGAGTATGCATTGGTGCTAAATTCTGTAAAAGTCTCTGTATCAGGAATAAATACCAAAAAATTGTATGAAGCACTTGTGTCTGATTTGCGTGAAATCTCTACAGCACAATCTAGATTTAATGAAATGCTTCCCGATTCTGAGCTAGTGTGGAATAATTAAAATTTACAGTTTGCCCTTCCAAGTTGCGTTAGATACGTATACGAGAGACTTTCAGTATAAAATTTTGAATAGAATATTATTTACTAATGCAAAATTAAGCAAGCTTAAACTTGTTGAATCGCCCTTATGTACCTTTTGTGGCAAGGACGATGAAACCCCCGAACATCTCTTTGTATTTTGCCAATATTCTAGAGCTTTTTGGAAAGAAATTTCTAGCTGGTTACGTGAATGTAGTATTGACACGCTTCCTGATCTAACCGCGCGATCAAGTTAATATTATGTTTGGTTTGTTTGATGCCAAAAGCCACTTTATGCTTTTGAGTCATATTGTGTTAATAGCAAAGCAGACTATCTTTTTTCTGCAGATGGAAATCTATCGCTCCAAGCCTTATCATCTTCCTTGCACACCTTAAAAAGATCATTAAAATAGAAGAATATCTTGCTAAAGAAAAGAACAAATTAAATTTGCATCTGGAGAAATGAGAAAAACTTTTGGAAACACTAAGTTGAAATTTTCGGTTTTAAATAGCTTTTGCAGCCATCCTTTTTTCTTTCTCTTCGCTTATTTAGTTTTCTTTTCTTTTTTTTTATGTATTTTTATGTATTTGGTTTTTTTTTTTCAGTTACAGGTAATTTATACTCTTGTAAATTACTTCAATTAAACCTGTAAAATTGGAAAAAATTAATAAAATATAAAAAAAATAATAAATAAATAAAAATCTTTATGACTTAAGGCTGGTTTTCACTAGCGCATAAGCATAAGCACAAGCCAACATACGCAGACTCAGTAACATGTTGATCATTAGTTCCAATTGTTTGAACAAAACAGAACAATAGGCACTAATGATCAACACGTTACTGAGTCTGCGTATGTTGGCTTGTGCTTATGCTTATGCGCTGGTGAAAACCAGCCTTTAGTCTTTATCACATGTAATAAAGTTTTCGAACAATGTGTTGATTTTCCATATATTACACTTTACATATTTTATCATATATTATCCATATATTGTCACTTGTAACAAAATAAACAAAACCACTTTGAAAGCTGCGCAAACCTGAGTGTATGTCTGGCATGAAAGAAAAGTTCATCATTACTCGAAGAATATCACAAGCACAAACACTTTAAAATCCATTCCGACAGCCCTCGCAGCGTAAGAAAGGCAGTAACGGAGAAACTCAAAGCAGCAAACGCGAAGCTTTGAAAGGCAGTTTCTAGGGCCTCTTTATAGGTGGTTTGCAATCAATCTCTAGAGACATAGATAACAATAGTGAAACGAACAAATGCTGGTGGACGAACAAAAGGAGCTAATGAGAGAACTATTGTTAATGTCCACCAGCATGGCGGCGATGACGTAACATGAAAACCACCTATATGTGATAAATATTTAAATTACCTGCGCAGCGTCATACTGAATGGTGAAATGAAAAAAGTGTTAAATTTGACGCTGTTTGTAGAATATTCTTTCTTTACCGACGTTTCGGCAATGCTGCCATCTTCAGGGTACAAAACTATCAATAGTTTTGTACCCTGAAGAATGCAGCATTGCCGAAACGTCGGTTAAGAAAGATTATACTGTACTACAAACAGCGTCAAATTTAACACTTTTTTCATTTTACCCCTCTTTATATGTGCCTGGCAACCGGGCTGTCACGGTCAGCGGGACGAATTCTTTCGTGTGATGACATGGGAAAATTTCGGCCCGGTTACTGTCATGAAATTCTGTACGTGATGACGTGCCAAAAATATTGACTCGTCTAGTGATTTTCTTTGCTATAATTCTGAAAATAATTCCATATTTACTCATTCAGCATCGATAAATCATTTTTTATCAAAAACGTATAAAAAGTAGGTCGGAATGATGCTAAACATGCAAAGTAACATTAACCGCAGATTTGAGCACTTTTCTTTCCGTTAACTTTTCTAAAACTTTGAACATTTTGAGATACTAACGCTACCTTTCACAGATTATTTTTAGAAACAAATTTGTCAATGAGAGCAATTTCGTTAAATAGTGAAATATATGAAATTGCGCGATGCATGGAAAACAGCCTTAAACACTCTATGTTTTTTCCCTCCAAAAGGGTGGCCTTAATCACTTCCGCAAGATATATTATAGAAACGTTACCTAAGAAAACTCAAGAATCAAGGTGAATTATTGCACAACATTTGCCACTCTTTTGATGCTGTGTTACCATGGCTACGTTTCTACCAAAACGTCTAAATATGTTGACATCCTTACTGGTAAATCTCGTGAGCCAACATTGCAACTTTTATTACAACTCTAGGGAGCCACCTCACGTGACTTTTGTGTCCGCCATTTTGGATTATGATTACCTATATGGATCCAAAATTATTGATCAAAATCAGTACAGGTATACAAGGATACCAAACTAGTACTTACAAAGCAGATAATTTCAGTAAAGAAAAAACTCACTCAACATTTGGGCTAAATCTGGTCAAAATTTGGCTCTAATATAAACAATACTTGACGTATTAAAATCATTTTCACATCACAATGTCTATGAAGAATATATACATGTAAACAGTTTTTGAAAACGGTAGCCTTCCAAAGAGAAAATCCCTTAACAAATTAAGGATACAAATATTTTCTGTTGTTAAAAACAACTTTTCCGCTTTCTCCAGACGTTGATAACAGTTACGTACGTCGCTGCTTACAGACTTCATCGTCAGTTCACATGATTGTGCCAAACTTTCTGTTTGCCTTTTTCCCCAGCTCTTCAATCTCTTTAAGACCTTCTAGGGCTTCTTTAATTTTCCTCCGTAGGATGGGTTTTGAATGCTTTGCTTTTATGTCATTCTTGCTCATTTCAAAACATTCTTTATTCCAATCATTGAAGATATTTTCAAGTCGCCTAAAATTCACCTTAAAGTTGTCAAAAATGTCATCTCTTATTCGTCTGAACCTCGCACCAGCGTATTCCAGATCGTGATACACTTCTGTGATGTTACGCTCCACTGATGAAGAGGTTTGATGGTTATCCGTTGATGCCGTAAAGTTACTTTCTATTCCATACCTTGTATTGTCACAGGGCCTCATCTAAGAATTTAACACAGAAAAGAACATTTAAAATAAAAAGGCCAGCACGCAAAATAGAAAGTAAAGGCAAAATAGCACTGGTAACAAACTCAAGATCAAGGAAAATCATTTGTTGGACTAGGAAACGATAGTTGAGTAAGTCAGAGGAACGTATGTTTACATATAATGGTATGCGGAAGGGACAAGCAGTCCTAAGCAAGGCAATGAGACGTATAAACTAAAGAAAACGAGTGTCAGTAATCAATGTGATCTGACGTCTGCTTAGTACAACCATCCTGTGAAAGCTCCCATCAGTCTGTATATGATTTACGGCTAGTGTCAAAGACAACCCACCTACCAACCAAATGTGGATATCTGAAAATAAAGTGGTCAATAAATGCTAGTTACATGCAGCCAAGATGCCAGTGTCAGAATTGATAAAAGTGTAACACGTATTAGTACAATTATATACGTACATTAGCTGCTACTACGACGCCTTCGTGACCGATGCTGACAAATGGAAAGAGCATTAAGTCCGCCTGATCAAACTGAATATAAAACGCATCCTGCGTGATCGGTCTGCCATTAAGGGTAAATGTAATTGGAGCTTTTCCTTTTTCTGCCTTCTCAAACAATACTCTACAGCCTATCAAATCGCCACGGTCGGCCATGGCATCTGAAAGAAAAAGATATGAAAATGTAATATATGAAAAGCAATATTCTATGCAATGATGACGATTTTAAGAAGAGGTGAACTGGCGAGGGAAATTACCGAATCGTGACCTTTGAGTAATACGTTTGTAATTTCAGGATTTGTCAAAAAGTATTCATGTATTAAGCCTTTCAATCCCAGAGTCAATTAAGCAGAAATGTAATGTAAATAATTTTTTTGAGTCTGTCGACGAATTGACCATTCAAATCAGTGAAACCTCTTCGGCACGCGTTTGCGTCATACACATGTACCATTTGCTTTACAATATTTTATAAAATGAAAGTTTAAATTGGGATTTTTCAATGAATTTTTTTAATTTTGGCACTCTTGAGGTTTAACTTAAACATCCGAGCTAAATGACTATGATTATGATTATTGAGGAAAAATTGTTATTTTGTGATCTAGTGGCTACTGATCTCGATTATAAGATTCTGAAAGAATTCTTGCGAAACTAATAAAGACGAGATAACCTGTCTTTCAGGAGCTTCCCATCTGAAAGTAGTACAAATGCTCCTGGAATATACTTAGTATGGAGCATTTCCTTGACGTAAACATTTCATGCCATATATAAGATATCAAAAAAGTATAATAAACCTTCAATTTCGAGTATTGACTTTGCCGCAACAGCATCGAGGATGTCTCCTTTAATATGATATCCAACACATTCGTTTTTCCATCCTTGACCCCTAATAACATGACTTTGATAATTCTTCCTTGCCACTCCTACCTCCAGACTTCTGCGCTGCCCTGCTTCAAGAATAAGAACCTAACAGAAGACAGAAATATATTAGACATATCGCATACCAACAAAGTGAAATGGAAATATAGTTTTTCAACACTTGAGTTGATAAATCATTTTTAATTTAAACTGGTCGCTTACGTATTTGCTAAGAAAAGACAAAATATAATGAAATGCATACGTGCGACCGGAATTGAAACCGAAGAAATTGAAAACGCAGTCTTCCTAATTTAACATCGCAGTGGAACCTGTTCTTTCCGATACCTTCATTTAGAGGAAACTTCTCCTAGTCCCGGTCAAACTAAGTGTTATCAGCCGAAGCCGAAAACTGAGGCTGATAACACTTACCGAGACCTTCATTATTCTGGATATCACAAAAACCGAAATAACGACAAACGCACTATCGCACAGAAAATCATGGAAAATAATGATCTTGGAAATCATAAATTGCGCGCCCACACTACAGATTATTCACTATAATCTGCTAGCATAATCTCTAGGGTGAGCTGATTTCCAGAATTAACTGACAGTGTAGGCATATAGCCAATGAGAAGACAGATAGTAACTACAATGTATAGCAATCTCTGTAATTATCACACTATATGTTGAAGAGACACCACTATCAAGGAGACAGATGTCAGTGAAAGTAAATGAGAATAGTAGCTACTTAAGTACATCTGTATAAATAGTTCAAAATGAAACTCAGTATAGGTAGCTGAGAATCTTAACATGCATCATGAGATTAATGAGAATATTGGATGCGGTGACATACCTCAAAGTGAGGACACTCTGGAGAGAATGGAACAAGATATCTGGCTCCGTGATTCCTTTGTGACATTGTAGGTTGATCCTGGCATTTCAGACAAGACTCGATTCCTTCGTACATGAGAAGACAGCCTTCAATCCTTATGCCTTCACTTTTCCATGCCTAGAAAATGAACGCAGACGGATTTAACATAGAGACTGATGGAATGTTTTAAGCATCAGCGAGGTGCTTTGAAATTTAAATACTGGCGTTAGAATATAGTAAATATGCTTTAACTTTTTATATTTAATAATGTCTGTTTTAAAGCCTTTAAATCCTAAGGCCTGTTTTTCGCTAGCGACGCAAGTACAACCGCAAACCCAGTAGCACTCGAGTTTACGTGGAAACGGGCCTACCATAAGCATAACCATAAACGCACGCATAAGGTTAAGTCGGGCATGAGCCACATGAGGACCATACGGCCGGACCTTAACCCTGTTTCTGAAACAAATAGGAGTATCGCTACTCCCCCCCCTCTGGCCCCTGGATGGGATGCTAGTCCATCGCAGAGTTACTCCCAGCATTTGTCGCCCGAACCTTTTTATACACCTGGGCGGAATGAAACAACGTGGAGTAAAGTTTCTTGTCTAAGGAAACAACACGACGGCAGAGACCAAGCCTTGAACCACTGACGTCCAACGCGCTAACTACACCACAAGGCTTCCACAAAGAAGAAGGACAACTTCGTAATTAGTAATTAGTAGCTAGGACGGCTGTAAATAACATATATATACTTTTTTAGTTGAAGTCTACTTCTGTCCCCACATTAGTATGGGTTTTATCCCAAACTAGAGGGTTGCGACACGTAAATAAAGATTTCATTCATTCATTCATTCATTCATTCATTCGTTTTCCTTCATACATATGGATAACAGGCGGCTGAGGTACGATAACAAACGTGTGATGCTTGTTGTGTCAAACGATTCGCTTTCACTTGATGCAAAATCGTTGTGCTTGCGCTTATACTTGCGTTTATGTTAAGTCGCTGGTAAAACAGACCTAAGAGATAAGGGGAAACAAGTTTACCTTAGGTCCAACTGGAAAGGATCTCTGGTTACGGCCACATGTGGTGAAAGTCTTATAAGCAACTTGATTGGCCATGTTTCTGATTTTTGTAGTTTCATGAAGTACCCGGTCCATTTTCCCCTTAGCTGTTTTAAAATAAAGAAAATAAACATACAGTAGGCTTCTTTAAATTTGCCAGAAGTTTTACGCATTATGTAATGGTGTGGTATTAGTAATTTTAGTTATGGGCCGGGACGTGGGACATACGTAAAATGGCTGGAAGAGAAACCAACATTTGAATCATTCATAAGATCAAGTAGTTTAATGCCTAGGCTTGGAAAACACATTGCAAAGCAGCAACAGCAGAAACATCAAAGATGAAGCAGAGATCATGAAAATAAAGCTGACGTCAAACAGCGTGTGAAGTTATGAAAACAGGTTTGCGTCGATTTAATTACGCAGTTTGGAATACAATGCGTGTGGTTGGACATGGACATTTGTTATCCTTTTCATATTTACTGTATCTGTATGTTGGTCAGCATGTATTCAGTGTAACGTTTACCTGTAAGAGGAAATGCATACCCATATGTTGCAAAATACGTAAGTTGAAGATTTTTAACAACCAAATCCAAAGACTCTTCCTGCATGTGTAAAAAAAATCACTAAGGTAAGTACGCTAGCTGACGTGAGCAATTTGTTAGCAAGTACACCCAACCTTAAATGCCTAAAGCATTTGGAAGTTGTGTAGTTCTTCTAAACTAACAACGTGTCAATCATGACACCACCAATCTACCATCTTGCACCTCTCCCTTTCACCTCATTGGGTCTCGTTTAATACTTTGTCCGAAAATTCTTGAAATTCCCTCCCCCCTCCCCCCGCCCCCCCCCCAAAAAAAAAGGAAAAAGGAAAAAAAAATGTTCACCTTTTTTTATACTATGATCTAGTCTTTTTTTAATTACACTCAAATTTACACGAAAATAACGTAGAAATTAAGTAGTCGTTATGATAAAAACAACAACGATAAAAAAGTAAATTCATTAAAGTTCTTACGTTTAGTTTTAGAATCTTCTGTTCCATTCGTGATCTTCGAGTTCGCGATTTGCCATCAGATGAACGCTTTATTCAAGTCAGAGCAAAACATATATATCATATTCAGGCTTACTCATGTGTGAAAATTATTAATCCTTGGGGAGAAAAGCAGTAAATTATTACATAATTTTTAACAGTTTGTTTGTGGAAAACGGTGTACTTGAGTACTTTTCTCTGGGTTATTTTTTTTAACACCGTATCAAAAGTCTATTGATTTAAAACGGCATAATTTTCTACCGCTGTCATGTACTTTAATATTTATTTTCCTTTTCCCTTTAATCCTTTCATTGTGACATTTTACAAGTGAAATTAATCATCGCAAGCTCGACTTAAATATATTAATGTGTCAAGAAGATTTAGCATTTCTGCTAATGGTGGACACTTACAAAGTTACTTAGTCTTCTTTGCATGGATCGTCATTGAATTTCGAAGCGCCTTTGTATGTAAAGCATTAGTCTAATTGTTTAAAAAAAAAGGAATAAACTTATGATTTCAGTCATGGTATTTCACTATCAGTAAACTACTTTACGTAAGAAGATAAAAAAAACTTACTTTGCGACCAACACACAATGCGCGCCAGAACCAACGCAAACCCAAAACCAGATTTGAGATGAGATTAAAAGGAATTGGAATAGGATGATAGGAACTGTAAGTCTGAATTCTGATGGCTTTTTTGAATGACCACTCCTTCAAAGAATTTTCCTACAAAATATACAAAAACAAAATTTTTACATGTACAGTAAACTCTGTCTAAGCCAGTCACCTTCGGGACAAGATCTAACTGTCCGCCTTAGAGTAGTGTCCGCCTCATAGAAAGTTCAGTTACAGACCAACAAGTGAAAATTCGACCAGCAGCAGCCAATAATTGATGTACGTTTTAGATAAGTGTCCGCCTTACAGGGGTATCTGTCTAAAGAGAGTTTACCTGTAACCATCGAACCTGAACTAAAAAAGCCTTCAGGCAAACACCTTTTGTAAAAGGATAACATTTTGCACCTTTCTCTGCAGGCTACGTTCGCTACCTATTTACTCGTGGCGAAGCACACGAGTTGTAAATCCGGCTTTGACTTTTCTTGTTTTTTTTTCCGGTCACATTAGCGCATGCAAATTTATGAATGTAGTGAATGTAGTGCAGTCTTACTTTTAAACCCGTGTATACACGCAAGCATAATGCACGGGTTATCGGAAACGGTGACTAAATAAAATTCTCTCACTCACTCACTCGCTCCTGCCATCAGCTGTAAACTTCGTGAGTATTAAATGCTTTGTTACGAATACGTTTCGTAACAAGAACAACGTGAATCCAGCGATAACAATAATTAATTTGATTTATACGAATATAAACAACAATAAACTTAAAGATGTTTCGCATTTGGAGTTTTTAGTGCAACGTTAAAATCTATTTAAAAGGATTTTTCAACCGAGACACGCGTTTTGATGCGTATCTACCTTAAAATAATAAAATTTAGAACTTATCGACTAAGTGTTCTTCGATAGCGCAGTGGATAGATGTTTTTGGCTTAGCCCCCGACGGCCCGAGTTCAAGTCACGCTTGAGACTTCTTTTTTTCTTTTTTTTTTTTTGTCCTGTTTTTTTTTTCTTCGGTCTGGACATTATGAAAGTGATGTTCTGTTTTATTTTTCCCGTTCGTCAAAAATCCTTACGTTTAATTTTTTTTAAAAATATCGAACCGTGTGGAAACGTAAGCTTACGGCAATATTGCGTTACGCGTTCGCATTTCTTCTACACGGGTTGGCTCTTAGGAGCCTTTGATTAGACATAATTTTAAGCTTCTGTTTCTCCGTAAAAGCACTCAAAACACTCGGGAAACAATGCTGCAATAATTTAAAAACGCCACGAGTTCAAGCTGTGTACAGCTTCTTGTTTTCGTTTAAAAACTGTGCCAAACAAAGTAAATTGGTAATTTTCACAACATTCGTAAATGAATGTAGCCCATATAGTGTTGGTATTAAGGTATCATTGCCTTCATTCATTCATTCATTCATTCATTCATTCTATTACTTACTTGAACTCGCTGATAAGTGTTGGACAATAGCGCTATCATCATGTTAATAAGCAGAACGACCCCCATGATCAAGTAGGCGCCATACAAAAAACGAACCACAGTCGCAGATACGATGTCAGTGGAATTCAACGGATCAAGCTCCACAACTCCAAGCAAAGACCAACAGAGATGTTTTGCTATTGTCCACCAACTAATAGAATAAAAAAGAAGTGAATTTATAGGGGAAATGTCGCCATTTTTACTGTCATTTTTAAAAGCTAAAATAACATATTTGTATAAATGGACACCAAATAAGAAGTGTCTTTGCTTGCGGATGGTCTGGATGGAAATGGATTGCAACTTGAAAAAAATTTCCAATTTTTTAAAGTTCTTCCGTTCTGTCTTGGAAAAATCGCTTAAAACTGACTCATGGCTTGTTCTCTCCTCGAGGAATCACTTGGTATTTTTCGCTCGGTGTTCTAAGAGCATTTTGTGTAAAAGCAAAGATACTTAGTCGAATATCTAGTAGAGTTTTGACCAAAATGAGCAAAATCCTCGTCACACTGCACTTTTAATGTTCAATTTTTTCTCAGTGTTGCATAATTAGTTCGTCGCTAGCATTCAGAAAATCAAGGCTTAATAGATTAATGTTCATTAAATGTTACCTGTGAACAAAACGTTTTTACCAAATTTATACCTTTATAGTAGCAGTAAAATCAAAAGCTCCTCTGAGCCAACTCGTGAATTCCAAACGTTCAGACCTTCCCCTCTCCTGGACGTTTTGCTTTACCAACCCCCACCCCTAATCCCTGCGTCCAACTCCCCACCCTCTCCTCCCTCAAACGCCGTCACCACGGGTAAGATAATAATAATATAATTTTATTTATCGAGGGAGGAGTACATTAATTACTGGTCACCTAGTAGTTTTCATAATGGCCATTACATTTCGCGGTCGCGATTTCAACACTGCCGATTGAAGCGATCGATCGACCGAGTAAAAATTTGTCAGATTGCTATAACTTCTTCAATGCTTCGAGTTAAATATTCACGAGTATCCCTGGCCCTGAGGAAGGCTAATTTTGTTAGCCGAAATATGGGCCTCTAAATAAATCAGCCCATTGCCGTAGAGCCAACCTTGCATTCAGTTTGTTTTATTACACTACAAGTGACGTCTGGCTCGAACATCTTTACATATAGATCCGGCAAAACCGAACCAGTGCATTTCATTTACGCGTTGTGTGGACCTCTGCATTCAGTACTACGAGTACGTACGAGTAACATACGAGTACATACGAGTAACATACGAGTACATACGAGTAACATACGAGTACATACGAGTAACATACGAGTAACATACGACAGGTACGAGTAACATACGAGTAACATACGAGTACATACGAGTAACATACGAGTAACATACGAGTACATACGAGTAACATACGAGTAACATACGAGTACATACATACGAGTACATACGAGTAACATACGAGTACATACGAGTAACATACGAGTACATACGAGTAACATACGAGTACATACGAGTAACATCCGGCAAAACCGAACCAGTGCATTTTATTTGCGTTGTGTGGACCTCTGCATTCAAACGTTTCTAAAAAGGGAGGTTATACTTAACTGATTACCAGTCACTTTAAAGTATTCACTTTTTAAAAATATACCTTTCATGGATACCTACCAAGAATAACCAATTGAACTGCAAGCTCTGAAATGTAAAAAAAAGTTTAAAGAGTGCACATATACGAAATAATAAATTTTACAGTGATATTCTATCAGTTTTGCTACTAATTAAACGACGAAAGGAAAAATCAGCTATGTGACTTTCGTTGGCTTTGTTGCTTTATATTACATATATCTAATATTGAGCAATGAGTATGATTTATACTCTTAGAACTGGATTTACGTTTTTAAAAAAAAAAATTCAATGTTAAACTTTGCCTAGTACTAGTAAAAATCTTACTGTTTAAACTCAATTCGGACCGGGCTTTTTTGGTTTAAGTTAAGTTTAAGTCAAGGCTAAGTTAAAGTAGGTCACGTGACGTGATGACATCATATGACACCGAAGCCGTTAGTTTGGATTTCAATTATGTTACAAAAGCGCCAAAAATGAGTAATGATTAATTGAAATAAAAAATGCTTAAATGATATTCCAGATAAATTTTAGAAAAATTCTAGAAGTTTGGTAGGTATTGGTTAAACGCTTCTGAAGTTATAACGTTCAAAGTCAGCGCGGGGACATTCCGCGGCCCTCGGTCTGAATAGGCTTAAAGGCAACAACCATATAATAATGCAACGTTACATAGCATAATTCGCAGTTAAACATAAAACATCTGGCCTAGAATTCATAAAATAAAAACGAACACAATTTTTAAGGGTAGATATCATGATGTTAACTTACGAATTGTTTTCCTTTTCGTCCTTATCAAGATACGACTTTTCAGCCATATAAACTTTGGTTATCGCAATCGAAAATGCTAATATAGCTGCTATGAACTGCCAAAAGATAGCCACAACATCGCTTAGGATGTGAAACAATGCAATTTGAATCGAACCAACTTCTCTTGTGTTTTCCATCATGTGACCAAAAGCTCTAAAGGTAAGGACCATGGTGTTTAGGCCATAAAGGTACCCAGAAATAACAAGGGCTCGGTTATTTTCTACCGACTCAGACATGGTCCATGTGACCATTCTCAATGCGAAGATAACAAGGTATATAATAAGCGTTATGAGATCCAAGACGTTCCATTGATCACTGCAAGAGAGAAATAGTCAAATGGTTACGTTCATTTGTAGCAAAATAAACCATTTATTGGTCTGAATAAGATTAATAATTCAGGGGACGTATAGAAGTCCAATGTGAAGTGGTACAACCTTTCCTTGGGTATGGGGCGAGGCGGAAAACGCAGTTACGGGACCACAGTCGATTGACGTAAAAGCTGTTGTGGTGTCTCCGCCAAGTTTGGCTAAGTAATTAGAAATATTAATTAGAAATGATGGACGGTTATCTTGTCCAAAAGTGTTGGAAATAGGAAGTTTAAGTAATGGTCCTGGTAAGAACTAGGCAACCCAACGGCAAGGAATGCAGAAAGGTGTTAATTGTGGTGTTGTTGAAACGGTCCACCTCATTGGCTAAAACAGAAAATCTACTTTCACTTCATCAGGTAGCGCATTTATTTCTCTCTAGTTTACTTATTGATTCCCTTTTAGTTAAAACTATTCTGAGTTTTAATGCAGCAAAATTTCTATGTGGAAAATTAGAAGCCTTTCTTGGCCATTGTTTTGGAGTCTCATGATTGGATAAAATCTTGTAACACAAAAGAAATATCGCTTTAAAATAAAGTTTCAGTACATTTTATTTAAAAAACGTGTTGTCTATAGGTTGATGCATTCTCAGTAAGAAAATCTAAACAATCGTATGTGGGGAAAGCGAAATGCCGCAGAACAATAGAGGATTGCCTAGTTCTTACACGCATTGTTACTTAATGGTAAAAATAGTTTCCTAATGAAGTAAGAGTACTTCAGAGGTGTAAACTAAGATTTATCTACCTTAAATATTTACTGAATTTCTTGCCAAACGATGACGTTCTTGTTTTAATACTGCTTTCTTGTGATTCAAATGCTACTTCGATATAATCCATTGGTTCTTCAAGCTGTGGGATTTCTTCTTTATTAATGCGATGAACCTTTATGTCAGCAAACTGCTTGCTTTCCATGACTACCCTTCCCATGAAGAAAACCCAAATGGCCCACTCTAGACTGCTGAACGAAATGCTCGATGGTGTAAGACAGACAGCGAAATGCAGACCAAGATGGATCAGGTAATTCAGTGTGTCACGAAGGAAAATGAAATAAGGAGTATTGAAGTAGTTGTTATAACTCACTGTTGGTAAACAGAACAAAATGGAAAAAAGCAGTTATCAAACGTGACAGAGACACTTCACATTCTCTATCCGCAATTCATATACGATTCATTCATGTACTTTATTTGTCATTCTTGCACTTTCACGGAAACATATGAACTACTCGCAGTTGTGCTCGCAATATATGTGGCTTCATAGCTCATTGGGTTAGAGCATCGCAACGGTATAACGCAGAGTTTATGGGTTCAAATCCCACTGAAGCCCTGATTTTTTTTTTCAGGCTTCTTTGCAATTACTTAAATTGCAAAGACAACTGCAAGGATCATTTCTTCACTTTACAGAGCTTATTTTATTAACCTATTTCCTCCCAGCTGAGAATCAAACGTTGAAAATAAAAATTTCCCAGCGGTGCTCTGCTGTGAGTCTGTTTCACAAAACGAAATTTGTGAATTTTATCTTAACTTCGTTCTTTAGTAAAATTATAATTTCATCGATCCGCAACGGCCACATGAGATCACACCGTAAAATTCAGGCCCTGCAACAAAGACAGTTTCTGTATGAAGCTGTTATGTAAAGAACATAAAATTACTTACAGTAAGCTGTTTGTTAGAACCTTACCATATATATCACTCTTGTTTATATAAACGCCTGTGTTTGTAAAGAGAAGCAAAAAGAAATGTGTGGAATTGTAAACAACTAAAGCCCAATTGTAACAAAATATATACTAGACCATCTGGAGACTCTTTATATGGCACGAACATCTTGGGTGTTAAATTAGGATGGGGTTTTAGTACTAGCGTATAAATCCTCTCCCGCCCTCTCTTTTAAGCCTCCCCATACCTTTCATCTTCATCCTTTACAACCGAAACAATAAACGAAAGTATTACCAGTGTAGATTCTTACTAATTAATCAGGACACTCGTTAAATCTTTGGGGAAAATGAGCATCAGCTATTGGCACTGAGATTTCTGGGATCGTTTGGGCAATATAAGCTATGATTGGTTAATAGATGCCTTTGGAAACCATCAACTTATCGTAACTAACGCTTGTTAATTTTCCCAAACGATCCCAGGAAACCTAATGCCGAAAGCTGGCCTGTAGTCTTCCTGAAGTTTCTGTAGTAGCAAATTCACATACGGTACGAAATTAATTGCACTCAAGTAATTAAATACATAAATCATGAGCGTTACATTTTATTACACGTGCTAGTGTTCCGCTAAATGAAATATTGTAATTGTAATTTGTTATTGTAATATTGGTTACTATAATAAATAATTTTGCATTAAAATTGACAATGAAAAGCCCCACACGTGAATGGCAACAAAGTAATTGTGCGAGAATGGCCAGTCCGACCTTTTTATTTAAATGACGGAAATATACCAAATGATAAGGAATGTGTACTCTCTCGTTACCTTTTCTGTTCCTTATCTTTTTCTTCCCAAAATGGTAAGCTCCAAATACGAGGAAGAGAAAAGGAAAAAGTAACAAATCAAACAAACACCAGAAGTTGAGAAACCCCCAAGTCCATCTTTCCATGGTCAGCCAGGACTGTTTCTTCTTGCTGCCCAGTTCGCCATGCCATTTCTCTGTCATCAGGTTATTTATAACAGGGTGAGCAAAAAACTGGAAAGCAAGTATAAAAACGAGTAAAACAAAAATATCAACTCCTGTTTGCAATAAAACATAAAGCGGAATTTAATGTCTGAACGAGATGTATACATCCCATTTCCCAAAAAGTTCCAATTTCTCAAACTTAATGTTGACCAACTTCCATTTCCAAGAACAATCCCAGCTCGGCTAAACTCTCCTAAACTATTCTAGAGAATCCGTAAGATTACTTGAGAAATAATTAGTTCACGTCAGCAGAGTATATTGTGCAATTTATGATGAATCTCTTGTAGACTTTGGAAAACTACAGTTTACAACAACTGTACTTAAAAATTGCACGTTTCCTTCAAAATAATATATGACCACTTACGTTTTTTTGCTCGAACTCAATGGCAGCTTCCATGACGTCATCAATTGCTGCTTTCAAAAACACATCTCGAATTCGTCCGCCTGATTTCAGAGGATCAAAAAGGCGGAAAATAAATTCATCCAAGGTACTAGCCAATTTCGTCAAGTCTTCCTCGTCCGGTCCTTGCTTTTCTGCTAACCGACGAAGTGCGAAGTTCGTCTGCAAATGACAACGACAAAGATCGTCACACTAATAAAATAATGAACACGTTGACGTCGTTCGATCATAATTTTCATTTCCTGTCTGAAAAGATGACATGAAGAGGAAGGGGCTGGGTATCGTTGTTAGGAGATGCTACCACGAGTCCATTCATACCGCGTTAAAGTCACACTTGATTCGGCTAGCCAATCAAATTTGCTGGTACTATTTTCACATAACAAATCACGACCAAAAACCAACTTTGTTACCTCCATCGCCATTAACAAAGCATTCTTATTGCACTTCGACAACGCTCTTGGTGTAAGTTTATCAATGATCTCATCAATGTCTCCATTCTTCACTGTCTTCCTCAAGGAATCTTCAAAGGCTGGTCAAAGATCACACGAAAAGAAAACATAAATTAGCCTCCACTAGACCTGAGAAAAAATATATATAATGAATAGAAATCTGTAGTATTATGTCTTAATATGCTTTTGTCATAGTTCTTCGTCTTGTTGTCCATGTTAATTGTTATATCGTCTAGGTATCGCACGGACCTACTCGCACTGAACAGTGTAACAAGACATCGTTTCTCGTTGACGCTGCTATGATCAAAAATGCGAGTCGCAATGGCTAAGGAATTCTAGAATAACAATTTATGTGCCTTAGAAAGAGAAGATCAAGGAATGTACTTTGCTCCTCTCTATTTTTTGTTCCTCTTTTAATAGAAGCATGGTGGCGTGGAGACGTTAGCGCGTTGGACTTCAGATCTGAAGTCGGTGGCTCGACCCTTCGTTTCTGCCATTGTATTGTTTCCTTAGACAAGAAACTTTACTCCATATTGTCTCCCTCCACCCAAGGTGTATACTGGGTTTAAGAGACATAATGCTCTGCGATGAACTAGCATCCCATCAAGGAGGGAGTAGCAATACTCCTTAAGTTTCTTCATGCTAAAGATACCAAGTTAAGCTCCCGCCGTATGCTGGGTATCGTGTGGCTGGTGTGCGGCTTAACCTACCTTACTAGTTCTTATAGGTACCAGTAAAAATGTGTCAAAACAACGTAGACACATTAATAAAGCTATTGAAGTTACAATCGTCATAGAAAATTGCTAATAGCTGAATTGGGTCCGACCATTGTGCGTGATGGTCTTTTTCTACAATCGTGTTTTCGAAAAAGAGAGCAATTTTACTTTTCTCACCTTTTCTTTTAAGCTTTTCTTCATCAGTTACAACTTGAAGCTCCAGCCACGCTGAATATTCCTCCATACTTTGAACCTGATTTTATCGATGGTCTTCATTCAACCTAAAAAAACGTTCCTATGCATTTACACTTACCGAGTCGGTAAAAATATTTTAATAATAATAAAAACAACTGATCAGAAAGTTTAATGATTTCTGTCATCAAAATAATTCAACAGCATGGTACATATGAATCCTTTCCAGTCGACTGCGCATATTTAGTGCGTGAAGTAGCCATGAACACCGCAACTTAACCTATAGCCTTTAGCCTGCGAGCAAGCTCTCGCCCCCGAGTCCGACAGCTTGCTTGAAGGGTGATAAGCTTAAAGGAACACTTTCCAGCCGAAATAACGAAATTTTGCTTACTTTATTTCCATGTTATATGGACACATTCTACCAATTATACAACACAATTGTATAAAAAAAAAATCGATACATAGCAAACCAGAAGCAGTATAGTTTGGAGATAAAGTGCAGGATTACAAGGATGAAAGCGGATTACAGTTCATCAAATTTGATTTCGTGACAGGCGGTCAAGAAATCAAAATTGCCATTCTGGTGGAATTTTTATTTTTTTTTAGCGGTAGTTTTGTCTTTTTAGTTCGTAATCCTATGCGTTCATTATGTTTGGAGATTTCTTTCTGCTTTCTGCTTATTTCAAGATAAATAACGCATTGCCAAGCTCCTGGCCATAATCGTGAAAACACCATTTTTTAGCCGGGATACCGTCCCTTTAACGCCTGTAGTCAGGTCTAGTTTATTTCTCTGTGTTCTTCAGGAGCACAACATTGAGCTTACTTAACCCTTTAAATCCGAAGAGTACCAAATCTCAAAATTCAAGAAAAATACCAAATTAAATTTTTTACAATATTCAAAAACAAATAGTGCCATGTAAAAGTACTGCCAAAGAGGATTCATTTGAATGGTCACACCATAGGATTTCGTCAACAGACTCAAAAGTTCGTAGAACTACATTATGTACATGTCTTCATAATTGACTCTGGGAGTGAAAGAGTTAAGCTAGTTTAATATTTTGCAAACATTAAAAAAAGACACTTAATTAGCCAAGCACCTCAAGAGTTGTCAAAGTTGTGCCTGATTTGCTGACCTCAGTTGGGCTTATTTCAATTCTGTAAGGGGGTTAGTTTCTAAAGAAACTGTGATGCTGCGTCTGCGGGGAGTGAAAGTTAACTGGGTTGATAAGGTAAATTGGTCGCTGTAAAGAGCCGGATTCAAAAGCGCTAGCCCTTTCTCAGAGCGAATCAGCAAGCACGCAATTCACGCCTGAAACAATTAGGAGCTTAGAGCGTTTGTCGACTGTTATCGAATAACAAAAGCTTAATATGAATTTTGAATTTTGGTCTTGTCGGTACAATTTCGTAATATGTGATGAAAACTATCAGTTGCAATCTAAAGCTCATTTGCTATCGACCTCAAATCGAATTGGCGAACTTCAACCAAACTTATCTATAGGGATGATATCTGTTTACCAACATTCTTTTTGTTATTCAAATGTGCCAACCACTGGAACAAAAGAACCCTTTGTTTCGGCAGCCAATAAGGCTCTGGTTGGTACATTAATAACAATTGGTGACGTCATTGATATCTTCCCTATTCACTGCAGTTCCCGAACCATACCGCTCACATGTGTCATTTCCAGCGGCAGTTTCGCTGCCTTTTTTGGTATGTGCAGATGAATATATAGGAAAGGAGTTCGTGTTCGAAACAGGTACCTTTGGTTTTAAAGTTTCCGTGATCTGTGCTTCTTGATGAATCCTATATATAAGCAAACATATGCAAGTTATTACAATACGCATAATAAAACAGTCGAGCGGATAATCCCTGTACTATATATGGCACCTTGAATTTACCTGTCTTTTATGAACTTATTCTTTGAATCGAAATTAAACTTTTTGCCAACGTTTGCATCAATTGAATAAAAGTGCATGCGGAGCAGAGCCAGTGGGGAAGTGAAACATGAAAATTTAGTTTTATCAACTGAGTTGGTCAGGCAAATTCCCCACTATAAAGAGATTCAAAAGCTGACCGTTACGAGACTGAGCTAGCCCAGCGCGGTTTGTCTGAGCGAATCAGCAAGCACGCAATTTACACCTGTGAAACCATTGCTGGGTGCTGACTGTTATCGAAATTTCGTTAGTAGCAAAGCTTATATGAATTTTGGTCTTGTCGGTACAATTTGCAATTTAACCCTCCGTAATATTTGATGAAACAATTAGTAGATACCATCCAAAGTTCATTTGCTATCGTTTATAAACTCAAACGCGATTTCAAGTCGTATTGGCGGACTATAACTAAACCTATTTATTCATTGCAGGCACCAAACCGAGCTTCTACATAAGTGTCTTTCGCGCCCTATATTTTTGCATGTGCAGATAAATAACTGAGAAAGAAGTTCTTGAAATATGAGATCCCAAAAACGGTACCTTCAGTTTTAAAGTTTCCGTGATCTGTGCTTCTTGATGAACTCCAGTATATCAGCGAACATATGCAAGTTATTACCATTTGCATACTAAAACAGTCGAGATAATCCCTGGACAATGGCACCATTTGACTATTAACGACTCGTCTTTTATGAACTTATTCTTTGAATCCAAATTAACCTTTTTCCCAGCGTTTGCATCTATTGAATAAAGGCGTCAGTTTCTTAATAAATTGTGGTGCTGCATCAGTGGGAAGTTTAACTGAGTCAATAAGGTCAATTGACCACCGTGGAAAGATTCAAAAGCTGATGTTTTTTAAAAAAGCTCTAGCTTCTCGTCAGAGCGAATCATTTCTGATGGAGGGCTGGTGCTCCACATGTCAGCTCTCTACGGTCGCCAATTTACCCTCTTAACTCAGTTGATAAATCCACATTTTCTATCACTGTGCCTCCAGATTGGCTGAATGTTGCGCTGGAATATAATACGAAGTTGATATGATGCCTAAACGTTTCAAATATGCAAAACATATTTTTCTCATAGTCTGTTCCCGGGAAAATTAGTAGTCTAAATTAATGGAATGAATAAATCTTTTGCCGTGAATACATCTAGCATTATAGTAAATGAACTCAGGAGTGTAATTTATACTGTGATGTCGTAAGCGATGCAACACCAACTTTTCACTAAAATCTTTACTCACAACAAGAGTTGAGTGAAAGAAAATCACGGTAACACTGCCAGCCGACGATCATGAATCAATTGCATGCTTTTCCCTGCCTCAAAGGCTCTTTTGTTCTAAATAAATGCACAGTCAGCTAAACCCAAAATGCAAGAATCTTTTTCCTCCAAAAAGTAATTATAACATACCATCCCAAACTTTTGCTCGGGAGCATGGTATTGTGTCTTGGGTCAAGAATGACAGAAAGCAAATCAAACTACAATGAAGTTGTTTCATTGTCCATTATTATCACTGTAATTTTCTTGTGATAATGGCTGCGGTTACACGATTATAATTTTAAGGTGCTGTTACACTTATCGTCATCCCAAGGATGGCGAACGATGGCGAACTTTCAATGGACGAAGCGCGACTAGTGTAATCCGCGAGTCTGAAGCTAACCATCGTAGGAAGTCAGAAGTCGGAAATCCTTAGTTGGAAGTCGGAAGTCGGAAATCAGAAGTTGAAAGTCAGAAGTTGGAAGTCGGAAATCAAAATTCAGAAGTCGAAAATCCAAAGTCCTTCCTCGGCTTTCGTAGATTTCGGATTTCTGACTGAAGAGATTTTGATTTCTGATTCGGAAATCAGGAAATAGTTGCTATCAATGATTAGTTTTCCGATCCCTGAAATTCAGAAAACGGGTTGGCTGCAAAGCTTCCTTGATTTTAACAATTTTTCATGCAACTTGCCTCGACAAAAAATTAAAGATGTTGCAAGTTGCATGCCAGATTTTTACGTGTAACACCCCCTGTGTAAATGAATTTTTGTTTTTCTTAGTTGTACGAAAAGTTGAATCGTATTTTACTTTCTACAATAATTTTTTTTTCAAGTTACACAACAAAAATACGTGTGACATGGCTCTTTCAACTTGTTTCGCCACGCTATTTTCATCCATAAATATGCCACAGAATTTCGGCGGGTGTGGATTCCGTAACCCTGCTCGTGGGAAGTTAGTTACGTAATATGATGCTAAGTTTCCATGTGCAATATCTCTTCATTTAAAGATCCCGCTGTTTAGATTCGTAGTATTTCGAAAGAGATACCCAAGCCGGTAAGTTTAAAAGAATTTTCGGTTTGCTTTAGTCGCCTAAAGTCGTCCTTAGTCGCTTAAGGTTGCCTTAAGTCGTTAAAGTGCCACTACGACGCTTTTTTAACGCAAATGTATCTAATAGGTTTAGACTAATGTGAATTGCTATAAATTAGATTGATGTTTTCTTGCACAGCCCAGAAACAGCTTGCCGAAAACCCATGAAAATCACGTAAAATCCGTCCGCCATTACTCCGTTCATAAATCCGAGCCCACGTTCTACTGGTTAGCGATCTGGTACACGTGACTTAATTTGTGACGTCAATGACTCAACGCGGTTCCCTCCGGGTCACAACCAACAAAGCCAAAAGGCACGTGTTGAGTCATTGACGTCACAAAATCTTTAGGACAACTCGATCCAACTCTCAGGGTTCGGTCCCATTCATTTTTTAATTGAGTAATGGCGGTAAGCCGAATTCGAAATGTAAAGTTAAAATAATGGCACTTACCGTACGAGTTTTGACTTAAAACTTCGCAAGTTAAGTAACGAGTACTTATATTTTTAAAATATGAAGAGAACAGAAAATGTATATCTTTGATCATAGTGGCACTTTAAAGTGCACCTAAACCTTAATTTTTTTCCTTTTAATCAACTCCATGTATGTTGAAAAGTCGAATAGTGAAAAATACTAATTAGATGACGTCAAATGCAGACTTTACCATTATTTCTACTTCAATTTACAATACGCAGTTCACAGTTTAAGGATAATCAATTTAAGAAATACTAATAATATAGTCAATTGATTTGTAAAAAAAAATATTACTTGGAGGTGGAAACAAGTAGTTGTATAATAAACGAGTCTGCATTTGACGTCATCTAATTAGCATTTAGTAAATTCAAATCTCTATGCAAAGTCATTGAATATGTATGTTCTGCCGAGGTGGTGTCATTAATGACATTCCTCCCGTGCAGTTGTTGTTTTCGGGGCTCAACGGCTCGTCTTATTGGTAACTGGGTCGTATAAAAGGGAAAGGACGCTTTAATAATTTCACTGAGGTCCTTGAGCAAGAAATCCGAACTGCTAAGTCGTGGCTTATTGCTGTTATCAATCCCGGTTGAAACATCCTTCCTTCAAGACTTTTCTATGGCGGGACAAGGACTTCCACTCCAACTTGAGGGAGACGCCGTTCAACGTGCCGTGGCGGAGGTCGAACGCCAAGATGATGCTATTATTCCTGCGGCCGCGCAGCCCGCTGTTGAAGTAAGTTATTTTTACTCGCTAGCGTCCTGAATTAGCGGTCGGATATTGTTGTTCTATAGCGAAATGAAGTCGTTTTGGTTATTACGTTCGTTTTCTTTTTCCTTATATATGTCTGTAAATTGGATCCCAGTCCCGAATGTACTTTTCGCTAGGGTTGAAGTCAGATGGATCCGTCGCGGGATCATTGAAGTTTTTTATTTAAAGGCCAGAGACCTTTTGAATATTGCCGTGACAGTGAACCCCTGAGCGTGGTTTCTGACGTTAGAAATATAAATGTTGTTGGCCCTTGGTCGACCGATGAGCGTGGTCACACAGGTGTTGAATATAATTGTTGTTGGTCCGGATTAAGACCATTTTGAATATGAGAGTCATATGGACCTGTGAGTGTGGTCGCAGGTGTTATGAACATGATTGTTGTTGGTCCGTGATCGAGACCATTTTGAATATAAGAATGATATGGACCCGTGAGCGTGGTCGTTTTCTTTTTGAGTATGACAGTAATATGGAGCGGTGAGCGTGGTCGCAGGTGTTATGAATATGATGTTGGTCCGTGATCGAGACCATTTTGAATATAAGAATGATATGGACCCGTGAGCGTGGTCGTTTTCTTTTTGAGTATGACAGTAATATGGACCCGTGAGCGTGGTCGCAGGTGATATGAATATGATTGTTGTTGGTCCCTGATCGAGACCATTTTGAATATGAGAGTGATATGGACCCGTGAGCGTGGTCGCAGATGCAAAAATATGTTCGTTGATTGTCAGTGATCGAGACCATTTTGCGTATGACAGTAATATGGACCCGTGAGCGTGGTCGCAGGTGTTATGAATATGAGTGTTGTTAGTCCGTGATCGAGACTATTTTGAATATGAGAGTGATATGGACCCGTGAGCGTGGTCGCAGATGTAAAAATATGATCGTTCGTTGTCCGTGATCGAGACCATTTTGAGTATGAGAGTAATATGGACCCGTGAGTATGGTCGCTGACGTTATAGATATTACGGTTGTTGGCAGTGACCCGTGATCGGGACCTTCTTTCTCTTTGGAGTTAAGGACCAAGAAAAAGCATTGGGTAGGGTCGCCGAGGTGGAAAAAATCTTTCAAACGGGCGGTTCCGCGCGCAGCTCCGTTCCTGTACCGTAGTCGTAGAGCCGATAGCTCGGCAAGTATTCAGTGTTTCTATTGTCATGAATTTTGGCCGCTTCCAGTGGTGTTGCCGTGCTCGTTTGCAGAATTGGCAACAGCCCGGCCGTTTCAAAACGTGGTCGCTTCCAGTGGGGACCTCATAATTTATGATCTCAAATTTCACGGCTTTTCTGTCCGAGTTAGCTGATAGATTAGTGGCGCCTATGGCGGCTGTTTTTTTTTTTTTTGTATGATTTCAGGACGTCTAATAAACTACTGTCATCAACTGATTTCTGTGTCCTAGGCTCCTTTTACTTTATTGTTCTAGATTAGGGTAAGTAACTCTCATGGGCCAGGCCTTTTTTCTGGGCTGCCTGTGGACGTGCCGTTATCGGGCGTGGGCAGTTACTCTTTCCTGATCGGGGACCCCATTCACCTAGTGCTTTGTTTTTTGGAGGGGTGGGGGGGGGGGGGGGGATCTTTTGGTTGCCTCTTTTTAGAACTATTTTTTTTCTAAGGGTGTTGGTTTTTCTCTTTCGTTTTGCCGTTTCTGCAGACTCAAACAGTAAAGCGGAGACGTGTGTCAAGCGGTCAGAGTTTTGATATTCCGTCTCGGGGTATTCGGCGGATAAAGACTTTGATAGCGAGTGATCTAGATCCCTTCCCTCCAGTTCTAGCGGACATTGGGTTAATGTGGATGGGGTTCCTGATCAGGAGAAAGTTAAAGGCGGGTTGCCAAGACATTGGTGATGTGTGTCTATCCAGGACGCGCCCTGCTTATCCAGGTTCATCGCCAACAATGCCATCGTCTTCCGCGAAATGTGCTTCCAGTGCCCAGTTTCTCGATGCGCGGCATAATAATTTGCATATACACAACTAGTCGGCTGTAATTGGTCAACTGATTAAGCTTTGGGAATACTCTAGTCTCTTCGCAGATTCAACTGATGTCAATCAAACGGTTACCAAATAGCGAGTGCGATGCTGCGCGGGTCTCTCGCTCGTACTTCATCGTTGTGCATTTTCTCTTGCTCCATGATGGAACGATGACGTCATATGACGTAGTTATTAGGTAATTAGTTATGCGGTCGCTTTCTTGAATCCGCATCTTGGATTTCTGAATTTTTTTAAAACCTCTTAAAAAACCGTCCAAATTGACGCAAAATTAATGAAAACCAATAAATAAACGCTAAATGACGTAAAAATATAAAAGTTATACCAATAAACATTGGTTTTCTTCATTCAAAGGTATAAATATGCAAATTTCAAAAACCATGGCTGTCAAAATCTTGTTGCAATGGAAACATCAAGTCACGTGATCAAAAAATTGTCATATGAAATTGTTGCCAGATAAATTTTAGGAAAAGTCACAAAGTTTGATGGCGTTTGAATACATATTAAAGAAGTTATGAATGTTGAAAGTTAGCGCGGGCACTTTGTGCCCCCCCCCCCCCCCCCCCCCCCCCCCCCCCCCAAGGCCGTATAGGGTAAAGTATAGAAAAGTATGGCAAAATCTCGAAAAAAATTCTTGCACAGTCTCAAGATGAAAAAAAAATAATCTATGCTCAGAAAAAATGCCCAACCCCGTCCCCCCACCCCTAAAAATACAATGGTCCATCCCCAAGGAAAGTAAGGATGGTACACTCATTCATCTTCAAAACATTGCCCTATTTAATATTTAATCTATAGGTTTACTTATATTTCATAGACAAAGTGTTGCTGAAAGGTTGAAGTTGTGGCTTATATTCAGCATAAAAAAGAAACACTGCTGATCAGCAGTCAATACTGATATAAAGGTGCAAGCATTCATTCACCTTCAGGGTATTATAACAACAGTGAGAGCTGTTTTGGATCACTAAGATCAGAATAATTTGAAAAGTATTTTGGAGTAAGCCTTGCTTATCACTTTTAGGTTGAGCAAGTAAGCTTCAAAAGATCATAAGCTTATCCAAAGGCAATGTAATACACCTATCAATGTTAAGCCGGCGGGGGTTTGATCGGCGTTGTTGGTGCCTGGGTAGGGCTTTTGACTAATCCTGCTTTCCCCGGGATAGGATCATTTGCATATTTTTTCTTCACCCGCGGACGGGCCGTTTTTGACATTTTTTTGAAAAAGACTGGTGCCGATTTTACAATACCCACTTTGTGCATGCAGTGTACGTCTTTGAAAGCATGGAAGTCACCAAACAGAAAGATGAATGAATTTTATACTGTTTCTTTTTACGTTTTTTTGTTTGTTTTTATGTGATTTTGTGTAAGAAAACGTTTTCAGATCTTCTGATGTAAAATTTTGTACATTTAACGAGAATTGACATAATTTCTTTTGAAAGACGCTGTGATTTCATTCAATTTTTCACACGGGTACACGTAATCATTGGACGTCGAGTTTTGAACTTAAAGGGAACCTCTATTGTCAGAACAAATTGACGTTAAATTATTGGAAATAAAGTCGAAATTTAAATTTTTTGAAAGAACAGGTGCAAATATAATTTTATTGTACAAAAAAATGGATATAAATATCGCCTGTTTTCGCTTTTAAATTTCCCGCGCATGCCATTTTGAATATTTATGACGTGTTACGGTTGCCGCTATTGTTAAGAATCGAAGTTCTTTTGTATGCAACAATTGGACAACCGTAACACGTCATAAATATTCAAAATGGCGGCGCGCGGAAAATTTAAAAGCGAAAATAGGCGATATTCATATCCAATTTTTTGTACCCTAAAATTATATTTGCACCTGTTTTTTATTTTAAATTTAATGTAGACTTTATTTCCAACAATTTAACGTCAATTTGTTATAACAATGGAGGTTCCCTTTAAGAGTAACTAAACACTGCTGTGGCAGTTAGTTTCTGTCCTTTTGTGTCCAGCATTTTAGCTTCGTTCGAATTTGTTAACGTTTCATAAGAAATGAGTCATGGAAAACACTTTGAATTTGGCAGTTGTAGTGGCATTTAAAATGTTTGTATGTATTATTTACCACAATAAAATATGACTGTGTTGTGTTTTGAGGTTTCAAGTCTTTTCTGTGTCTGGCTAGGGTCATACCAGGGGACATTTGGTCACTATGTACAGCCTTGGGTGGGGGATTTCTGACAAGAATTTTCTCAAAAAATGTCAATTCCCCGGCTTATGCCCTGAAAGTCCGTTTTGCCGGACGCTAAAATATCAAAACGATCGCAATTAAGGTAAAAGTAAATATCTGAAATTTATCGGTTAAGCGAGCGCGGGAGCTAATTGCACGCGGGAGGAAAAGAAACGCGCGAAGCTGCGATTTGAAAGGAATTCTGGGAGAATCAAAATGGCGGAGGCCAATAAATATTGTCAACTTTGCCATTTGCTGTGCATCCGTTTGTGATCCATTATTCCTCGCAAAGCGAGGGCCGAAGGGCCGAGCGTAGCGAGGTTAATAAATTTGTCGTGCCTCGGGAGCTTAGCCGCGAGAATTCGAGCGAAAAATATATTTATAGCGGAGCACTCGCCGGGCCGTCGGCTGCGCAGCCCCATGCTCATAGAACCTAGCCCGTCATTTTTCATGGTCATGGCTAGCGGAATGTTTCGCGGGCGCGTGTCTGCAACATGTGTGTCGCCCAATGCTAGCTCGCGGGCGCGTATGACGTCGAAAAACATGCGCGTATAACGCCACACGCGCGGCTACACTGCCGTCAGCTCGGTAAACACTTTTTAAAAAAGTTGGATCTTTCGCAGTGTTAGGCGGAGCAGTAAAGTCGTTATTTCCCTGCATTTCGCGCTTTGCTACTCAAGACAGGGATACTAATTAAGGGATACTCAGAAGCCGCTTTAGTGGAAAAAGAAGAGCTTTCAGGGATAAAATCTTGCTTCGAGGAACTTCATATTATCAACATGATCAATGCAGGAGCAATGCGGGGAGATGCCTTGTTTTTATTACGGATTTCAGAACCGAAGAAGCGGAGTTTTAACGAATTTCCAAGCAGTCCAGTGCTTTAAAGGTAAAATAAATCACATTTTTCGATGGGAATTTATGTTGATATCAATTTTTGATTGACTTTTTCTTTGTGTTATCTTAAGTTTTGAAGACCTGTTTATGAAACGTGCTCAATTAATTATGTCGTGTTGTTATCTTGAATTTCATCGAGGACAGCTCTTCCTTGATGCTATAAATGGAACGTGTTTTACTTTTAAACATAAACTAATGAAGATTTGAATAAAATTTTTCGAAAGAAGATTGTGTTGTCCATTTTTATGTGCTTGTTCATTCATTACATAGATTGAAAAGCGATTTTATGTAAACAAAACAAGACTTAGATTTTCTGTCTTCACTCGCGTCGCCTTATGCAAATATGTTTGTGTATTTTTGCAATTTTGATTTCCAAATCAGTTTCTCGGGCAATTTTTGACAAACAAAAACTGTATTTTATTCGGAAGTTAGTCGTACCTGTTATTCTAGACAGAGAAAAGTTGTTTTTGTGAACTTTTCTACGGTCTAAATGTACTGTGCAGACGGTCGGGTAATACTGTTTTTTGACAATTGCTAAAATTGAAAAATAGCCCGGTCGTCAATCTTAATTCTTGTGCTTCCGACCTTTCACCTTAGTTAACTTTCACCTTAGTTAAGCTTGTTCATAGTGCTACGCTGTTAGGCTCTGCCTATCTATATATATTATATATACTTGATCGTGTCCTGCAGTTGCCTGGCAACAATGTGGTACTACTTCATGTAAGCCTATATAGGAGCATGGTAAACAAAGATGGCGGACGGTAAACGGTACGCGAACCATCGAAAGGACCTTTTATCAACGTTTTTGGTTGCAAAGAAGGCGAAGTGGAATGGCGAAAAGCCTCATACGCAAATCGAGAGTTTCGACTCGCGGTGCACCCGGCCCTCTCCCGAGCTTCGCGAGGTTCTGCGAGACACGTATTTCTAGTTTTCTGGATATTTTTTGGGTAATAATTAACTTCTACACCGGTAACTCTGTCATCAGCCTCAACAGTAACAATTATTTAATTTTGTTTTGACAGGTTAAATGCTGCTAGGTGGAAAAATGTGAGAGCATTTCGGGCCAAGTAGCAGAACCAATCAACCCTGCTAGAAAGTCTCCTAGGAGGGTTCGATTCGTTCGGTTCTGTGTCAGCGGAGCATCCAAGTTTTCAGGAGCCGGACAAGTAGTTGGAGAAAATGGGAAAAATGTGCTATTGAGAAGGACCCTCGCCTACGGTACCAAATATGGTATTGGAGTATTCTATTATATTGGACTAAGGCAGGAGAACAACAAATTGGCTGGGTGCCTGAAAAGGACCAAACAGTTCTGGATGTCGTTCGGCAGGCATGTCGTTTGCCAAGCTTTCGAGCCAAACTTGACTGTGCAACTGCCACAACAGTGGCAGATAAATTTACCAATATCACTATTCATGTAATATGTGAAATCGAGAAGTGATTTTTAATTAACTAATTCGATGCCTTTGTTGTATAAATAAGACAAGGAAAATGTATGTTAGTTTGATTCAGATCAGGTATCCATTGTTAAGTGAAAAAGTTAATTTTTTTTAAACTAAAGTTGTTAGAACAAACTTCCTCAGATTTTATTTGGCAGTGTATATGATCTTTATATTTTTTGTTTGATGATTGTTTTTATTGCAATACCTTAAAAACATTTAAGCAGCTAACTGATTTTTTTCTCATTCTAAATAAGCAATATTGTTCCTGCCTCTTGTTTGGCTAATTAAATGTTCATAATACAATTTAGCATTCATATTATTTATATAATGTAGTTGTTGTTGTTATTGTAATAATTTGAATTTCAGTAATTTTGAGCTAAAAGGGGCTTTAAAATCTGGAAACTGGAGACTTACGGCACTTAGGTCTATCTGAGACCAAGTGAACTGATGGTGATAATTTTGTTTATTGAAAGACGAGACAAACTATCATAAATGCCAGGATTCAAGTCAAGACTCAAGCTATAACCGTAACCCTAACTCTACGTCTAACCCAAACTGGAGTCCTTGGTCGCATCCTGACTTTAGTCCTGACTCGATCGGACTGGCTTGAATCCTGTCTCATATTATGTCCAGAGACCAGTGGCTTGGTATTTAGGTATAGTGATGAAGAGGCTGTCAATAACTTTTTATTTTGTCACTTTTTTAAAACACTTTTATGTTGCCTGAAATTGCCTTCAGTCACCTTAAGTCGCCTTAAGTCGCCAAGGTATACGGCGACTTAAGGTCCCAGAGTAGGCCTAAATACACAACTCAACTGGATAAAAAGATTCTATAGAGCAAAACAAAAGCAGTAGTTTGGAGCTAAAGTGCAGGATTGCAAGGATTGAAGTGGATTACAGTTCATGAAAAACACGTTATTTTAGCCGCTCTATTTTACTGTTGTTTCAACATTTATTTCATTCCATCCCTTGGTCGCCATCTTTGTGCCCCTGAGTGGGGCACAAAGATGGCTGCTCCATACATTTCTTACTAAAAATATCTAATACTCGTTCGCCTATAACTCTTGAACGAAATGCTTTTGCGCTTCAAAATTTGGCCAAGATGTGTAGTTTTAAACTCTCTACAATTCCATAAACATTTTGGATTCGAAATCTATTTTTTAATGCTTCTGAATTTTGATATGACGTAAGTGAAACCGAAGAATATCTTTTAGATCTAAAAGATATCGATTTTTGAAAACAAGAGACGTTTAATCTAGAAAAAAAAATTCAGCGCTTTCTTCTGTGCAACCTTGATAAATAATGTTATTATATACTAAAACAGTGGAAAGCGTTGTTGGCGCGCTCTGATCGGCTATTAAAACTCAGGATAGCAAGTGCTATAGTGATCAGAAATAAATGAGTTAAAAATTATCATTTTCGTGCTATCTTATCTTACTGTTCTAGTACATACTAAAACTATTCACCTCAGTGTCGGTGGGTAGTTGTTAATTATTTTAGAACTTGGCATCGTCATATAAGCTGAAAAGTGGAATTAAGGTAATGGAATAAATGTGGAAATAACAGTAAAATAGAGCGGCTTTTATTTGAGTGTCGAAAAACCAAAACCGAAGTAATTACTATGACAAATCAGATCAACCAATCAGAACATGAAACAAATACATATATATTTGTAGCCGACGCCAAGCGCGGGAAAACGCGTGCGAGCAAGTCACGATTGGTTTTGGTGTTACTTCTGATTGGTTAATAAAGTGGCGCGAAAACCAAAGCAAAACCGAAGCAATTTCGAAATTACTTTCGACGCTCAATTGAAAACCGCTCTCCATGGTCATATTAAAAAATGTCCACTCTTTCGATGAATATTTTCATGGTTATAAACTCAAGCATGTTAAGGCATGGTTTCCTGCTTATTTGGCATAGTTAATCGGGCTGGCTTGTTGCCAGGCCAGTCCGATTTAAGTTTTTATAAAATGAACGGTGTTTCGTAGTCACTCTTTTAGAATTTCGTTCATGGGCATGCATGGTTAAAAAGAAGTTTTTATCGCTAAGAGCTACTAATTGTAAATTTTATATGGAAGTCCCCCCCCCCCCCCCCCCCCCCCCCGGATTTTTGGGGATTTGAGAGTAGATAAGTTAATATGTGGTGTAGGTGAAGTAAATGGGGATGTGCGTAGGCTAATAAATTGATTAAAAGGTTGTTTGTGTAAAGGGTATTTGTTTATAGCGGTGTGGGAGGAAAGGATGTAGGGCGAATCGTGTTGTCAGCGTTTAAAGAGGTTTTAAAAGACACGTATTTCTAGTAATTGGTATCAATAGATTAAAAAGGGTGAAACCCGTACGAAAAATTATAGCCTGACATAGCGAGAACCCGGCCTGATTCTGGCCATAAAGTGATTTTTACGGCGTGCATTGAACGAGACAAAGCGAGACACCAAATTTGTCTCGCTTTACGCCTAAAACGAGCCATTCTTCTTGGTCTTGTCTCGGCGATAATCTGGCTAGCATTTAGCGTGATTGTGCGAGACTGATTTGACCCGATTTGTAAAACGCAACAAGACATTTGTCAGGCTGTACTCTGGGCGAGAATTGAACGTGACAGAGAGAGACAACAAATCTGTATTGTTTTAGAATGCGTACATTTAGCAAAACACATAAACTCACTAGCACTCTGCAATCTGGGCGAGAATTGAACGTGACAGAGCGAGACATTTTAGAATGCGTATATTTTGGCTAACTCGAGCACTAACCAAATTCACTGCACGCAAAACGGCAAGCAATTCGAAAAATACATTGGCAAATAATTTTCCCAGTCTAATGACTTTCCTAAAATATCTTATTTTCACTACGTAGCTCTTTTTAAAAGTCCCTTGGGACTAAATTGAACCCATTTGTTTACCTTTTGTTCAATATGTGAATGGCTAGTTCGTGGTGACATGTTTGCCTGAGGTTTTGCGTTATTCGGTTACTCTGACACATTTTTCTAAACTCAACACAGAGGTCTCGATTCTGCAGAGAAGAGAGTTTCTACACTAGAAAGAGCAGCGTAAATTAGTGGGAAGTTTTCTGCTTTGTAATACATGCTGAATTTAGGAAAGTATTCCCTCAATTTGTTGGATCATTTTGATCATTTGCAATCTGATATTTCAATGAATTTTGCTGATGGAGCCGCTACCAATAACCAAGCGTAGACTTCTGCCGTTAGGATCTCTATAGTCTGTTGGGAAAAATTTCTGAAAAATGAACTGATTCCGTTTAGGACTTATGGTCAAGAATACTCTTAATCTCATCTTTAACTCCCAAAGAAGCGATTACACTCATGTTTATTTTAAATGTACACACAAAATAAACGAAGTGTCCAAGGGTTCCCAGAGAGAGGAACCTGGGAACTAGGTAGCAAACGTCATCCCCAGGATCCCCAGGACTTTCTCCGCCTTCAAAATGGCGAAAAATTTGGTTAATTCGATCGATCCGCGGACATGGTCATTCGCAGTCATGCAGTCGTCCAGAGTTTCTCCGGGCCCTCTATTTGAAGGCGGAGTTGCAAGGGGTACAGGAGATTAGTACAGTCTCAGTTAGCAGCTAATGACGTAGAACAGCCTTTCATTTTCATATTATTATTTTTGTAGAGTTGCTCACGAGTAAAGGCCGCTCCGTCTATTATTTCAACGCGGCCGCATTTTGTACAACTAAGTTCTATTGAATCACATTCGAGTGAAGATGTACCGCCACATTCTAGACACGATTTTATTCTTTTGTTTATTCTGTTTGAAATGATAACAAACCGGGCTTTCGCGGTATTGTTGGATAAACTTCTGTTTTGCTGATAAACTAAGAGCTTCGAAGATGGTATAGAGCTTTTCTGGTAGTTGTGAGCAGTGAAGTTCGGTTGTGTATTCTCTGCCAGTGAGGTTACGTAGCATGACTTGTTTATGTTGATCTAAGACATTTAGTTGTGTCTCATATTTTTCATGTAATCCATGCATCTAACGATAGACAGTTGTGTGATAAAATGCTCATAAACTTCAGTATCTCGCAACCCCGTCATGTTTATTTTTAGAAATGATAAATGTTAATTGGGCAAGCATCACTTACGCGTGCGTGTGGTTCATGATTGTTTGCGCATGCGTGTCCTTCAGGAGTTACCACATGTGAAAGCACTGTAGTTGTTACTTATATACTAGTAGTAATTCGTAATTAGGGGAGTGCGTTCGACAGGGTAAGGTGATGGTACGAGGGGGTGAGGAAGTGGGAGGTGGAGGTGAGGGCCAATAGGCATTGGTGGTGGGAGAGGGGGGGGGGGAGTGGTCAGGGAGTGGCAGTTATTATATCGTCATATTCTCTGAATATCAGTTTAGAACTATAAAATCCAAGTCTTGTTTTGTTTACATAAAATCGCTTTTCAACCTATGAAATTAATGAAAAAACAACAAAATCTTCTGTTGAAAAACATTTATATTCAAATATTCGTTAGTTTATGTTTAAAAGCAAAAATAAATAACCTGATTTGGCAATAGCAGTTATTGTAAAATTTGACGTCTACAAAGGTCCATCTCTCAGTCACAGACTTCCATCTTGTGTACCCATATGCCCAGTCACTGCCTCAGCTCAATAATCAATTATCAGATGGCTTCCATAAAAGACAGCAGCTTCCTCTTGCACTTGCATGGGCAATTCGCAAAAGTCAAGGCATGGGTAGATAACCTGAGAAAAGAAGATAAGAGCAAAAAAACTTAAAGTGAGGGAAAATTAAACTAAGAGTAAATTACCTTTAACACATGTTTGCCCTACTTACCTAAGGGCTGATTCGCACTAGCGGACAAATTTTGTAACAATTTGTAGATTTCTTCATTAATGTGTCACTTGTTACAGAAAACAAGTGCGAATACGTTTTTTGAGACCTAGAACTTGTCCAACAATTCAGGAAAACAAAGAAGCAGTTGTCTTATGATTGGTCAGCGTTGCACGCGCGATACATTTTGTCAAACAATCGCAAAAACAAGTGCGAACGACTTGTTGGACAAGTGCAAATTTTGTCAAAACGGACAAATCTTCAAAGGGGCCGTTGTCCTGCCTCAAGGCAGGGCAATTCATGACAAGTCGCATTCCAATGCCCCTCGTAATGCCAGATAACAATACGTTGTTGATTGGCTATTGTGTTTGGTCTGGATTGTACTAAAAAACAACACGCGAAATTTCGTCCTTTGCTGTGGCGTTAACATCTGTCGAAACGCCACTTGCTTCATAACTTGCCGAGGTGACGTCGTGGAAGGATGGTAATACCGGGGTTGGAACAAGAGAATGCGGAGGGAACCAGTTTGTGCCGATAAATGGACGGGAAAAATAATAGTTTTCTTGCGACATTTTCCCCGCACGAGCACAAAAACATCAGTACACGCGCACTTCAAATGCAAATCGTTTTAACATTTTTCACCACGTGGACCTGCCAGCATATTTGATGTTTGCTCAAGACGACCGTGCCGAGAAATGTACAAGGATGCCAGAAGCACGTGCAGAGCTATTGTACTGATAATTATACCTTTTGTTTTCTTCAAAATGTCTCTGACTTGTCGCGACAATTTTGTTTTTGTCAAAAATGTCATGACATTTCAAACTTGTCCGCTAGTGCGAATCGGCCCTAATTGACAAATTATATTATGATAAGCTTAACTATTAATCGGGGGAAGCACATACATTCCTCTAGCTGTAAAACCATGTCTAAATACTTTGGTTGGATTATAACAGAACTAATGATGGTGTTCAGTGTTATGAAATCTATTGTGCTAATGCCATTCGGTCTAGTCTGTCTTTCTCAGTCAGTCGATACCGCAAAGTATTTGATGATTTTAAGCTTGTTAACCGCTCATAGGTCATTGGCTCAATAACATATGATGATAATGTTTTATTCCTGCTAAGAGCTACATATGAGACTCCTGGAGTTTTATATTGGTCGAGTCCCACAAATCTGAGCGCAGAGAGAAGTTGAATCTCCTAAGAAAAGCAGCTGAATTGACAATCACAACTCGCTATCGTAGCCGGGGCGAATCGCAGCGTGTTTCCTAGAAAACACACCACTGCACAGTTTTCTAATAAGTAGCTTCAGTCATATTTTCAAGGGGAAGTTCGAATAAATCTACAAAACTTCACTTACCTTGGGGAAAACTGCGAAAAACAGCAAAGGCGGAAGAAAACACGAAGGACAGCACGAATTATAACAAAAACAGAAAAACATGGTCGTCGTCGAAAGTAGTTTCACTGCACTTGTAAATACCAGTTCCCGGCGGCCGACATGAGATCGAGGCCATTTGTGCCAGCCAGCCAGCCAGCCAGCCAGTCCAAGATGGCGTCCAAACCCTGAAATCATATGGCATCGCGATCGATACCCGCGGGAAAAGGGACTGAAATAGTATGCGTCCTCCTTCGTCGAACGCAATAAGAGTTGTTCGCACCATATATTATATTAAGTCTGTAATTCGGTAGAGCTCAGGGGGGGTTATGGTTGGCCACCATATAAACCCTGTTTAAGCCCAATTTATGTCAACATAAATTTAAGTTAATGTGACATCCATGAATCATCACATACTGGTTGCGTGACATGCGATAAGGCAGGGTGTAAGGTTTCATGGTCTAAAGTTCGGTGGTATGACCTCATGCCTGAGTTGTGCAACTGTGGGTTAAGCCAATCAGAGTGGATTAGTTTTTTCACTGTCAATCATTTCATTTCCTGTGGCTCATGCGATGTCAGACCAGGAGTAGTGGGGTTGTTGCGTCAGTTGATGACCCTCCGGGTGAGCCCGCTCCGGCCCAACTGATAACAGGGGGGTGCTCAACCAGAGATCTTCTCGGAGAACTCGCCCTCGCCCGCCTTGTCAGCGGTTGAAGTCCTCACTTCGGTGAGGCAAAAGTCCTAGCCGAGGCTAGGCAGAAACAGCCACGAGCACCCCCCGACTAGGGTTTTGTCCCTTTATGTGACGTGTCACCCAATGTCACGCGTGACATGTAACGCGTAATGTCACGTCACGTGTCACGCCGTGTCACGTAATAACGCGAGAAACCTGAGTTTAGTCTTTCAAATCTGACTTGGATTGTGCGGCTAAAGAACGTATCTTTTTTTGCAACTTAGAACGCTCTTCGGCGCTTATTTCCTTCCTTATTTTTTCAAGATCTGGTGATCTATTTTGTCTGTCTCCTTGTGTAGCCTTTGTTTCACCAGAGCGAATCAAGGCTTTGAGTTCATGGTATTTCTCTACCTCGCGAAGTACGATTGAAAATCCCGGGGGGGGGGGGGGGGGGGGGGGGGGGGTACTCGCAGAAAAATTGGGTAGGGGTGTGCGGCCCGCTTCCCAAAACCCTTACCCTATTTATGACCAAAATCTGCGATTTTCCCTACCCTATTTATGACCTCACCAAAGGAGGGGGACATGATAAGGAAGTACCTTCTTCTAAAAAAGTGCATTCAAGACTACAGTGCAAAAATCGTTACCCTTTTTATGACCAAAATGGCGGCAAAATAGCCAAAATCGATACCCAATTTATGACCAAAACGGCTGAAAAACCCTACCCTTTGGGGCCGCACATACTTATATAGCCCATATTAGGGAGTACCCCCCCCCCCCCGGGTTGAAAATTCACCATCTGAAATGGCCTTGTCTGCGAGAGCCTTAGAAACCAACTCGCTGACAGAGTTTCGTTTAGCAAGGGCGAGCGTGTAGATCTTTTCATGTTTTGTGATCTTTCTTTCGAGCCGTTTACTGAATGTAGTAAGGCCAGCGGATGAAAATCCTGAAGTAGCCGCGATGCTGGCCAGTGGCGGGCTGGCGACAACTCCAAATCCAGTCAAGGCTGTTGCCAAGGTGGCGGAAGATAAGCCCGCAGAAATAAAACCAAGGCCTACAGCCGAACCTTGAACAATGGAGTCGGTTCGTTTATATTTTTTTGCGACCTGTCTATAGTGGCCCGCTTCTGATTCAAGCTCTTTCTGTAAGTCAGAGATTTTTTTTGAGACGGAAGTCATCGCCATTTGTTAAGACTGGGTAGAGCGGTTCAGTCTCGCTGTATTCCGGAGCCGATGGAGGCAGTACATAATGTCAGAACTCATGGTGGGGTATATATGTAAGATTTTAATTTATCTCCATTTCATACACGGATGGCTTGTTGTTGAAGTCAAAGAGGGTTCCATTTTCATCCTTCACTGATATAGTTATGCTATTTACATAATCGCCAGAAGAGGTGTCATGCAAGACGTTTTGCTGTGTTGTTTCGTAGAAAACTTTCTCAAAGGGTTTACCGCGAACATCAAATCGAGCCAAAACTGTAAAAGGCTTCCCATTGAGTAGGTTTTGTTCTTTATCAAACAGATCACAGTGGATAAAGTAAGTGCTTGGTGACGTTAATCCTTTGACGAATGTTTCGGTCGGTAATTTAGGATTTATACCAAGCAATTCTGACAAATCATCGTCTAGCTTGATTGCAATATTGTTAAGCTTCTCGACCTAAGGTATTTCATGCAAAGGCGTTGGAAAGGAAATTCCTGTAAAGTCAAAGCCATCGTTTGTTGGATATTTACTTGGTCTGTATGAATGAGCCACATCTGTGGTTGGAAAACGTGCAGCTCTCAAAGCCCAACGCAAACATTTAATTATTGGCACATTTCTCGCAAAGTCTAAATAAACGATCGAAACCCCGTCAACAACCCATCCTGAGCCGTTTTCTTCCCAAAGAGCGATTAACTCTCTTTTTCTATTTATTTCGGCATTAAGTTTTCCTATAATTGATCCTTGATCAAAGGCGTTAATGAGTATTGGCACGTCCTGTTTTAAGAAGGATTCAGTATCTTCTACACTTTTGTTAGTTTCTTTTCTAAGCCTAACCGTAATAGTGTAGCTAACCTTAAATGGGCCTAAACGATCAACTTCTAATCTAATTACTCTAAGAAGCTCAGTCTCCACCACCTCAAATGATCCCCCAAAGACCCCAACGAACCCCTCCTGGAATAATTGCCGTCCCCCACGGAGTCCTTCCCCATGGACCGACTGCAGGAGGTTCGTGGGGAAGGACTCCGTGGGGGATGGCAATTATTCCAGGAGGGGTTCGTTGGGGTCTTTTGGGGCTTATTTGAGGTGGTGCCGTGCGGGCATCGTTCTAACTACTTAGTTGCACAATCCCGCTCATCGCCTTTGCATTCGGCGCTTGAGCTGGCGAAATCCACTCCACGCTGTAGACCGAAATCCAATGATCTAGCACTTTTTCTACGCTGCCCATCAGAAAGACCCGATTCATCCACAGAACGTTTCATTATCGATACTTTTCGCAGAGCTTTCATAGGAATAGATGACAATGAAACATCACACAGAGCCACTAATAAAGGAAGATAACGTATAAGTTCGCTTGCAGAAAGAACTCCTTCATGCTTAATCAAATTATTCATTAACTTTCATTTATTGATTCCCAGATCCCATCAGCTGTAAAATCAGGAGAATGGATACACGGTAAAAGGAAAACAGTCGAAGGACGGGCTTTTGGTTCCCCCTACGTCGGCCATTTTTTTTTTCTCGCGGTTCGCCGTTACGTGCGAGGCTGAACGGAAACATGATTCTATTCGCGGGGAAAAAGCCGTTCTAAAAATAAATCTACTCGGGAAAGGGTTGACTCAAGAAATTAGTAGAGATAGAGGCTCCAATGGATGGGCTCCTGTACAAATACTTTGTTTGTACCTCTTTGGCCCCGCTCAAAATGTCGCAAATTTCAAACCGCTAAAAAATAGTGGATCCTCTTCGCGCAAAAGAGGAAAACGACTGAAAATGAAATGAAGGTGATATAAACAACATAAAACCCTAAAACAAAACGGTAGTGAGATTTCACTTCATGTGCACTATAAGTCAACCAATAAAGGATAGATGCGTCATTTTTCATGGCGATGGTAACGTGCAAAGTTGCCAGAAACATTGTTACGTGAAACAGCAACTTTGCCAAGGTGAACTCACGCTTAATTTTAATTAACAATAGCCGCTGCACGCTTAATTGCTGGGGTCTGAGGCGACTTCAAACACTCGACTCGTTTTCTGCTCTGCTAGCAGGTTGCAGTACGGTATGTAGTTTTTTAGTTCTGTATGCTACACATGTATGATTTCTTTTATGATCGACAACAAACTAAATTGCTTTCTGGAACCAAGCGTGGAAGGCTGTTTTACTTTCCTACTGATAATATGCTAAGATCGCAGCATACTTAAACAGTTTAAATCCAATATTTTGCAAGTTTTTTTTAGCGGAGCACTCGCCGGGCCGAAGGCCCGGCTGCGAAGCCCCATACTCATAGAACCTATGCCCGTCATTTTTCATGGTCATGGCTAGCGGAATGTTTCGGGGGCGCGTTGTGTGCCGCCGGCGCCCGCCGCCCGCGTGTTGGGTAGGGCTGGCTCGCGGGCGCGTATGACGTCGCAAAACATGCGCGTATGACGCCGCACAACATCCGGGATCTTTGAGGCTTTGTTTTTCGCGCGGCTACACAGCCGTTAGCTCGGTAAACACTTTATAGTTTGGATCTTTCGCTGGTCAGTGTTTAGCGGAGAAGTAAAGTCGTTATTTCCCTGCATTTTTTCGCGGTTTGCTACTCAAGACAGGGATGCTAATTAAGGAATACTCAGAAACCGCTTTAGTGGAAAAAGAAGAGCTTTCTGGGATAAAATCTTGCTTCGAGGAACTTCATACGTTTTACAATGCGGGCAGATGTTAGTTTTTATTACGGATTTCAGAACCAAAGACGCGGAGATTTAAAGAATTAACAAGCAAGCGAGGGACTCAAAGGTAAAACAGATTACATTTTTCGATGGGAATTTATGTTGATATCAATCTGTGATTGCCTTTTTGTGTTATTGTTAGTTTTGGAGAATTGATTTTAAAACGTGCATAAATTCAGTTGTATCGATTTGTTGAATTTCATCGAAGGCGGCTCGAACTCGATGCACTATAAATAGTACGCGTTTTGCTTTTAAACATAAACTAATGGAGATTTGAATAAAATTTTTCGAAAGACGATTGTGTTGTCCATTTTTATATGTTTGTTCATTCATTACATAGATTGAAAAGCGATTTTATGTTAACAAAACAAGACTTGGATTCTTTATAGTTCTATTTTCACTCGCGTCGCCTTATGCAAATATGTTTGTGTATTTTTGCAATTTTGATTTCCAAATCAGTTTCTCGGGCAATTTTTGACAAGCAACAAGTATATTTTATTCGGAAAGTAGTCGTACTAGTTATTCTTGACGGAGGTAAAGTTGCTTTTGTGAACGTTAGTACGGTGTAAATGTACTGTGCAGAGGGTCGCGTAATAAGCTTACTGTTTTTTTGAATTGCTAAAATTGAAAAATAGCCCGGTCGTCAATCTTAATTCTTGTGCTTCCCACCTTTCACCTTAGTTAAGTTTCACCTTAGTTAAGCTTGTTCAGAGTGCGACGCTGTTAGGCTCAGGCTATCTATATATATTACTGCTTATAATCAAATATCTGTGATTCTAAAAATAACGAACTTCAACTTCGAGTATAAAAGCTTCAATAGAGGTAGGTTTCGCACATCATAAGAAGTGGTCCTGATAACAAGTGTATTCGTGGTTAATATTACTGTTGTAAACGGGTCGGAGGTATCGTGGTCGAATTCGCAGATAAGCGTCGAGTGCTTGCAGGCTTTGCTTGGTTTTGGTTAACAGCACAGAGTCAGGATACGACTCAACTTGTGTATGATCAAACTGCGTTCTGTTTTATTGCTATTAAATCAATGTCCTTACATACATTTTGGTGGTTATATATACCAAGCGACATTTTGGTTATATATATTAAGCGACGCAAGTTAGGCATATTAGATGGGACCTGGGTTCTAGTGACGTCATTAATGTGTGTACAACTGAGCGCGTCACTTGTTTTACAGTGAAGGTTTTGCAACTTGTGGAAGGATTCTTTCTTTTAAAGATGTTTAAAAGTGACGCGTATTTTTGCCCCGGGTTCGTCGGCCCCTTCTCCGCCAGGTTTTGTTGTGATCGAAAACGCGAATGACGTCACAAATCAGGAACCCATGCACAAATACATTGTTGGTATCTTTTTAGCCCCGCTCAAAATGTCGCAAATTTGAAACAGCTAAAAATAGTGGATCCTCTTCGCGCAAAAGAGGAAAACGACTGAAAATGAAATGAAGGTGATATCAACAACATAAAACCCTAAAACCCTAAACAACAAACTCTAAAAACCCTAAACAACATAAAACCCTAAATGAAAAGGTACAGGAGGCAATTTGTACCCTGAATCAAATTATAGATAAACATGCGCCCATTAAGCTGGCTAGCCAAAGCAAGCAAAGGCAACTTAATAAACCATGGCTCACTAAGGGTATCCTAAAATCAGTAAAAAAGAAACAGAGATTGTACCGTTCACATTTCTTAAGCAAGGACTTACAAAACATCGGAGAATATAAGCATTATGTAGCTATTCTTTCACATCTTAAGAATAAAAGTAAGACAGAATACTATAGCATGCAATTTTCAAAGTACAAAGACAACCTTAAGCAAACTTGGAAACTTATTGGTACTCTTGTTAAGAGGAAAACCAAAGGTCAAACTTTCCCCACGAAAATCACAAACAATAACAAGACTTTTACACAAGAAAAGGACATTGCTGAATTGTTCAATAACTTCTTTGTAAATATTGGGCCAACTTTACCAAAGAAAATCAAAACTGATCATACAGACCCTTTGCAATATATAGAATCTACGCCATCAAAAAGTTTTTACCTCTCTCCAGTAACCCAAACACAAGTATTTACATTATTTGCTGGACTAATTAAAGGAAAACAAAGCATCCCTTAATGTTCCTAACAAACTTATTAAACTTGCAAGTGGACAGCTCTCTGCACCTTTCACTAAAATATATAATGAGTCAATATTATCAGGGGAGTTTCCTGAAATTTTTAAAATATCAAAAGTAACCCCAATATTTAAAAGTGGTAGTGTATCTGAGTTAGGTAATTATAGGCCAATAGCAGTTATTTCTCCCTTTAGTAAAGTACTGGAAAGACTAGTATATGACCAACTTGTATCCTATCTGGAAAAAGAATGTCTACTGTTTAACTACCAGTTTTGCTTTCGAAAGGGATATTCCACTGAATATGCCATTTTAGAAACTGTGGAGAAATTAAAGTCAGCAGTTGACGATCAAAAAATTACATGTGGTATCTTTTTAGACTTTTCCAAGGCCTTCGATACAATTAACCACCATATTCTCTTAGAAAAATTATATAAATATGGGATCCGAGGACTTCCCCATGCATGGTTTTCAGGCTATATAACTAATCGTAAACAATATGTCAAAGTTGGTAATATAGAATCTATCCTGAAACCATCACATGTGGTGTGCCTCAAGGCTCCACACTAGGTCCACTGCTGTTTCTATTATATACTAGAAATACGTGTCTCGCAGAACCTCGCGAAGCTCGGGGGAGGATGCACTGCAAAATTTTAGTGATGTGGGAGGGAGAGATGGAATTTTTGATTTGACTGGAGAGGTTGGGTTGTATGCCGGCAATGGCCCCGAAATTTAAAGTTGAGACATTTTTGTTCCCGGTCCGCTTTCATTTAACTTGTACTTAGTCCCCTGTCTTCTTAGAATAAATTAAATGGGAGGTGGTACTGGTCAGTTTTGGGTTTTGAGCTGTGGGTTGCTGTAACTGCTATGGCACTGGGTACCAAAAGCCTCCCACTACCCTCCAACCTATCTTCATTAATTTTTGTCAGAAGGAAAATTGGTCTGAAAGTGGATGTATAGTAATGATGGACATGGGTCCTGGACAATATGCAGTGGTGTTCTGTTTATTTTGATTGGGTGAAAATCTGTTTATCAGGAATACAGCTAACTCCTGCTGTCTCGATTAAATTCCATTTTTGAAGCTTGAGTGCTATCTCCCAAATTAACCTTTTCCCTTTAGATACTACTGTAGTTTTTGTTCTACATATTGGATATCAAATAATTGCTAACCCAATTCACTATTCGCTTGAATGGTTAAGATCGCAGGAGTTTACTGCTGCCCAAGAGTGATGTCGTACAAAAAAAAAAACAACTCAATGGTGGTACAGTTCTAGTAAAAACAATTTAATCCTACTCAAAAACAGCAATGGGACTACAGTAACATAGAATAGTAAAACATTCTAACATACCATAGAAAATAGTAATTAAATGTAACATTGTCATACATATACATTGGTTTTCAATCAAGTGTCATAAAAGCAAAACCAAAGTTATTACTTTGGCCAATCACAACATACACGTCAATCCAATGAACTAATCAGAGCTTGGAGAAATTACAGGAAGCCAGTGCCAAGCCCGGGAAAACGCATGCGAGCAACTCATGATTGGTTTTGGTATTATTTTCAATTGGTTAAGAAAGTGGCATGAGATTCTCCCAGCAGTACCAATACTATATTTTGGATACAGGTCATGAGAATTACGAAATTGATTACAAAACATGAATATTCAAGATGAAGCAACAGATCCTCTGCAAATACCATAAGCAATGTTTAGAGACCAGGATGGAGAATTCGTAGGTTGACCAGAACTTAGGCATTCATGACCAGTAAGTCCTTTTAAAAATCTCAAAATCAAAATTAATTTGAAGATGTACATTCTCCTTACTGGTGTCAATACAGTTCACATAGCTATATAACTACAGTGAATTTGTATTCAATTGCACAGACAACTCATGTTAAGGTGATCAGGTTCTCAACTTGCATAATCTACGTACCGTACACGTCCTGATATTGTGAGGAAATTTTAGATACTGATCACCGTTCCAATAATAAAGGTGAAGCAGTAATGTTGATGTGTCATGTGTTTACCTATACAGTTGCTACACATTAGCTGGTGGTCATGATAAACTAACAGAAAAATTGTTTTTTTTCCTTACAAAATGTTTTTATCCAAATTGTAAACAAAAATTCTCCTTACTAAACAGCTATTATAATAGTATTTCTTATGGAACTATTTTATAAGGAATGCCGTAAAGTCAATATACCGTATATACAAAGAAAATTTTGCTCACTGCTCATTCACAAACAATAATACATTATGTAAATGTTGTATATTTGTGAAATAATTTCCACCTGTGTGATCTGTAGTTTGGAAGTCTTTGTATATTCGATGCTCTCGTTGTTTCTTCTTCGTTGCTCGATCGCTCTGTTTCGGTGGTTAATTTTCTCGGGCAAGGATTTCCAGTCACTTGTTGAATCCAGCGTTGTTGTGTTTGCTGTTCTTTCTCATTTGCATCAGAAATTGGGCGGGTTTCGCCGTCAGTCCGGCCTCCATGAATAAACATGAGAGTGCGCCATTGTCAGCGGTCGCCATTTTTGTTGTCAGGCAACTGCCGGACACCATCAAGTATATAAATATATATATATATACATACATACATACATACATACATACATACATACATACATACATACATACATACATACATACATATAAATATATTTTTCGCTCGAATTCGCGCGGCTCAGCTCCCGAGGGCCGACAAATTTATAAACCTCGCTGCGCTCGGGCCTTCGGCCCGAGTCTTCGAAGAAATTAACTTTTAGGATTTTTGCAGATTATACAAATATGTTTTATTCTTCAAAAGACCCAGAACAATTACAATCTGTTATCAATGCCAAGATCTTGGAAAGGTCTTAAAATTTTGTGCAGCAAATATGCTGTCCATTAACTTCAATAAGACTAATTACATGATAATTACTTCACCTAAGAAGAAAACAAATATCAGAATAACAGCTTGTAATATAGAGCAAAAGTCCCAGATCAAATACTTAGGTGTCTTTATTGATGAACATACAAATGGGATGCTCAGCTCCAGCACATTAGCAACAAAACATCAAAAAACATTGGAATTTTATTTAAGCTTAGGCATTTTGTGCCTATGAGTATACTTAAACAACTGTACTATACTCTCATATATCCGTATCTAACAGACCTTGAAGCAATACCTATGAAAATTAAGTGTCTCCCTTTCAACAGTTTTAAAAAAGAATACAAACTCTTTTTACTTGACAGTCAGGCATGTTGAACAACTTTAATTTATTATTTAGCTCTATTTATTTAATTATTTAATTTAAATAGTTATTATAACTCATATACACTCTTCCTTTTCAATGTGATTAATTTAGTCAGAGCTTCATAACTAGTTTCTAAAAGTTCTGTATAAACTCCACCCACTTGTAATCGCTCTGTGGTCGTAGCCAACTCGAAAGCTTGGCTCCTTTGGCTGCTACACACTTTTTCCTTTTTTATGTTTAATTCAATGTATAGTTAGCACCGTTCTTCTCTTTTTTTCCTTATTGTTGTATTGTAATTGAATAAGTGTGAATAATAAACTTGAACTTGAACTTGAACTTGAAAACAAAACGGTAGTGAGATTTCACTTCATGTGCACTTTAAGTCAACCAATAAAGGATAGATGAGTCATTTTTCATGGCGATGGTAGCGTGCAAAGTTGCACTAAACATTGATACGTGAAACAGGAACTTTGCCAAGGTGAACTAATTTAAATACACGCTTAAGTCAACCAATAACAACCAATAACAACCAATTGTATTGTAATTGAATAAGTGTGAATAATAAACTTGAACTTGAACTTGAACTTGAACTTGAACTTGAAAACAAAACGGTAGTGAGATTTCACTTCATGTGCACTTTAAGTCAACCAATAAAGGATAGATGCGTCATTTTTCATGGCGATGGTAGCGTGCAAAGTTGCACTAAACATTGATACGTGAAACAGGAACTTTGCCAAGGTGAACTAATTTAAATACACGCTTAAAGTGCCCCTGTGATCAAATTTTTGATTTTCATTTTTTTACATTTTCGTGTACAATCAGACTTTCTTACTCGTCTTGCCAAATTTCAATTCATTACGAACATCAGAAGTCATTTTATTTTAACATTTATTTCCGAGAATTTACGGCCGCCATTAATCAACCTTGTTCCAAGGCTCGGTTGCGAATGGGAGAAAGTGACGTCAAAGGCTCAAAAATCCCTCACGGGTTGAAATTATAATAACAATAAGTATTGAAAATCACGCGAAAAGCAACAAAAACTTTGGACTTGTTCTTCGTGCAATTTTCTATGCTGATTGTTATTATAATTTCAACCCGTGAGGTATGTTTGAGTCTTTGACGTCACTTTATCCCATTCGCAACCAAGCCTTGGAACAAGGTTGATTAATGGCGGCCGTAAATTCTCGGAAATGAATGTTAAAATAAAATGACTTCTGATGTTCGTAATGGATTGAAATTTGGGAAGATGAGTAAGAAAGTCTAACAGTACACGAAAATGTAAAAAAAATGAAAATCAAAAATTTGATTACAGGGGCACTTTAAGTCAACCAATAAAGGATAGATGCGTCATTTTTCATGGTGATGGTATAAACGTGCAAAGTTGCACGAAACATTGTTACGTGAAACAGCAACTTTGCCAAGGTGAACTCACGCTTAATTTTAATTAACAATAGCCGCTGCACACTTAATTGCTGGGGGCTGCGGCGACTTCAAACACTCGACTCGCTTTCTGCTCTGCTAGCAGGTTGCAGTACGGTATGTAGTTTTTTAGTTCTGTATGCTACACATGTATGATTGCTTTTATGATCGATAGCAAACTAAATTGCTTTCTGGAACCAAGCGTAGAAGGCTGTTTTACTTTCCTACTGATAATATGCTAAGATCGCAGCATACTTAAACAGTTTAAACCAATGTTTTGCAAGTTTTTTACTGCTTATAATCAAATATCTGTGATTCGATCTAAAAATAACGAACTTCAACTTCGAGTATAGAAGCTTCAATAGAGGTAGGTTTCGCACATCATAAGACGTGGTCCTAATAACAAGTGTATTCGCGGTTAATATTACTGTTGTAAACGGGAGGTATCGTGGCCGAATTCGCAGATAAGCGTCGAGTGCTTGCAGGCTTTGCTTGGTTTTGGTTAACAGCACAGAGTCAGGACACGACTCAACTTGTGTATGCTCAAACTACGTTCTGTTTATTGCTATTAAATCAATGTCCTTACATACATTTTGGTGGTCATATATACGTGATTAATATACAAGAAAATGTAAGAGGTTGATCGGCATACTGTAAAGCCGATTTACAATATAGTGCATATGTAAATTCTGCGAAACCAAGCGTTTAGATAGGTTTATCCTACAAGAAAATTAAAGCACAAGAACTAGTTTTCTACGATATGCCTAGTGAAAATCACGGCGTATATTTTAGCTTTACATGCAACACGAAATCAACAGTTTCACGCTTGCAAAGGCCTTCGCAACCATTAATATATCATCACGTGCAAACTACGTTGACATAAAACATGCAAATAATGCAGTCGATCTCTTTGGATTGTTTCAGTTTAGTGAATATAACACAAACCAAGATCCATGCTTTACCAAGGACATAATTTTAGTTATGAGTCCTTTAAAAACCGACTGACGATTTTGGTTCGAAAAATAAATTTCTTTGATATGGGGTTATTTAAAAGCCTACAACTTAGCAGTCATCAAAATGCAATTCGTTTGATCCACAATAATTTTTTTTTTACGATTTATTTAAGTTTCACGTGGTCGGTACTAGTTTTATGCCGCTGAGACCCGAATAAATCACAAACATTGTCGTCGCTGTTAAAAATAACAATGTACCCGATCGGCCCAATTATATATTCAATCCACAGATATGTCATTGTAGTTTGCTCAGCTGTATCTCAGATCCAGATTAATTTGTTAACAGTAAACAAGGGGTTGCTTTACGCAAATAATCGGCTTCCGAGCGAAACATGAACATAGCTCATCTTTTAGGTCGCGGGGGACAGGTTCCGCTCATCAGTATGCATTTATGAAAAGAGTATGCACGAAGTGCGACGGCTTATACCGAAAATGCGCAAAATATTCACGAACAGGCTCTGTAATGTTTCTGCATCAATAATTGCACGTGCAGAGCGCTGTCTGGTAAAATACACTATTCAAAACATTGTTCTGCATGAAGTGTTGACAATAGCCCGTGGATTAAAATTAGCAAAATTACCATAAATATATATTTTTTGCATTCGTGTTTGCTCGGGAAGCCTTCGGAAGCGTAAAAACAAGCAATTTTGTGTCCAAGAATTCAGCGCGGATAGAGAATTTCATGAGTTAACACTGCAGGGAGGTAAACTAGGTGTATTATACATTGTCATATCTGACTCAACATTTTTAAATAGGCTTTCAAAGGAAAGAAGATATGAGGCTTCAAATTCTAACATGGACAATTTTACTCCTTAAAAAGCTAATAACTTTTAATTAAAGTTGAAATAAAAAAAACGGAGTCAGATATGACACAATAGACGTTTTGACGGATCGGTGAGTGCACAAAACCACGTTTTAAAAAAATAATAACTTTAGTGGCTTACAGCATTGCCGCAAAGCGCGATCCCTTCAATAAAAAAACAATCTTTATGCACTTCCATTATTCGCCAATATCTCTGTTAAATTTTAGTGAAATCGGCCTTTAAACGTTCACGATATAACGTTTTTTTAAAGTGATACCCTTGCCAAAATTTTGCCTTATGAATTTATTCATGGCCAGGTATTCCCCGCGAAGGCGAAATCGGGCCGTTTATAAATTTGGCACCTGATTGAAAGCCATTCGTATACATAAACAGAAACTATAAATGACCCGAAATCCTAAGTATGAATAATATTTCTGTGCACTCTACACTTCCAAGATTTACAACCGTTTGCATTTCACGAAAATTCGAAAACATGCCAAATATAAAGCATTTGAATTTTGCAGAATGCTCGGGCGAGTTCACTTTCTAGAATATCTTTCTTTGCTTCAAGTTGAGAGTTATGGCAGTTTAAGTCATCTTGATCCTGAAGCAAAACAATTTTCATCCAGCGCTAAAGTTTCAATCGAAGTTTTACTTTGTTGTATAAACGGACCTGGACGGCCGTATTCATTTGTATGAGTGTACTCATAAAAAAAACGACCTACAAATATTTCTAAACTAGCGTAGTTTCGTGTTTTTTTGCTGGTGGACATGTCATTATGAGTATTTGCGATGAGGTGTATCCTTCACTAGGGATCTCAGCTTATTCCACACAAATCTGTGCCAATTCATGATCATTTATTTGTACATGGTAGTTTGTGGCAGATTACTGAAGTTGCTAATATTGGTTGATAATGCTTTTATATTTAACCTACGATACAGCCATGGAAATAAAAGGAGGTCAAGAAAAGGATGACTGGGAGATGGAATATCTACCAAAAGACAATCATGACAGCAACACAGGTTTTGATCAAGGTTGGTTGAGGCCGACATAATTCACGTCTCATTCATACTTTTCGGATGTCAGTCGCTGAACTACATTGTAATTTTTTCGCGTATACAGCGACATTTAGTAATCACCCTATCACCGGCCGCTAATTTCCTCAATTCATAACTGTCGTTAGCTCTGGTTGTTTTACAAATGTTTTGAACTTATAGCTAATGTATTAATATATTAAAAATTAGTATTAATATACTACTACCCGTGCGAAATTGTTCAAGAAAATCCTGGGAAATTCTTAGAATTCCCAAGAATAAATCTCAAGAAATCCCGGGAACTCTCAGAAAATCCTTCGTGTTAATTTGCACAAATTTCCCGGGATTTCTCAGAAAATCCTGGGAAGAGGAAATTAAAAATGGCAGAAAAAATCCTGGGAATTCCTTAGAATTCCCAAGAATGAATACCAAGAAATCCAGGGAATTCTCAGAAAAAAGCCTTTTTGTTAATTTGCACAAATTTTCCCGGAAATTCTTAGGAATTTTTGGGAAAAGAATCGAAAAATATTCTCTGATTTTTTGGGAGTTCCCAGGAAATCCTGGGAACTCCCAGGAACAGGATTTTCTGAGAATCTCAATAATTCTTGAGAATTTCTGGTATTTCGGATACAAATAAGATTAGTTAATGAAAAACTGAAAAAATGTGAGCTCAGCAGTCAGCATCACAATTTTAAACCATTACCAAGAACAACACAGAATCAATTTTCATTTCACAAAGATACATTACCATTTATGTTGGATCAGTTCTATAATTTTATGTACACACATTTAAAAATATACTTTTACAAAAAAAACCATGTCACTTCAGAAACCTGAAAAGATGAAAATTACTTTATGTACACAATTCTTGTAAATAAAGCAGACTTCTGTAAAGAAATACAGTATATCACTTAAATAAAGGAGAATTTTCTAAAGAAATAAATTGCTTCAGAAAACCAAAAAATAAAAAGTAGATTTGCAACTGAGAATAAAATAAGACCTATTTTTTTGTTACTTACATGTACATGTAAGATGACTGGCACGAAAAGAAGATTGAAATTAAAAAAAATCTATAGTCTATACAGTGAAACCTCTATTAAGCGGACACTAAGCCGGGTCCAGAAATTAACGTCTTATATTTCCTTTTATAACGAACCCCTATTCAGCAGACCTCTACATTGTATTAAGCGGATGCGGACACTAAAATAAATTGTATTTGGCTAATTTCTATTGTTAGAAACCTCTATTAAGCGGACACCAGACTGAATTGACAATAGTAGTATTGGATTACGTCCTTCAAATACGTACTCACAGTAGTCGATTAATAAAGATAAATCAATACATTTAGCTGTCAATAAACTGTAGATTAGACTGATCTCCCGCTGTATGATTGTCATCCGCGATCAAAGTTCAACTAAAAGTCTTGCACAAAGTACAGCACAGCTATTCACAATCAAATCCTTCTTTGCCTAATTTTTTCTTTAGCCACTCACATGAAAACTTATCACCATAAAAGAGGTATTCGCAGGGAAGCTCTAAGCTATATCCGGCACCTCGGTTTACTCTTTTGCCCGTAACTGTTACCTTGCCAGAATTTGTCGATCTGTTCAAAAACTTTGTCGTTGCTGTTTTGCTGTTATGTTTTTGCATTTACAAACAAATTAAAGTTGGTTATGAAAGGTAATGAACTTGAACTCTGGGTATAATAAGAAAAGTTTTTCGGTGGCATGCACCCATCATTAATATTAATTTTTTACAATGTATGCTTTAAACTGTTTTCTCAGTTATTTTTGTTGTCCCCTTCAGTATCATGTTGTTATTATTTCTCCTTGGGATGATTGATCACTGAAAAACAAAAGAAAAATTCAATTAGTGTCACAATTCATAGTAACATTTAATAAGGAATTTTATTATTAAAGAAAATGTTCATATAGGTTAAAATAAAATACAATGTAAAAGGCTATAATTAATTTACATGTATAATAACGCGACAGAGTTACGATATACATGTACAGCTGTATGACCTATTTTAACATCTAAAGGATTACACTGTACCATGTACAATGTACAGCTGTAGCATGAAATTTTTGTAGCAGTTTTATATTACACTAACTATACTACATGTATACGCAAGCAGCGAAAAGGTTTCGTCACAAAAATAGTTATGGGTCATTTGCATGTCGTGCAAGTTTGTTGAGGAAGGCCAAATTTTCAAGAGTAGCATAGTGACTTTGATAAGTTTTGTTTGTCTTTTTTGCAATACCGAATATACACAACCAATGCTCGACCGATATCGTGACTGATATTTCACCGATAGACTACTGATATTTGGCCGATGGACTACACTTTATATACCGACACTAGACCGATAGACTACCGACACTTGACTGATATTCCACCGAGACTTGACACCGACATGTCGGCGGACATGTCGACTGACCATCGGCCAACATCGCACCGACACTATCTATGGAACAATTGATCCCAACATGCAAGTGGGTGATATTACTGTATAACCAGGATTTTACAGTATGGATTTTAATGAATAAATGGAGAAAATACAGTACATGTAGTTTTGCTTTCTGATGATATGACACTGAAACGTTTTGTCATTCAGCCCTACTGCATAACCTTTAAGCTTTTTAAACCCACTGATGTAAATAAAATTGGTACTGTACATACATGCACATGTATTACTGACAGTTTGTGCCACATGTTGAAAGATTACTGGTACTATTCATCCCACATGTTCTTTGAAATGCCTTAAAAATCAGCCTGCTTCATGCACCATTGAAGTTTGTGCCCAGATAGATTTATGCTTTGGTGTACATTTACAGACTGTAATTTCTATTTAACCATGGTGTCTCCATTCATAAAATCAGTAAATCAGTTTCAATTTGGGACATGCAGTCACTTTAGTGTCAGTACCACACAATACACCCACAACAGCTACATGTACATACACTGTAATAATATAAAAACATTCAAAAAAAGATCATTCTCCTTTGGGATTGTCTTATCACACGCATAATCTTTTTTGTTCAAGGAAAAAGACTGACCAGGCACATACATACAGACTGTACAGCTGTAAATGTACATGTACAGCTGTATATTATAATAATCATTTGTCAAATAAATAATCAGACAAGATATAAAATGTTTTTACTTGCTTTTAAAGGGGCTATGTCCAGGTAGTTTATGCTTTTGACTCAGACTGTGCTAATAATAAAACTGAGAAATTTATCTGGCCCCGGTTGTTCAAAAGGTGGATAGCGCTATCCAGCGGATAAGCGTGTACAAAACCAATTGCGTTATCTGCTGGATAGAGATTTATCCGATGGATACAGGTAGCTCTATCCACCTTTTGAAAAACCGGGACCTGGACACAAAATGCTCTTAGAACAACATACATGTACATGTACATGTATCAATTGAATTCTTGAAGGTCAAGCCATGATCAGTTTTTAGCAAATTTTCCAAAACACATGGAGCCAATGTTTTCAAATTGCAACCTATATCCATCCTGGCCCCAGTTGTTCAAAAGGTGGATAGCGCTATCCACCGGATAAATCACTGTCCAGCGGATAACCAAAAGATTTTGTTACAGCGGTTACCATTAACAATTAAAATTCCGACTGGATTCCAAACAATTTTACCAAAAAGAAATACAATCAAACCTCCTGTAAGCGACCACCCAAAATGTCAAGCCTAGGTGGTCGCTTACGAGAGTTCAGACCATATTGGGTCAAAATTTTGCCTTATTAGCGTATGGTAACTGCAGAGACTTACCCGATGTGCCAATGCCCATCTAACCCCATGTACAGTAATAACTTTTAGTAGTCACAAAAAAATAATATTTAAGCTTTCCAAAATATTTATTCAGAGTTTCATGGTTCGCTTCTGATAAACTACCTAATAAGGCAAATGGAACAAGTCTCACGATAGCTACAAATAATATTGAATCTTTAATGTTGTCTAAACGTTAAGGGGAACTGAACATGAACTAATAAGGATTAGATTGCTAGCTTTAAATTTGACAGCCCTTTTATATTACTGGTGATTTACATGTTAACAAGCGTAAAAGATTGTACATTAACCCTTTAACACCCAAATTTCCACCAAAAAGACCCTTTTTCAGGCTACAAATGCCATTTTTATGGCCATTACATGTATCTAACCAAATTGAGGCCGAACAGTCAAAAACATCGTTTACAGCTCGGAAACTAAACCCTCCTACCATTTGTAGAAGAATTTGAGTTTGGCATAGGTTTTGAACAAGAAAAACAAGACTTGTCTTGAGGAATGCGATAATGTTACAACACCTCATTATCCAATTTCCGCTCTATTATCTGTCGAGTGGTCGCTTACGGGAGGTTTAAAACAAAAGAAAATTTAAAACTTTTAGCTCTAAAAGTGGTCACGGTCGCTTACGAGAGGTGGTCGCTTACAAGAGGTTCCAAATATAGTGATTTGACTTGGAAACTACCTTTTGGTATTTTGGAAAGCTGGTCGCTGAGGAGAGGTGGTCGCTTACGAGAGGTGGTCGCAATCGGAGGTTCGACTGCAGTAAACATTTTAAAACAACAAATTTTAAAGTCAATTATAGTTTTACAGAGAAGATTTCATTCAACATGATATACAGTAAAAACTGGCGCTTCATGCAGCCACAGCTTCATGAGTTGTGATCCGCCTACAATTCATCATGCATCACAGTTACAGTGAAATTTAAAAGTTTTATTCTAAAAATACAGTTCCTACAAACAGCAGGTTTTCTTTTTGTTTAAACTGGCTTGGAAATCGAGTTTGATTTTAGTTTTACCTTCTCTCAGCGGGTAAAATTGTTGATTTTTTTAGCTCTGTTTGCTTGAAATCCTGTCAGAGTCTAAAATAATTTTAATAGGCTTTTCTTTGATTGACGTCCACTAAAACTCAACTTTATCCGACTGTTTTGAGGGCAGTGGGTCGCGTGTTAAGGTGGCTCCATATCGCTATTGGCCAGTCTTCCAAATAAAATATACATGACCTTATTGCTGTCTTTCTAGAGTTCTGTTTCGCAATACTAGGCATAGTATACACATACACTGTACATGTAGCTTAGGCTTTCTCCTTTACGAAGAAGTCTAATTTGGCAATCTTGTCTCATTACTATGGCAACCACTGATTGATTTTTGGGGCTTGTTGTTCAAGGCTAGCAAACCTCTCGACACCTTTTCTCGGTTTTTACACAGTAAATATTAGCGATTTTTGGCAAAACAGTATAAACATTCAGTAAGTCTCATACAACAAAGCCATAAAACAATCGGTACATAATTTTCAGCAATTTACTCACTTCGTTTTTAACGTTTATTGGGTTTTGTGTATGTACATTGTACAAAAATTGTTGTCTTTTCTCTGTGATCGCGAACCAAGAAAATCCTACCAATTTGCCAACTTTTATGAAAATTTACCGTGTGGAACGTGCGCAATTAACGTTTTAGCTATCGTAAAAACCTCTTTATTTTTGGACATCATCAAAATAAACTAACACGCGCTCGGGCCATTTTCGTACCCATGCCTTGCGCGCCAAAACACTATATGGAGCCACCTTAATGGTAACCGCTGTAATACTTATCCATTGGATAGTGATTTATCCGGTGGATAGTGCTATCCACCTTTTGAACAAACCAGAGCCTGGTGTATAGTTCCAGTGTACTTGTAGAGTAATTTAATTTTGAATCAAACCGGGCCATTATTTTTAGGTTTCCATTCCTGAATTACATGTAAAATACATGTATGCCTTTTCGGTTATTCAATAATTATGACAATAAAGACTGGCGAAATACAGTAGCCCCTTTTAAATTTGACAAATCAATGGTCCAACAAAAAATGTCCCTACTACATGTACATGTACATACACAGAGACCATTAAGCTTATTTAAAACTCTAAATTAACTAAATCCACATCTTACAGTGGATATGACACAACTATAAAAAAAGCAAAACTAAAATGATCTAACATCATGAAGTAAGCTTGAGAACAATCGAACGATTAACGAATAAATGAATACAGTCTCGTTTTATCGAGAACCAGGCTGACCGAATTGTTAACCGGTCGATCGAGGTTCAAATATTTTGAATTTGGCAGTTGGACGAATACTGTTTTACCCCACCAAACTAAAATGCGCTCGATAAAATATTAAACCATTCACTGCTATAAAGAAATTATCCTACACTCTTCTTAGCGTACATTGTATAAAGCCAAAGCTCAGTAACTTAAGCTTATACAGCCCAATTTAAGCTTACATTGTATAAAGCTTATGAAAGCTTCGTACTGACTGAAAAGATTACAAAGTATAAAGTTAAGTTTGTACTCACATTTTAGCGTCCTGATGTCGACCGTCGTCTCACATATTAATCTCAACTGCTAAGAAATAGCTCATTCTTGGATTAAACAGCGTCCAAACACACTGTAAAAAGTACATTTACGTAAACGGTTGTTTGATACACCAAAGATGGCCGCCACAAATTCAAACGGCCTTTGTTTGTGCTCACGTGATATATGACGCTAAGTAGAGAGGACACTGGGAATGAGGTCACCGCGCGCGCGAATCTAAAAAGATCAGAAGCCGGATTATTTACTTGAATTATTGGGTCTTTTCGAGTGAAAAAGTGCAGGATTCCATGATGAGAGGTCCCTCATAAAACACGTATAAGGTATGACTTTAATATGTCAATTTAATCTTAAGAAGAGACGCAATTGTGAGTAATCTTTCATGTATTTTTTAAGCTTAATATTTACATGTACTTTGCGGGACGCTACATAAATTGCTTGTTTACAAATGTGTGCTCTGACATGCGATCGCATTGCCTTCCTACTCTAAACACACGTTTTATACGGCAAAATATAGAATACAACATAAGCTGGGGCCACTAAGCTATTTGCATCTCGCTGAATAATAACAACATATTGTTATGTTATGCATAAGCTTCGATCTACAAACGCGTTTGAAGATGTCATTATAATCGAGGAATTACCTTTTATACCGGCCAAGGTTTCATTTCGTTACGGCGTCAATACTATTTTAAAAAATGATTGTGTCGGGATAATGAGTGTGGAATGAGTGGATGAGCCAAAAAAAGCGAACATCAAGTGTATCTTGCCGTACGATATCGCCTTGTGTAATTGTATTCAAGTCCCGGCCCACAAGCCGACAATGGGCAACATGTGAGGTTGATGATTAACTTCGGCCTCCATACTTTCGTTGTGAAAGTAAGCTTATACATGTATGACAATCACTCCTGTAGACTGAAGTCAAATTCAAACGTATTTTCAGTAAATAGTGAATAGCGTCTCAAGTTATTCCTGGGATTTCCCGAGAAATCCTGAGAACCCCTTCTTTTGAGCAAGCTTATTTCTGGTTTTCACACATTTCAGCCAAATCCCGAGAATTCTCGGCAATAACCGAGAAGGTGTTAAATCCTGCTGGAGGTGATCTCGAATTTCCCAAGAATTTCCGGGAAATTTCGGTCGCACCAAAATGTACCAAGATTTCTTTAGAAATCCTGAGAAATTCTGAGAATTCCTGAGAATGTTGCTTTTCTCGAGAATTCTCGGAAATCATTTCGCACGGGTAGTATTCTATTTAAGGTGGCTCCGTTGTTATTTCGGGCGCACTAGTCTATGACAAACTTTGTCCCATAACTTTTCCGGCTCTAAAGCGATGCTTCTAAAACTTTGCAAAAACTTACAGGTATTATTTAGCAATAATACGATATAATTCGATTATAATGGGAAAAAATATATTTAGTGATAATCGGGCTTAAATGAACCCCACTTTTTGAAAAAATCGCACCCTGTTAAAAATTTTGCTGTTATATATTTGTGTTAAATTTCTGGAATCAGCTTACATTGACTTAATACATACTCTTACCAAGTTTCAGCAAAATCGTTGGATAAGAAATGCGGAAGAATTAACGCCATCAAAATTTAGCTCCAAAATTCTCTTAAAATTTTAAATACTTCATGCTCTTTGACTAAACAATCTACGAACCCAAACTTCTGGGGGAAGCCTTCCCAATGCTTGCTAAATCTGAATTATAAGCCGATTGCAAATCGTGCGAACCGTTTAAAAGTATTCACTAGTTCTGTAAATATTATACAATGCTCCAAAACCTGCTCAAATCTTCAATGCTGCGTTTTCCATCATTTTTCGAAAATTATCCTGCAGTTTGGTGTCAAACTCCTTCCACATGAATTTCAAGGTACTGCAATACTTTTACATCGATTGTTTTTTACTTAGAAGGGCTTCCAATTGGAGAAATAGTTGTTGGGATTATAAGCTACTCCGCATCTGAGCTCAGGCGAAGCTGACAAGCAGTTTTCAGAGTTTTGTTTATGAATACGAGCACGAGTGGAATTTATTCTAAGAATTCGCACCTTAGGCCCTGTCCACACTAATGCGTTTTTGAAAACCTCCGTTTTTGGTTCCCCGAAAACGGATAAAAAGATTTGCGTCCACACTAGGAGCTGAGAAACGATGATCCAAATATGCGTGCGAATTCTTAGAATAAATTCCACCCGTGCTCATGTCGTATTCATAAACAAAACTCTGAAAACTGCTTGTCAGCTTAGCCTGAGCTCAGATGCGAAGCAGCTCATAATCCCAACAACTATTTCTCCAGTTAGAAGCCCTTCTAAGTAAAAAACAATCGATGTAAAAGTATTGCAGTACTTTGAAATTCATGTGGAAGGAGTTTGACACCAAACTGCAGGATAATTTTCGAAAAAATGATGGAAAACGCAACATTGGAGATTTGAGCAGGTTTTGGAGCATTTTATAATATTTACAGAACAAGTGAATACTTTTTAACGGTTCACACGATTTGCAATCGGCTTATAATTCAAATTTAGCAAGTACTGCGAGGGCTTCTCCCAGAAATTTGGGTTCGTAGATTGTTTAGTCAAAGAGCATGAAGTATTTAAAATTTTAAGAGAATTTTGGAGCTAAATTTTGATGGCGTTAATTCTTCCGCATTTCTACTCCAACGATTTTGCTGAAACTTGTTAAGGGTATGTATTAAGTCAATGTAAGCTGATTCCAGAAATTTAACACAAATATATAACAGAAAAATTTTTAACAGGGTGCGATTTTTTCAAAAAGTGGGGTTCATTTAAGCCCGATTATCACTAAATATATTTTTTCCCATTAAAATCGAATTATATCATATTATTGCTAGATAATAGCTGTAAGTTTTTGCAAAGTTTTAGAAGCATCGCTTTAGAGCCGGAAAAGTTATGAGACAAAGTTTGTCATAGACGAGTGCGCCCGAGATAACAACGGAGCCACCTTAACGGCAACTGAGTTTACACGCTACTCCCGACTGAGAAGTTCTGTACCACAACCAACAAAACTATACGGACTACCGAAAGTACACAAACCTAACATACCGATGTGACCCATTGTCACATTCTGTAGGTCTTCAACATACCAACTATCTAAATACTTGACTACTATACTGCAATCCTTGATACAAACTACAATCTACTGAGAACTTTATTGACGCTATCAAGATTGTAAAAATACCTGACGACCACAAACCAGTGTCTTACCGGATAACGTGAGTAATATTGTACTTGGTGGTTCCAGTGCAGTTTATTTGGAACTCATCTGATACTTCCATCATGTGAAAAATTATTTCATAGAAAGTAGTATCAACACATTATAAAAACATATTTAGTAATTTATTATATCTCTCAGGTAGTACGCGCGCTATGATTAGTCAATTGGCCCGCAAAATTTGAGAGTCCTAGCATCGGCCTAGCATCCGCTTACAAAAGTTGTTTTCTACATTCAAATGTTAGTCAGAGGAAACGTTTGGAGCTAAATGCCTTAACATGCCAGGTTAGAAAAACTCTTCATTGAAATTAAGCTATAATAGCCCAATTTCGATATATTAAAATTCAACTTAAAACAAAAGACATCACTACGAGGCTCAGGGCAATAAACCATATAAATCCCTACTATCATTCCCCTAAGCCTCGTAGTGATGTCTTTTGTTTCAAGTTGAATTTTAATATATCGAAATTGGGCTATTGATTAGCCTCGAATAAAAAAGCATTGACAATTTTTGACGTCATAATCATATGGTTTCGAGTTCAATTTGGGATTTATTTGCACGAGTGAGTTTTTCAAAAAGCCACTAAACCACAACAAAAAGCCAAAAACAACGTGCAGTATTTGATGATAAGATATTTTCTGTGTCCTTCTTGAAGTTTGAGAGTTTTTCGTTCACCGCTGTAGATCGAAACGCTGCCACATTTTTCAGTTTGAAAAACACGTTTACTTGGTTTTGGTGATTTTATCGCGGCCTTTTTATTCCTCTTTTCCTGGCATGTCTTCGCCAGTAACTGAGAATTCTTTTCAAAGAAAACTACCTTGTGTTCGGTAGGACGACGGATATCTGACACATGGAAGAAGAAGAAATCATCTCGTTTAGTATAGTTTTCATTCAAGAGCTACGCAAGTTTACGTCACACTATTTTTGAAAGTCAACTTTCTTTTGACACGTACGTCTGTCAATTAAAGCCGTCCATCTTTTGATTTGAAAGGTTTTTCCTTATCTCTGATTTAGAGAAGCGCGCTTGGTCCATAAATCGAAGGGGAAAAACTCGGTCCTTAACTTTCGGTACGGACTTCGAACTCGGCTAATAAGAGGTATTTATCTGATGATATTATATATATGAGATTCAATTATTGACAAACTGCACTGGAACCACCATGTTTTAATTATTAATACTACTTTATATAATTGCACTCATGAAAAAATGCTGTGTCGTGTTGTTTGCTAGTAGCCATGTCATTATGAGTAGTCTTTGCTGATGACTATTTATCCATCACATGATCTTAGCTTATTCCATACAAATCTCTGTCAATTCATTATTATTTAATATTTGCACATGGTGAGTCTCTATTGGGAGTTTATGGCAGATGAAGTTGCTTAAGTTTATTAATAATTTTTTTTTATCTAGCTTACGATATAGGCAAGCAAATAGAAGGAGGGCAAGAAAAGGTTGAGATGGAAGAACGTACGAAAGACGACGATAACAACACCAGTCTTTATCAAGGTTGGTTGAGGCCAATACACTTGACTTCTCATCCATACCCCAGTTTACGAAAGTCAGTTTACAGCGACATTCAGTAGCCACCTAATCACTAACTGATTTCCTCAATTCATCTGTTGTTAGCTTCGTCACAACAAAACAAGGCTATTGTGATGTTAAAAGTAGTAATGGTTTGTTTCCTTCCTTTATATTTGTCTGATATGGTTCACTTTTAACAAAAACCTAAACCTGCAATTGATTAATTAATAAATACTTTTAAAATTACTTTTACCCATTTCTAGTTTAACAGAACAACATCAATTGTATTATCATTCGATGCATGTTTTCTTCCTTTTCATTGACCGAGAACCCACCACTTGACCTGCGAATAACTACCTAAGAAAACTTCTGCTCATGCTCACAACGGTGAAAAGTTGTTTTCCTGCGAATAATTGTTCTGTTCCCGTCCTCCACAATGGCAGCCCGATTTCTGCTCTGTTTTAGCAGTTATGAATAAATATTATATTCAAAAAACGAACTCGGTGATTGAATAATAAAACACTTATCCAACTCGGCTATCGCAAAATATCGTGATTTGACTTCGGCAAATAACTGATCTACTCGCTTCTGACATTGCTACTGAGTAAAGTAGCATTTTGTTTCTTTTTGATAAAGCAACCTTGGATCGTAAAAGAAAGTTTTCCATCCTTCCATCTATTTGTCTACATTTATCTATCAGTCAGTCTGTTTGTCTTGAGGGACTGTGCAATAATTATCAGGAGGAGGGGGGGGGGGGCATAAAGTAAAATCGAAGCAAGGATGGGGGGGGGGGGGGGGGGGGGGGGGTGGCTCAAAGTAACAATAAGATAAAATAAGTCCCTCAAGTGGATGGGGGGCTTAACATTTTATTTCAAGCGTTTATAGTTCTCAATGAAATGCTTGATGATCTGTTCTGTGGCTGAACTGCAATTTCAATCGGTTGCAATACGATTATCTCTATAATAAAAGGAGGAAAATTGTGATAAAGCGTTTCTTGCTTTTTAAATTTGAATTGTCAACAACATTTGAACAGTAGAATATGGTTATACACCAGTGCAAATATTTTGTCCTGGTGAAAATGTTTTACTCCAGTTCAAATATTTTAAACTGGTTCAAAATAAATTTGAACCAGTGCAGACAAAATTACACCAAAATCATAATTTCACTACAACATAGATAATCATATTGCAACAGGCACTGGTTGCACGAATTCTCCAGTACGCTCGTGGTGTTCATTCTTGCATCCCACGAGAATTATTGCACAGTCCCTGATCTATCTATTAGCTAATGAATTAACACACATTCATTGCGCGTGAATGGCTGATCAAAGTTGATCATTCTGCTGTTGTAAAAAGTTAAGCATATGTTTTAGTTTCACATAAATATATAGAATATCTATCTTTTGTAGACAAACTGAGGGAGATTATAGAGGAAGGCAGAATCGATGATATCAATGACATCCTGACACCAAAAGCTCTCACAAAATGCGATAACAACGCGCTGCTAATGTCAATGGAGGTTAGTTGTGGTAAAAAAAGAAACTTAAGTCTTACTTCAGTGGATGCGCCATTGTAATGTCAAAGAGTTTGTTTTAGCTTAAGTTCTGTTTAGTAATCACACTCACAACTCTAATCTTACCAAAAATGTTTGCTCATGGAGTTCGGCACAAATTTTTATGTTTTAGTTTAATGCGATTTTAACCTGTCTTAAATATTTATTATAAAATTATTCTTCAGGTAAGTTTCAAGCTTCGCCGTTTAGCAAGCACCAAAGGTCCAAGTGAAGACGAATTTAATGAGCTGGCAAACTCTGTGGATCAATTTACCTGTTGTCTTATTGATCCATTAAAATCCAACACGGAAGCTCGTCATGTCTTTGAGGATTCCTTAGATTACATCATGGACGCTGGTATTAACTGGAACCAAAAGAAGGTAAAATCTTCCCATGATGGGTCTGCTGGGGAATTCTAGTCAGCTTTGATCATCGCCTGATGTTTATAAAACAAACTTTGCATCGATATGCAGAAGCTAGACTAACGATCTTCTACCCGCTGAATAGGGTTACTTAAAAGCTTCGTTTAGACTCTTTCCTGGTAGGTCCCGGTGAGGATTCCCGGAAGATAGATACGGACAGTTGAACCTCTAAGTCCTATGACTGATCATCGTGCATGGACACGATGGGACCTTCGGAACTTTTTCCAACTCGATCAAAGTCTTAGTTGGTCATCCTGCCTTGGCTAGGTGACCTCCACAACAGGATTTGATTTTGTTCTCGCTGCTAAGGGGTATTAAGGGAATATCCAGGATGGAGTGGGGTGGAAAATACCATCCCTGTCTATAAACGTTTACAACTTTAGACGATTCATGCAATACACACCAAGCTGTGTGACGTTTTCTAAAGTTAACCTGGAAACATTTTTGACAAGCATTAAGTTCACCCAAATTTTAAATTCTCTGCTTAAATAAACGTTTAATCTTAAACGTCATCACATTATCCTGACTTGCCTTAACTGGGAATGTTTTTGGACATACTGTACATTCTAAAAGAATATACTGTATATTCTAGAAGTTAAGAGGAGTTTGGCATCCCCCGTCCGGTCCCAGAAGAACAAACAAAAGCCCGGTTTAAATAGGCTTAGAAACGGTACACGGATGCGGACTGTGATGGCAGGCGATGGTAGCTCTGGTTTCATTTAATTGTGGCAATATTTAATAACACCATAAACCCAGAAGATTCCTTACTAGATTACACGGTGATTCCACTGGTTTTTGTATTTGGGCTTATTAAATTTCTCATGTTCTCTTGTTTTCACCCTACCTTCGCAGTAGAATTGTCAACCCTACCTTCGCAGTAGAATTTTGAGTCCGTAACAACGTCAATTGACAATGAATTGCGAGTGTTTTTTAACCATTGAATTTTTTTTTTTACTTTTTCTTTCTTAGTTTTTTGCCCATCCAGTACTTTACAGCTTGATGAAAGAAAAGTGGCAAGGAAAATTTGGTAAAATGAGAAACTGCTCGTGGTTCACTGTTCAACGATGGTTCTGGTTTTTCCTTAACATCTGGTGTCTCCTTGATTTGGTGATGTTTCCGTTTCTCTTTGCTTTGTTTTATATCAAGCATCGTCTGACAAACAGGAATAAATTGAAAGACACAGGTACAAGTTGATTTTATTAAGAATTGGCAATTAATTATTCTGCATCCAATCTTTAAAAAAAAAAAAAAAAAAAAGACATTTTGTGTACCGGTCAAACCCTGGTAATACGTCGGACAGTTTCTGTGGTGTCCGTTTATAAACGGGGTGTCCGTATTAAGCGAGTTCTCTTGAATGTCGTACCTAATTTTACGCAGTTATAAAGTTATGCTTATTATGGGTTAAAAAAGGTTTAGGTAAGCACGCAGGAACAAGAACAAAAAGCAAACGAAAAAAGTAGCAGTAAAGTGTTTATAATATCGAATTTCAGATTTCAATTTTGCAGTATCCCATCGCGTTAATCTATTCCTCTTCTTTTCCACAGGAAACCCAGCAGGCATAATGTTTCCATAATGATGATTTAAGCACTAAACTAGTAATAATCAGAGATTAAGAGTGCGTTCGACATGTTCGTTAAAAGCTGAATTGAAAGAAGCAGTATAGATGTCGATTCACACCATGCTAAATGTTTTTGTTCACCGCCACTTGAGAGTGCAAGGAACTCGCAAACATTTTGCTGTGACAAGGAAGAAACAGCGTGACATTTGCGTTACTTTTTTTTCACATTTACATACATGCAAATATATCCAGCGAATAACATTGAATATTTGACAAATAGCAGCACAGATGTAATTAAGATGATGTGATTCAAACATAAACTTACACGATCTACAATAAAACTGAACAAAATCATAAAGAAATCGAATGTTATTTAGTAAAATAGCAATGATAAGATAAGCAAACAAAGGAACACCGTGATGCAGCCATCTATATTAATTTTTAATACCTGAAAACAGCAACAACAGCGAGCAAAAACATGCGGGCATATGTTACGGGGAAGAATTGCTGGATCCAAACAGAAAAAAAAATCGCAGCCAACCATTATTTCACTTGCCGTATGACAGACCGATGAATTGTGTAGAGATCGACGAGGATCGACAGCGTTCATAAACAGACCCTTGATTTTGCCGTCAAAACTCTGCCAGGCTTCATTTCACTTGCTATGTGATAAAAATCGGTCAATTCTCAACTTTTTCCGGCCGTTGAAAAGCGTAAAGTTGCTTTTATGCGCTGCGTATTAATAAGCGCAGCGAAATCATCCTTCTCCGATCGGCAGCAAGGCCGAAGTAGATACCAGTTCCCTCCCGTGAATTTGCTCCTGAAAAACACAAAAGAATCTTCGGGGGGGCTAATCGGATGTCCAAGCATGAGAAAAAATCTCGATTTTTTCCGCTTGCAAATTGCACAGGACTCCCAACACATGATACAGGACATTCAACACGAAATTAGGATCGCGTTCGCAGACGAATGCGATAAAATTAAGATCACCAAATAAAGTTAATGAAACACCTATAAGTGTTGTTTTCTATCTACGCTATTGAAACAATTTTGTTCAATATTATTTTTATTTTTTTTTTTTTTTTACATCGCTAAAAGAAAGGGAGTTCAGTCACTTTCGGCGTTCGACACGTGTCCAGAAATGGCTCGAGTTAATTCCCGCACACAAATAGGTATTGGTTCTATTTTACCTCTCCTTTCTCAATGTATAATAACGTGACATTGCAATTCTTCAAACAAATTGCAAATGCCTCGTCATTATGAGGAATGAGCCGGTCCACATGTAACACTTCAAAATATATCCGCCATTAATGCGTAGAAAAAGTTTCTCGTAATGTTTCGTATTTTTATTTTTCATTTCAGGATTAAAAGTTACCTTCCTGATAAATGCAACTTCTAAGTGCGCTGAAGAAGCTTTTGCCCTAATGAAAAGATCCATAGAAAAATTTATAGAGGCGCATGGAGATCGACGAACCCAATATAAGATTCTTATTCACGGTAACGATTCCACACCACAAGAGATTCGCTACGACAAAGTAAAAGAACTCGAGAGAGGAACCGCCAAGTTTCCTGCCCTTCACGAAGATCTGGAGAAAGTTGACAAGAAATGTGTCAACACTTTATCGGAGGTAGGAGTGTAACAAATCAAGTCCATTTTTGTCGACTTCGTAGGGTTTGAACGTGGACAGATCATTCATTTTGATAAGCAACTGAAAAGCAAAGTGTTCATCGCAGTACGAATATTTACCACAAGTAAGCCATTTTGGCCAGAATTTTTAGCTTCCACATTTCAAGCCGTTTATAACAATTGCCACTTGACGAAGCTTGCTCTTTAGATGTGGACCAGGGACGTCTCCTGTATAAGCAAAGTTATTGTTTATCAGTCGGTGAGCAAAATTATTGTTTATCGGTTTGTTTTGCCGGAGCATTTACTCGCCTGGACCAGTCTCCGCGGGTCCACTACAACCACCAGAAGTCTTGACGCGTATGACGTCATATTGCAAATGGTCCATTGCATAAATAGAATTGCGCTCATAACTGCGATAAACACTTCATTTTATTTTGTATTCGCATATCACATATATCCATTTATATGTATTCTACATGATATTTTAGCCAAAATAGGCAAGATAGCTACTGTATAATGAGTGGGAGTAGTGAGTAGGGGATGGCTCAAATACCATTTTTTGAGCCCATAAACAATTTTTCCTCACTTCGCTCGGAAAAATTGTTTATGGACTCAAAAAATGGTATTTGAGACCATCCCCTACTCACTACTCGAGATGTCCCTCCCTCATCTTCTGTGAGCGGGGAGTCAGTGGAGCGAACGATTTTGTTTTGGCTGCCAATTTTTCGACCACCTTTTTAAGCGGAGGGTCAAATGCGTTTTCCCCGAGCCCACCCGCAACGGCAAGCGAGGCATCACCAATTGAAGAAATCCAAAACCCTCCATATAAACGTGACAATGCCCTCGTCAACGAACCAATGACTGCCGTTGCGTTTTTGAAAATGCGTGGGATTGAGTTGAAAGAAGGTGATGACTTATATGCAAAGAACAAAGGGACGTTCGAATACAACCCTTGCAGACATTGTGGTTTAAACTTCACCCAAGGTCATTCTCTTGTTGAGCATCAAAAATACGCTTGCAAGAATCTGAACAGAAAAACGCCCGAAAGAGATTTGTCCGGCTGCAATCGAAGATTGTGTACAAACGGTTTCAGACACTTAAGAAATGGTTGCCCTCCCGAAAAGAAACCCGAGTTTTTATACAGCGTGAGGTTGTTCGAGATGTTTTTGCACATATGTCAGCCACATGAACTGAATGCTGGCTTGACGAGCAAGAACAACCATGTCTTGAAAACAAGCCTGGAGGCTCTCGACCCCTTACCCAGGATCCGAGATTTGAGCTTTGTTTCTGATTTCATCGAAGGCAAGTCATCACTCGCAGCTTTTCAAACTGAGTTGACGGTTATCACCAATTGAAAAAACTTTACCCTTTACATACCAATGATGGCGACAACACAAGCGTTCATGAACTTTCTCAAATCGAGGAACACTGGTCTGAAACAAAAGAGCGCCGACTGGGTGAGAGCCAGACAAAACTCCATCGGGCATCAGAGATCTCTGCCTTGACAGGATCGTCGCCGTTTGAATCACGGCAAAGTTGCTCATGAAGAAAATACAGCCAACAAATATGCTCAACAATGCGGCTTGTACCTGGGGCAATCTGTTCGAGCCGCTTATTCGCAAGTATTTTGAGCAAAAACATTCTGTTTCCGTTTTTGGTCACAGCATCTCTCTTAATCTAGCAAGAGATCATCCACTTTATCGAAAGGTCACTTGCAGCCAGACGGATATTTTCTAGACAAAGATAACGGCTTAATTGTTAGTTTAAATGTCCGTTCAAGCGGAAAATAGCCATGAACAGAATTCCTGGCTATTATAGCGATCAGATACAAACAGGTCTTGCTTTGAGTGGCGACATGGTCTCCAAAGGCTTGTTTGTTGACGGCTATTTCAGATTGTGCTCTTTAAACCAGCTTGAACCAAGTCTGGCACACAACCAGTTTCTAAACGGAGGAAACAAGTTCAAAACGAAGGGCGACACAACACTTGCGTGGGGAGTTTGTTATTTATTTAGCAAACGGACGATAACAAGAAATCAAAAGGCAATCATCGATGTCGGTTCCTCAAATCAAAACAATTATTTGAGAGAATTATGTCTTCCATTGCTGAGAAGGACATATGGTGTTGTTATGGGCTGTAAGGATGTCGTTTAGAAAACAGGACGAAGATGAGGAGTTTTTGCGTTACACCCATATGCAAGAAGTGTTTTCAGGGGTTCAGAAGGCCCTAAACCAGTGGCTGTGTTCGCCTGGAAGCTCCTGGATATAACTGAGATTTGGACGCCAAAGTAACCAAACTTTTTGAGCAACATTCAAACGTCAGTCGAGCGTTTTCATAACAGCTTGGCAAGCCTTCGAAAAAAGATAACAGAACACTCTGAAGAGAAAAGCATCAACAAACCGCCCTGTGAAAACTGTTCCAAACAATTTGGTGATGACAGTGCAGTGTTGGAAGCCTTCTTATCTCAAAAATGAGTCAATTGAAAAACATCCCAGTCTATATCAACTGAGCCAATGGAGCAACTGGCTTTTGGTGAATCATTGGGATATTTGCAGACATGATCAAGATTACATCCTTGAATTGGCTGAAAGAGAAGTCCAGCGTGACTTGGCTGCAGGGCCCTTCATCAACGCAGGATGAAATCTGTATGCTTCAATAAAAAATCATTATCACTGGCAACACCTTGCTATTTCCCTTATTCACTTCACAAACATGTGATGAATGTCAAGAACACTTCTCGCCAGAAGTGGACATGGGTATGCACAGAGCCATTGTCCTGGCATGCCGCCTTATAGATGCTACAGCGGGCATTGATGTACAGCATCGGCAGTGATGACGAGGAAGACTATGACGGCCAAGTGCTCACGAAAGTTTCTATGGCATGCTCACTCAACGTGACCCATCTTTTCAAGCATGATCTTCCAGCTTTGTTCGTGCTTCCACATTGATTTTTCTGGGACTTGCAGCAGAAGTAATTGACAAGCCGTTGGCCCTTTTATCGCATCCAAGATTTTGTGGGCCACAAAGGGCATGGAGATTCTTTTCGGTAGATATTCTTCGATGAATTTGAAAGAATCATTTGCATGTTGTATTTCATCATTGGACAAGCAGACGTGGTGTTCACAAATTTTCAGATGTTTGTTGAGATAGCTTTTGAAGTTGTAGTGTTTGGTGGTCATTCTTTTTTTGGTAATTGTAATCACCACCATAGAGCCCGTTGTAATCGAAGGTCACACCATCCAGAGGCTCTAAGAGCCCGCAGTCCTCACAGCAAAGTTCTGATGAAAACATCCTGAGGTTTAATTTGCCTTTGCAGTTTTGGCAAAATTTTGTCCTTTCATTCACAAGGGTGAAAGGTGAGTGTGGGGGTATTGTGCCTCGGGAGAAAGATACTCCTTGATGATATGAAGGCGTTCTGACAGGTTTGAACGCCGTATTTCCTTGGTGTAGTTTCGAGTGAGCGCAGGAGGATAAATTTGTATTCTTTATCAAGCTCATCGAGTTTGGCTTTGTATTCGCCTTTAGTGTCCAAGGACCGAACATCAGCCAGTTGTTTAGCGAACTTCTCCATGGTTGTACACCCGGTTATGTATTCAATTGGGCGCAAATGATTTATCCTTAGAAATGTAGAGTTAAAGCCAGAATTTAATCTCTCAAATCGGACTTGGATGCTGCGGTGAGAAGACTTATCTTTTTTTGAAACTCTTGTTTGACTTCCTTGCGAAGTTCGTTTTTGAGTTTCTCGAGGTCTGGCGCTTGTGTTTGAGTGCCAACGTTTTTTTTGCCTTAACACCATCCCTGATTGCAGCTTTGAGTTCGTGATATTTTTCCACCTCACGAGTAATTATGGTGAATTCTGCATCACTGATCTCTTGTCTTCCAGAGCCTTTGAGACCAGTTCATTGACAGAGTTGCGTTTAGCCAGGGCCAGTGTATAGATTTTCTCGTGTTTGGTCACTTTCGCTCTCGCTTTTAGCAGCTGTAAAGCCAACTGAGGACAGCCCACAAGGTGCGACGCCGGCAAGTGCTGGACTTGCAACAATTCCGAACCCAGTCAATGCAGTGGCAAGGGCCCCTGATGACAGCCCAACAGAAAGCGACCCAAGGCCAACCGCCGAGTAATGAACTAAGATTGGGTTCGTTTATATTTCTTTGCGACCTGACGGTAATGCTCGGCTTCGTCAGACAGCTCTTTAAGCAAGTCAGAGATCTTTTTGAGCCGGAAGTCTTCTGCATTGATTTGAGTGATCTCACCATGGGGTAGAGCTGTTGTTGCTGTATTCGGGGGCCGATGGAAGCACATTGGCAGAACTCATGGCGTGGGGTATATATATGATTTTTTAATTTATCTCAACTTCAAATTCCAAAGGCGCGCCATTGAAGTTGAAGAGGTCATTGTTCTCATCCTATCTCACTGACAGTGATAGAGTTAACATAATCACCAGACGAGACGTCACGCAAGACGTTCTGTTGTGTTGTCTCGTAAAACCTTCTCAAAAGCTTTTCCACGAATATCAAACCGAGCCAAAACTCGAAGGCTTCCATTGAGGAGTTTTTCTTTATCAACCAGATCACAGTGGATGAAGTAAGTGCTTGGTGCCCTTAAACGCTTGACGAAGGTTATAGCATCAATACAGGTCTTATGCCAAGCAATTCTGCCAGATTGTTACTAACTCACACTGCTGCTGTTATTCTGAATGACATGGCCCCATATGGCCTGTTTGTTTCAATTGTTAGATTTAAACGCTGTCAAAGTCTTTTAGGCTTTCAAAGTCTTTCGCTAAACTCTCAATAGTGTGATGGCCTGGAAGTAAGGTTGCGTCACGTGATGAACCATTAGGGGGAGGGTTTGTGGTGAAATCTTTGCTTCTTCTTTCAAATTATGCCACGAGTTGAAAATTGAGCAAGAGACAAGACGGATATAACTCGGTTTCGGCAGTGGGTGGTCGAAATAGATCGTGTGAGGGTTCGAAGGTGACGATTGTTAACACAACCATGATGTATATATAATTACACATTTTAAATTATAATTATATACAATCATGTTTGGCAGACGGCCTGGTGGATTTAATCCTAATTCAAATCTTGGCATAAACATCGGCGGCCACAATTACGGCCCCCACCTCCTTTTTATTCGCCTCCAAACGCCTATACCATGTGCGCCAAAGCCACACCAGATCCTGAAATTGCTTGGTTGAGTTCGCCGGAGGCTGCAAGCTCTCTGCCGCGGCCAAGGCCAAGGCGATCTCAGACTTCAAAAAGCGTTTCCCGCGCCGATATGTCACACTTTGAAGTGCAAGTAGAGTTTGGCGACGACCACAAAACCGCCACAGGGAAGTGCTTTACAAAGAGGGCCTGGCTCATGGCGCTCTTACAGAATGCCCCACAAAGATTGGACTCGCTGAAAGAGACGCTCTTGGCCTTCTATGACGGGGTTTCCCTTATCAGTTATCGTTGGGGCAACCAAAAAGTCAATCCCAGCTGTTGCTTTCTCCACACTAGACAAAGACATGATGATTGGCGCAATCTTGAACGACAAAGAGCAAAAGATTTACGTCACGCCAACTGATTATTTCACAACGAAATACAGAAATATCTTCAGGGACACACAGATTCATTCACAACCGCGAAATACGGCCGAAAGTGGATGGGTGGCCCATATGAGTTTTTGGCCACAACAACTCTCCTTCGCCTGTGGTGTGCAACAACCGGCTGTGGAATCTCGCGTGACATTCTCTTCGATAAGAACTCCAGTCTATCCCTAACCCCACAGCTCCGGTCGTTTTACCGGTTTCACGTTTATTTCACAACAAGGCGAATACTCTACCAGATGGGTGGGGAACAAAGCGTGAGTGCTTTGCCAGACGACCCCCATTCAACCAGAAAGACAACAAATACAACATCGACGCGTACAAGAAGCTTTGCATCGAGTTCGGTATCGACCCCAGTTCTGACTTCCGTTACACATACGGCAAGAACCACGGTCTTGGGAATGTCTACATTTGGGTTATGGAGAGGCCCACTCTACCGATTACACTTATCCAGACTCTGATCTAGCTCTGTTCGATGATGAGCGCGTCACTGACAGAAAAGACCCCAATTATCGCCAATGGAATATCTTTCGTCCGCAACGACCAAGGGGCGGACACCCAGTTCGAGCACTTTGTGCCAAATTACGCACAGGGGCTAACACAGCCAGGGCTCGCGCGTATGAACCAATCAATCGAGGCCTTTGTGTACTGCATTCTTGGTTCACAAGCCAAAACCCGCAGCAGCATCATTGGAAAGGAGGCCGGGCGTTCGAAACGCAGAGAGTATTCCTCACCCATCTAGAGGAGGCCATAATCCTGAACGACATCGCAACAAGCGTACAGCGTTACCAGCTTGCCATCCAAGCAACGAAAGTGCGCTGACTTTGCGACAGCACCCGGAAGCTGGCTCATGCCCTCGCGCATGATTATCAACACAGAGAGCGTGATCGGGTATAACAACAATCTACAGGAGGCAACGCAAGGGATGAAGCTGGGTGAACAGTGGTGTTAATCTGGGCACAAAAAAGCCTCCCTTCGCCACATGGACGGTGGACCAACAAAGATTAATCCACCAAACAGTCACCCATCAAACCCGATACATAAACAGGCCACACAGGCACAGGGCATCGCCCCCAACCACAACCACCCCAACCCCACACCCACACCCACACCCACCACACCACACCCCACACCACACCCCACCACCCACACCACAGCCCGACCACATCACGTCTCCAAGGCAGTCGTTGCTGTGGGTGCGCTTGCTTTGGCAGGCTTTTCGTTTGGTTGAGATAAGTGTTCAAGACTTCGAACGCTTGGTGATCCTTTCAACAAGGAAGGCCACCACGGCAAGGATGAGCAGCCAGGCGTGTTCACCCAGAAAGGAGATGACCGACCCAGCCGCTTTGAAGATGAAGCTCACAATTGAGCCAATGAGGCCAGGCAAGGCGCTGGCTGCCTTTTTGCCAAGCTCTTTAAGCCCATTTCCAATAGCCTTGGTGGCCTTTGCCAGGCCGTTCAAGGTGGCGAGTACAACAGCGCTGATGGTGATGCCAGCTGCCAGAACAATCGCTTGCAGGGTCCATCCGTATTTCTTGAAGATTTCTCTGACCCTCTCTCTCAAAGACAGGCTTGTTCCGCACCTCAACCTGTGGTCTGAGCCTTGCCAGCTCTTCTTCTCGCTCAGCAACCCGGGCTTCCGCGGCTTCTCTTTCAGAGGGAGACGTGTTCTCATCCTCTATGACGCGTCTGTCTTCAGCGTTCTGTCGTTCAAGCTCGGCTTTCTCTTTCGTTTAACTCATCAAGGGGTTTAGTTGAGTTTAGCCCGCTTCAACTTCATTTCTTTCTCTTCACCATAGCAGAAAGGCGTGTTCTGGCTTTGTCAACCTTTGCCTGTTCTTGGTTCGTTGTTTTTGTATTTTTTGCAGGGCCCTAATTCTTTTTTCTGGTTTTCAAGATCTCGTTGAAGATTCTTTTCCACAGTTTTAGGCGGTCTATCTCGGCTTGATTTTCAACGCTTGAACCGTGTTCCTGCTCCAGAGCCTCCCTCCTCGCTTGAGTTTGCTCAATTTGTTTCTGAGGTTTTGCACCTCATTTGCTGCTTGTTGTTTTTCCACAGCAACCCTTTCATCCTCCTTCAGTTGTTTTTCTGTCTCCTTCAATCTTTGTCTTTCTTCCCTTATTGATGCATTTCTTCAGAGACAAGCTCTTCAGCGCTTGGGCCAAGGGATGTTTTGAACTTGTCTGTGAACGATTTAAGAAAGCTCCCATCTTGCTTGAAAATAAGAGATTCGCCGCCCTTTGGCCCAAAGGAAACTATTTTGCCAGAATTTGCTGGTTTTTTACCAAAACCAATTGGTCCTAATTTCGCGATGTTACTTTTGGAAACTTCTTTTTGATCCAGTCATGGCTTTATCGATTCTCTCTGCTTTTTCATTTCCGTCTATGATTTCTCCAAGCAGAGGGACGGTTCAGAATCATGGCAGCCCACTTTCTTCGCGAGGCATTGTATGCATTTCATGTGTTCACCGCCATGATATGGGGTGGATGCAGCCGCCTGGTTGAAAGGTGTTGTTGTGTCAACTTCTTGTTCGTCGTCGTCGTCATCATCGTGGTCTATGTTCCAGTCAACCCAAGGATTCTCATTCTCACCAGGTATATCATATCCGCCTTCAGCCATGAACATATATAAATATGAATTTTAAAAACACAAATATATACCATGGCTGTGCAACCGAATCTACTTCCATCTCACAGTGAAAAGACACTGGGCGCCATGAAAGCAGAGCGAACCGTCAAGCGCATCACATTCAACCCCTGAGGCCAATCCCGAGACACTGTACGTCTCGGTGCCCAAGCTGGCGAGCACGATGTCATTGTGTCCGGCTCACTGCCCTGGTGTTTAACATCAGCCTAGCCGGCGGCCATGCAAACAACTTTCTCGTACAAAATGTTTCTCGGGCCCTGGTGGACAGGTTCGTTGTAAAGTTTGCAGCCACCACTGTCCAGGACACGGTTGGGTACGACATCTACAAGATCTTCGAAGATCTCTTCCGATCAACCGATGAGCGGGAAAATATGCTTATGGAGGGCATCCAGAGTGTGGATTTGTGTAAGATCCGCTCTGGTGCTGGCGACAAGAAGAGCTCAGGCGTGGATGCTGAAACCAAACTGGAGACAATATACAAGAATAAGTATTGTATCAAGTTGGATCACCAAATCTTAACTGACCACGGTGTTATATATCCTCAAGCACTGTATAACGATCTGGTCTTCGAACTAACCCTCGCCCCCGAAAACCAAGTTGTCAGAGGCTCAGACACAAGCAAGCTCGTGTACAAGTTGGAAAACATCCAGCTGGAGTATGAGACGATCAGGAGTAAGGAGCTGGCCGACGCAGCAACAAGCACTTACAACAGTGGCAAGGAGTTCGCTTATGACCTGGTAATGCGAGATCGGGTGCATCCCTTCTCAAAAAGTGGTGACACTCGGCTGAATCTTCGGGTTAACCCACAGCGCCGGTCTCTCAAGGGCATCCTCTTGCTGTTCATCAACCCCTACACGGCTGGTGCCAGGGACTCTGAGAACTATTTCAATCCCGACATCACCAAAGTGAAGGTCACAGTCAACGGTGTTCCAAACAGGCTTTACAACGAGGGCATCAGCGGTACAGACATGTGGAGAGAGATAACCCGGCATTTTACCCCACACACGCGCGGCAGGCCTAACATGAACTTGACCAAATATCTCACAGGCAACAAGTTTGGTCTCTGGATTGACCTGCGGGCCATGGGTGACACAGCCCTGCCCGGCAACGGCCAACGGCTCGTCAACACACAGGATGGCGTGCAACTCGAGATCGAACGAAACGGCACAGGCACGGGAAACGCACTCTGCCACATCTTCACCATCTCAGACTCACAGATGAACATCATGGACAGGCAGCTGGCCTCTGTACAGTACTAAGTAAACGCATATATATACCATGGCCACAAACAACAAGATCAACTTCTATGCCAAGCCGGCTCCCCTGCCATCCCCCGGATTCCTGTCACACAATGAAATACAAAGACTTCTGGCAAAGGCCCCCTCCCCGCCAGTTTGCAAACCAACTAATATAGGTGTTGGTTATGGACCCAAGAAAGCTACCATTCAATGCTCTAATCGTGGGCCCCACTAACTCTGGCAAGACACAGTATCTTCTCTCCCAACTGCGAGGCCCGTTTAGGGGTTATTTTGATTACATCGTTTTATTCTGCCCCACATTTGTGGCGAACAAGACATACGATGGCTTCGTGGACCGCGATCCACACATCTTCGTCATCGTCTGCCAGCAGCATGAAATCGAAGACTGGTTGAAGCTGGCGAGCTTCTTTTTCAAATGCACCAACACTTTATTCATTCTCGATGACTGCGCCGCCTCCAAAGATGTCAAAGGCCGCACGGGCCAGCTGGTTAATCTGGGGTTCAGCGCAAGGCATGACGGCATATCCGTATGGGTCTTGACCCAGCAGATTACCAGCATTGCCAAGCCATATCGTGATAACATTGCAGCGATCGTGCTCTTTTACACGCCATCCAGCAAGACAACCAAAGCCATATTCGAAGATTATGCCGGCGAGCTCTCCCACGAGGAGTACAAAGAGTTTATCGCAAGGCTCAAATCCCGCAAGTTCTCCCACCTGGTTTTCTCTTTGAGACACCCGTATGGAATTGAGTACAAGGTTTAAACACATATATATACATTGCCATGAATGCGCCAACAAGTCTACACAAGCTCACTGTGCTTTCTCAGCTTTTGGATAAATTGCACAAACACACACTTGATGCGCAAAACAAAATTATCAAAGCCGCTGGTGAGGAAGATCTGCGCCTCATGCTTCTAAACAGATATCCATTGCGGCTAAATTCTATGCCAGACACCATGGCGGGGGTGGTACGAGAGCTTGAAGCCCTTTTGCCAGACATCAAGAGAATTATTGAAAAATAAAAAACATAAATATACCACTGATGGCTGAAGCAGCTGAAGACCAGGCCGTTTTCGAAGTAATGCAGATGCTGGAGGCCACCCCTGGTGCCGCACCTCCAACAGGTATAGTTGGTGACAATGACATTCCTGCCAAACGTGAGAAGCTGGCAATCCTTGTTTCAACTGGCAAGGCCAAAGAAGCTATCGGTGTGCAGCTCACACACGATCATGTCAAGCGGTTGTCAGACAAGGACGTTGACAAGTACTGCAAAAGGTACGAGGCATACATCGGCAACAAGACAACCGAATCCCTAGTTGATTCAGCCATCATGCTCATATCCAAAGGCGTTGGTATGGTGGTCCCGATTGATGATGTGGCGGAGTTGCAGAAAGAACTCAAGAACGACTACATCATCAACCAGGAGCTGTCAAATCTTGCTGGGGCTATTGCCGTGCGATGCGGGCGATTGCTGGCGCTTGCCAATGCTGCTCTCATCACAACAAAACACATCAAGCTTGAACGAGAGCCTCACTTGATAGAATTGGAACCCCAGCCCAACCCACACATCCAACCAGAGACAGTGAAGGCTATCCACTTGAGGGTCTTGATGAAGTTGGGCTGGTACCTGGGGTGACCTCGCAGCAACCTTGAAGAAACCTGGCAGCAACCTGACAGCAACCTGACAGCACACTTATCACATCTTGTAAAAAAAAAACTCACATATATACACAGGATGGCCGCACCACTCGAGACGATCCCTGAAGAAACTCAAACTCCAACTCCAACACCTGACCGTGTTACCTCTGAGGCCCCGAAAACAAAGCCTGCAACAGAAAAGAACCCCGGGCGTGTTGCTTCTGGCAAAAGGCTAGCAGAACGCAACCGCCTGGCCCGGGAAGCAAAGAAAAAGGCCGAAGCACAAAAGCCTGCGCCATCAACAAGTGAAAACAATTCTGCAACAAGTGACACAACAAGTGAAACAACAAATGACAGCAACAACAACTCAATCGTTTATATTCTGGGGGTTGGTAGGTTGATTGTCTCTGCTGCTGGTGTTTATTACCAGCGCGAAGCTATAATGCAAAGGCTTGGCCGCAAATCAAACACACCAGAAAACACCCCCGCTGCAACACCACCAACAACACCCCCATCTCGAATTCCTGTAAGACAAGGAATAAAAAACATGGAATAAAAACATATATATACTGACACCATGAATCCTTTCCAAGCTTTTATGAATTCTGCTGCAATCAGTGGTGTGTTTCTTCTTTGGTTTGGACTTACTTCGGTCGCCTTTGATACAGTTTGCGGTTTAGCACTGAATAGGCACAACGAGCCCGAGTATGTGTACGTGTATGAGCCCGAGGCCGAGGCCGAGGCCGAGCCCGAGGTCGAGGAGCCCCGAGTCGAGGAGCCCCGAGTCCGAGTCGAGGAGCCCCGAGTCCGAACCCGAGGTCGAGGCAGAGGTCGAGGCAGAGGTCGAGTCTGAGTCAGAAAAATAAAAAAACATATGTATACTGGACACAAACCATGTCTGACAATAAGCTTGTGAAGTCTATCCTCGACGCCGCAACAATCACTGGCCTTGTCGCTGGTATTGGTTGGATTGGGAAAAAGACCATCAAAGAGAACTTCACTGCCGACCCCAGTGCAAGCTCAATGAATTACGTCAAGTTCACAGCCGTCATGGCTGGCACCATCGCACTGAAGAAATATCTCGAGGACCAGAAAATCCTCCCAGACAACTTGTAAACCATATGTATACACAATGGCCTCGATTGCAATAATGGCTCTTGGCGCTGTTCTCAATGCGGCAGCTTTCACGGGCGGCAATTATCTCGCAAAATATCTGTCTGGTGATAACGGCAAGGCAGCAATGGATGAGAAAATCCGACATGACCACGCCCTTGAACAATACCAAGCGGCTTACGCCAAATACCAGAAGGACCGCACCAAGCTCCTCGACAGGATTGCAGCCAACGATCGGGTTAAACACCAAGCTAGCAAAAACTTCCAAACCACCGACCAAGCCCTGGTCTTGTATAACCAGATGCACCAAACGCAACCAGATAAACAAATCAAAGACAACAAAGAGCCCCAGTTCTCGGACTTCTACAAGCCCAGCCCACAACAGCAGAATGGTGAACTTGTGTTCATTGGTGGCACCCTGCTTGCTGGTGGGTATGCGGCTTATCGCTTTCTTTAAACACAATACATAAGTATATACCCCCTATGGAGACCAAACTCTCAAAGATCTATTACAGTCCGAAAGGCTACTGGAAAGGGCTTGCCGCTGTCAAAAAGCTAGCTGCAGCGGCAAAGGTCTCTGAGGATGCCGCAAAGAAATGGCTGGTCAAACAAGCCCTTTGGCAAGTTTACCTCCAGGCGCCACGCCATATCCCTCGGCCCAAGTTTGATGTCTCATCACCCAATGCAGTGCATCAAGCAGATCTTCTCTTCCTTCCCCACGACAAACTTCCACACGGGAGAAAGATTTACAAATACGCATTAACCCTTGTTGATGTGGCTAGCCGTTACAAAGCAGCAGAGCCTCTGACTTCGAAAGAGCCTGAAGAAGTGGCTAAAGCGTTTGCGCGGATTTACAGACGTGGGCCTTTGAAATGGCCGCAACTCTTGCAAGTTGACCCTGGGAAAGAGTTTATGGGGGCTGTGACTAAGACAATGGAAAACAACAAAACAACCATTCGTCGCGGACGGGTTGATATCCACAGAGACCAAGCAATTGTGGAGAGATTCAATCGCACCCTGGCTGAAAGGTTGTTTGGTTATCAGTATGCCGTTGAAATGAATATGCCCTCTGGCCGTTCGACTGCATGGGTCAAAAGACTGCCAGATGTTGTCTCGGCCTTGAACAATGAAATAACAAGACTCACCGGCAAGAAGCCCGCTCAAGCAATCAAAGAGAAAGCAATATCCTCCAAGCCTGCGACTCCATATGCTAGGCCTGTTGGGGTGAATGAGAAGAAGCTCCCACCCCGGGTGAGTGTGAAATATTTGTATCAGCCCGGTGAGCTAGAAGGGGGTGGGAGGCGTGCGACCGATCCGATCTGGTCTTTGAAGGTCCACAACATTGAGAAGGTTGTCACCAAACCAGATGCACCTGTCGTGTATTATCTCTACGACGGCCCTAAGAGAGGGTTTGTTCGTGAGGAGCTGATGGTTGTGCCACCGGTCACTCAGTTGCCCCCAGCTGGGTTGTGAAACTCGATCGGTTCTGTGTGGATGCCGTCTGGCAGCACCCAACGCTTGTCGTAATAAGCAGAGAGGCCCAGCTTGTGCTGCTCGTATGTGAACATGGCTCCGTTGTGCATTCGGAAGCCCCTGTTGGTGGCCATGTCCCTACCCCCTTGCAGGGCTCTTTCGTATCTTTCCCAGCGAAGCTCGTTCTGCTTCTTGTTGACGCCCTTGGAGGACATCTTGGCCTCGCCGCTAGCCTCGTTTTCGACGTAATAACACTTGCTGCATAGGGCGATGGCCCGTGTGCCTTCCTTCTCAAGCTTGAACAAGCCAGGCTCTCTGCCGCTCCACTTGTCCCACGCCAACCAATTCTTCTTCTCCGCCTCGAACTGGGCACGAAGTTCCAGGCGAACGGCCTCTTCCAGAGTGTCGTGCGCAAGAGCGAAGTACATGCTGTCCGTGTCCATCTGGATGAGCTCGAAGTCGCGCCTGTCGATGAAGTAATCTAGGAAGTCGTAATAGAACTCCAGCATGCGAAGCTTGGCAAGTTGGTACACAACAATGCCCACTTGAAAAGGGCGGTCGATTGTGACCTTTTGCTTGCGCAGCTCGATCTTGTAAGCATCTCCAATCTCTTCGAGGTCATCGAACAAGGGTGAGCGGAGATGCTTGTCGACCTCATCCTCGTCAGTTGTGTACAACGTTCTTGTCTGGCGCTCCACAGCTTCGATGAACTTGCCGTAAGCGCTGTTGCCAAGGAGCTTGAACACTTCAGCAAGCAGGGCCTTCTCCCAGTCAGCGTCGCCTTTCCTTCGGCAGTCGGCTACCTCGCGAACGAACCAGTCGAAGAGCTTTTTGGGTATGCAATCGATCGTGCGGTAGACTGCCGTGATCTTGAGCCCGATGTTGAGATACCACTTCAAGAGGGGTGCGTAGATCAGCATCTTTTTCGCTGACAACACACCCAGCAGCTTTTTCTGGTCGGGAAAGCGGGTTCGGCCACTTTCTTGGAGGTAATCGTGCATATGCTGTGGAACAAATTCGTTAGGCACTGGTTGGTTGATGAAGAGCGGTGGAAACTCTTCGAACTGCTCCCACAACTCTCCGGGGACTTCGATGTCCACTTCCGCAAACCCGAACCATCCGCCTGTATGCAGCTTCATTTCAAGAACTCTCGCTGCCTGCACCGGAGCGTTGTAATGCACAACAGTCTCTTTACCACAGGGCATCTCCTGCAGCATCGTGCTTGGGTAAAGGGAGTTAGCATCGAACCCCACAATCCGTTTCGTGATGCGAGCTAAGTCGTATTTGTGAGAACGGATGCAGGTTTCGCCGCGCACGTGTTTGCGGGTGAAGACCAGACTTGGCCCGCCAACCACAGCCCCCTTCAGCATGGCGTAAGCTTCTGGGCCGGGGGCGTATAGTTCTGGAGCATTGCGCCCCCCTCTCAATGACCCTCGCAAGACGTATTGCATTGATACTCCTGGCAAGGAGACCGCGTCTTTGAAGATGTCCACCCCGAGGCCCGTGTAAAAGTCCTTCATCGTTTGGAGAGCTTCGAGGAAGGGAGCCACGTCTAGATTGTTGTAATACTCCAGCCAGTCTCCGAATGTCTTCATACCTTTCTCGCGGAAGATGCGATTGCATTCTTCGTGCTCCTTGGGAGAAAGAACGAAGGTCTTTTTGAGTTGTGAGTACCAGCACTCGTATGGAGGAAGCCCCGGGTAATCCAGCTTGTCAGCGCTGTCAAACCACTCGTATGGAAGCCAGGACTTGGTCTGTGTCGCTCCATACGTCTTTACCCACTTGTCGTACGTGATACCTGGGGCCAAATAATTCATGATGTCCAAGAACTTGTAGCTGGGGGTGTTGATGAACATGATGCGCCCCTCTTTCTCCGCGGCGAAGACTCCGTTCTCTTGAGCGAAATGAGAAACAAAGTACTTGCGGATAAGCTTGAGATCGTAATGGCCTGAGTTGAAGCCGACCACAGGCACTTGGTTGCACCATTTGTCGATGAGCTTGAGTTGCTTCTCAGGAAGATTCTCAAGGTCTGGGGGCATGTATTTTACAGCCACGTCCTCTCGGATGGCTGCGCTTCGCCGCTCCAGGGAGGCATAAAACAGCCCGATAAGCTCGTCAGGATCTTTGGAGCAAATGTACTCAGGCTCAGGGTTCAACGTGTCGGCAATGGAGACTGAGATGGGCACATGCTCGCTTTCATAAGTGAGATCGTGTGTCGGACGAGCGGCCTTGGTCTTGTCCTGGTACGCTTCGAAGTCGTAGACGATCGCGTGGGGATATGTTTTGTTTCTTTTCTGTGGGCAACGATCATTCCACCAGGGGGAAGGCCGTTCATGCTCCCACCTTTCCACAACGGTGTACCCAGCGTCTCGAAGCAACTGAGTTCGTTGCAGAGTCTTTTGGTAAGCAACCATCCTTGTGATTGTGTTGCCCCTTCGATCAACACATATACCTTCCTCCCTCGTTCCCTCGGGGTAACATTTCTCGCAACCGTGCCAGTGACAACCGTGGAACTGGAAAACTGTCTTGCTTTCTGGGTGATAGCCGTCGACTGGGGCCCCACAAATATAACTCTCACCACCATGGCCGCATCTGTGATGGTGGATGTGAATACCACGTTGCTTCGCCTCCCACTCCAGCCAGCACACTGCCTTGACACCGAAACCGCCTTCTGGGTAAAAGGCTTTCTCAAACGCTGACTCCGGAGGGAGGATACGTTTCCCGGGACAGTCGATTTTGGTTTGGCCTCGATTACACGTCTTGGAGTGGCGAGTTAAATGACAAGCTTGTGTGAACCTCCCACCGCACTCGCCACAGGTGTAATTGTTTGTGACTTTATTGATGTTGGTGATCAAGAAGGAGTGGGCCCGATGAATACCGATAATCATGGTTGAAGCGCCCACCTTGTTGTAATTCGCAGGGCTGTGAGATAAAGTGAAGTCCCCATTGGGGTGAACAAAATATGCGGCAATTCCTTGCTTGAAATGCTTTTCGATTTTAGAGAGGTGCCGCAAATTTAGCTGACCTCTAAGCCCCGGATAAACTGCGAAGAAGCTTTCCACGAGTTCTCTGGATCTGCGAGTGGAACGATCTATACGAGCTCCTCGATGGACAGCCAAGCAACGAAAGAGACAAAGATTGTCGTTGAAAGTGTCAAGAGCAATGACTTCTCTTTTGTTGCGAATCCAATCAGGAAGCCGCCCGAGCCCTATTTGCAAGGGTTGTCGGTCAAGAATGACTTTGACCTCAAGCAGGACGGTGCGTTCATAAACCCATTTGGTGTCAGGCCTTTTGAGTCTTGCGTTTTGAAGACGAAGCTCTTCCTGAGATTGCAACCACTGTCGTGTCTCGGAGAGAGTGGCTAGCCAAGGCCCGGTTTGATTGTTTTGATAAAAACTTCTCAACTCCTCGGTTTCAGTGTTTCGCAGCTTGACTGTGGAGATTAACTTGATTGCGTGCCGTGTGTGAACATTTTGCTTGATTTTGTTCAAAATTCTGGCGACAAGAGAGTTTTCGAGCCCGGTTACAAACTGTAACTCGATTATTCGTCTGCCATGTTCAATCCGTCGGTCAACCCGATCATAGATTTGAACAAATTGCTCGAAATCTAGCTCCGGCGGGTTGTTTTGAGGCTCGACGTCGCTGGCAGACTCGATCCTCTCGACATTTCGGGCCTGTTCGTCCAGCCAAGCAATCAACTCACGTTGATCGTCATCACGCCGTCTTCGCCGGGGTTGTGGCATTGCGTATATATAAGGGTTTTTAATTTCTTCCATTGGTGATGCCCCGCTTGGCCGTTGAGGGGGTTGTGCCATATATGGAGGGTTTTGGATTTCTTCAATTGGTGATGCCTCGCTTGCCGTTGCGGGTGGGCTCGGGGAAAACGCATTTGACCCTCCGCTTAAAAAGGTGGTCGAAAATTGGCAGCCAAAACAAAATCGTTCGCTCCACTGACTCCCCGCTCACAGAAGATGAGGGAGGGACATCTCGAGTAGTGAGTAGGGGATGGTCTCAAATACCATTTTTTGAGTCCATAAACAATTTTTCCGAGCGAAGTGAGGAAAAATTGTTTATGGGCTCAAAAAATGGTATTTGAGCCATCCCCTACTCACTACTGTGGGTTTGGTGGGTAAGAAAGCGCGTAAAGGATAATCAAGAAAAAGAGATGATTACACGACCATTCCGCTAATGAGAATAGATAAATTGCATTAATTTTGTCCGATTCCAGTATTGTTTCCGCCATATGGAAGCAACGACAAGTAATTCAATATTATTGTTTATGACAGGTTATAATATTCTTTACGGATCACAAAACAAGCTTAAGACGCAAAAGAGAGCAAGTAAAGACTCGAGTAGAGGGCTTGGAAGGCGTTAAGCTAGTCCCAGTGGGCATCGGTCCTCACATCGACATACGGGAATTGGAGAAGATAACCAGTAATGGATATCATATGATCCACGTTGGACAATGCGAGAATCCAGACAGTGTCAGAAGGAGAATTTGGCATGGTATCATTATACTTTATTTTTTTCATAACTGCAAACAATGGAAGGAAGAAAACTGCCTGTGTGGTAGAATACCCAATGCGACATTTTATTGCAGCCAACCACAAAACAGTGTGGTTTTTGACAAATTTATAATACACTTAATTATCTTAATTATCTCAACTTAATTTAATTATCATTATCACCACTTAATTATCACCACTTAATTATCTCAACTCGACAAAAATATAAATAAATTATGTTGTTGAAGCAGCCTGTAGAAATCAACGTATGTGGAAGGCATGCCAATAACACGATGACATTTTCAGCATGGGCAATATAATGCCTTTAACGACTTTATTAACTGCTCCTGACACCTTTGTACTGAACGAAAAAATTAAAGTCGTATTGGATTGGCCGTCTTTTGAAATATGACCAATCGGAAAAGCCTTGATATAATCAATGTTTTAGTTTTTAACTCCCAAGAGTGCCAAAAATAAAAAAATCAAGAACAATTCCAAATTTCTTTTCGTAAAATATTGAAAAACAAACGATACCATGCAAAAGTACTGCTGATGAGATTTCATTTGAATGGTCACATCATAGTATTTCGTTGACAGATTCAAAAGTTAGAACTACACTTCATGTCTCCGTAATTAACTCTGGAAGACCCTGGAAGTAAAAGGGTTAAGACATTCTTGAACAATAATGTCTAATAACTCTTGCCGACACACTCAATACAAGTTATTTTTTTCGCATTTACTGTCGCTAAATTCCTAATGTTAGGGGTCTTGTTGTGATCGTTCTGTGTCATCTCATTCCGGAAAAAGGTCAATAGAACGCATCCTAGAAATGGTTTGTGAACTCAACTACTCTCTATAATTATGAATTTATGAAAATCATATATATGAACTGCGGATAAACATGAGTGAAATTTGTGATCCTCGCACTGTGCTATCAAAATTAAGCAGTTGAAAAAGCAACCTGAACAAAAATTCTGAGGCTTGAACGGAATTCAAACCCATGACCTTGCGATAATAGTGCAATGCTCTATCCACTGAGCCACCAAGCCACTTGTATAGATGGTCAATTGTGAGTTCGTAATATACCGGATGAATATAAATAAATAAAAATCATAAATGAGAACTGCGGATAAACATGAGTGGTAGTGATAGCACACTGCGAGGATCACAAATTTCACTCGTGTTTATCCGCAGTTCACATTTATGACTGTCATTTATTCATATTTTTATATATTCACTATCATCGGGTAAATTGACTATCTATCCATGTGGCTTGGTTACTCAGTGGATAGCTGAGCGTTGCACCGGTATCGCAAGGTAATGGGTTCGAATCCCGTTCAAGCCTGAATTTTTTCAGGTTGCCTTTTCAACTGCTAAAGTTGATAGCATACCACACTGCGAAGATCACAAATTTCACCGAACTTAATTCCAAAAGTACACATCATCCAGTTCACCATCATGTTGCATTTGAGATATCGTACAATATACAGGAAACAACACCTTGCAAATTACCAATGGTGCTCTTTAAAGAAACTAAATAACGCCGTGACCTTAAATACCTTGCATCATTTCATTGTTTGTTATATTTCTCGCTCTTGTGGTTCATTTTGTGGTTATTGTTTTTCTTATACAGAACTTAAAGGACAAGACATTTATGGTACGTCCCTGTCATTTAGTTAATACTTAAGCACAATGACAGCAGTAAAGAAATAGAATAATTAATTAATGGTCTTCATTCCACTGTTAAAATAACTACTGCCAGTTGAATTAAGAAGAAGGCAATTTAGACAGTAAAGAGAGTCAGAATGGGGTTTAGTGTTTGCTGTTAAATTGGCCAATATTTTAATGTTTACCGTTTCCGGAGAAAATACTGTTAAGTGTTTGAAGGGTTTTTCGTAAAACAAAACATGGTGTTTTAGCTGCATTGTAAATACCTATCTGCTCTGCGGAAATCGATAATAAAATCACTCAATCGCCATGCCTGAACTTTGATGCTCAAAGGGGCAGTAGTTTCTTTTTTTACCCAGGCGCAACAGTATTCTGGGAAACCTGACGACCAATCTCGTAAATTCCTCCTGTCACTGTCAGTATCACAGCTATAGACATATGGCTAAGATCAAAGAATCAACAACATTGAGAACAACAGGCCTGTTACATGTATATCTTAATTTTGATCTAAAAGGAAAACTCTCAGGCACGTACTTGGGATAACCCTATCCTAAAGCTGGACTAAAGTGCTTTTAACGACGAGCCACAAGTAACATTTGTGTCAGGACTATCACCTTTTATAACGATGAGCAAATGGCATTTAAGGTTACCGTGTACCTTCAGATCGAAAATTTATTGAATTTTTTTTTTTTGGCGTCAAAATAAAGTTTACAGAATGAACTTTCATCCAAAAAAAATTATCGAAAAATAGTGAAAATTGACGGAGAAATGACGGTATAACTTTTGTGGGCGCAGTTTGTTTATGAAGCGATATGTTTTTCTAAGCGCTGTTTTCTCAAAGTTAATTTTTCGGCGAATTTCTTATTTCCGAAAACTTTTTCGTCAAAAGCCATTTCCGTGCGATCATTCCAATTTTTTTTCTCCCTTTTTCGAAAATATTCTGTAACTTTTCACTGCAATTGAATATGGGAAATCGTCGACACGTTTGTTTAGCGCTTCGTGTCCGGAAACCCGAGAACAAATCAAATTAGCAAAATACAATAATCGCTTTGAGTTATAGCGTTTTAAAGCTGATTCGGACGTTCGAATTTAGACGTCGTAAAAAATTCGGCAATTCATTTTATTACCAAATGGTTTCCATATTTAGATAGCCAGCTCTCTAAGCTTTAATTTGATATCTGGGTTTAAGGTATATTAAGTGTAATCTTAAGACGCTAGAACTGTTATACTGGAGAAACCTCCGAAGGTACACGGTAACCTTAATTCAAAGTCAACTTACAAGGGGGATAATCGTTACAATGTAGATCAAAACTATGATGTCACGATTTACATTATCACGAGCTCATGAGTCGTGTTTGGCCTTTCAACACTTTATTCCGTCCTTGGTATATAATCGAAACATTTTCGGATCTTCGGTAGTCTTCGGAAATCTTCGAAAATGATCGGAAACGTTCAAATGACCTTTGGACAAGTTTCTGACAGTTTTGGAGCCGTTTTTGTTTCTGTCTGGATGAAATTTACTGTTACAGTGAATTTTTTACTGTTAGTGTTAAAATGCTTAAATTTTAACTGTTTTATGTTACAGAGCCCAAAAATTAAGTGTTAAGTGTTATCGAGGTACCCCCATTCAGACCCTCAGTAAAATCACAGGTTACAAATAAATTAATTAATAAATAAGTAAATATAAGGGGAAGTCTCAAAATACATCACCCCAGCCAAAACCTCCAATTACACGTGGACTGGCCACGGGCAGCTGCTTAGTGCTCATCAGCATGGCATAGCCCCATGCAGAAAGTGGGTATCAAAAGCCACCGCGTATGTCTACCCTTTACTCCACAGGCGACCAGAAGGTTACAAGCAAAAATATACATATTCTGCAGAAATTCGCAATGTAAAGGTGCAGATTTAAGCTCAACTTTGGCGCTTATCACGGGTAAATTTAACCTTGCTTGAAAAACATGTAGCTCAGGAGGATAAACTTCGTCACATGCTTTCTTACGCAATATACGATCCTTACATTTAAAAGAATTTCAAGATTCTGTGTTCTTTTTTGTCCAACGCTAAAATTGAATCTGTTTATAAAAGCCTGGTTGTTTTTGTTGTCAAATGAATGAACTGTTTTGTCTTCTTTATTTTTTTTTACCACAGAACACTACCTGGAATACTTCAATACTCCATACTTCATATTTGTTCGTGACACGCTCAGCTACCTGATTCTTCTTGTTCTACACTTTGCCATATGTTTTACGCCTTCGAGCATTCCTTTTACGCTCCTCGAGTGGGCAATTCTGATTTTCTTCATGGGTCGAACACTGATCGAAGTTAAACAGTTCCTGAGCAGCAAATTCCAGCAGACAAAAGATACCACCACTAAAAGGAATAAGGGATTAAAATACAAACGATGTGGTGGTAATGAAGGTGATCGCGAAAAAAGTAGAACACGTGCGTCAATGTTTACAATATTAGCAGAGAAATTTGGCATATATATAAGGTAGGAAATTGTTCCTTTTCTAACGCCAACTGCTGCAACAATCATGCCGATTATTTTTCCTGGTTATTCGTCAGTATTAATGTTTAGTTTGCGATTTGGAATTTCCAAGTTAATCGACACTGTTACAATAGATATATCTCATGTGAATCAAGTCAATGTCCAAGCTTACCACCAGTCTCGGTTCAGCGGTTAGAGTATTCAACTGTTCTGTGGAAGGTAACAGTTTTGACACCCATCGGGGACACAGAATTTTTTTCCTTGAGTTTAAATGCTCGTAACAAATTAAATACAGTTATCTTATTACATAACCGAGATTTACATTTTAAATCCTACACTGAATTGCTGCAGTGCTAGAATCTTAAAATGATATACTCATTTGTGACCTATGTACTTGGTTCTGTTGTATTTTAGTGACCGATGGAATATTCTGGATTTCATAACCGTCATGATTTACACTGTGACATTTATCCTGAGAATGTTCACGTGGGCCTTGTCCACATCAGTAATCAACAATCGAGCTCTTGTCATTGCTGGATATCTGTACGGCCTCAACACTATGTTCATCACACTAAGGGCCTTTGGACACGTCATGGAAACAATTAAAGGGGTTGGAGCCATTCAAATAGCTTTGTTTGACATGTTTGGCGACTTGACTGCAATATTTTGGCAGTTTATTGCCACTATATTGGCTTTCTCCATCGCTATTACTAAAGTGTATGTATCGGAACAGTCATTCATTGCCAAGGATACCCATAATCTGTAAGTATTTTTGGACAGCATTGTGTAGCTTTGTTTGAATAGAATATTATTGTTTTCTGGAGCAGGCTGCAGTTGGAAACTCTAGAGTTTGGCTGTAACTAGACTTGATTGCTTATTACTTATCCACATAATATTTTATATTTCAGTGCTTGTAAAACATCTGGAGTATCCTGGTAAGTTAAAATTCCATTAAATTTCTGCTTTGTAAGGATAATTTGCTTTTTTGCTATGAACCTGCTACCTGCTGCTATTCTTTACAGCTAAAAGTTGACACTTCTTACAACAATTCCGTTCAATACATCAAAATGAGGCTACCCCAAACACAGTAAAAACAAACATTCCAGACGCTCGGTCCAGAAATCGTATCTCACAAAAAAATGTGTCCTAACTTCGTTACTTAGGCACAATATGATCACCAATTAAAGCGCAACTACGCCCAGGGGGGATACTCAAAATTTACATGACGGGGGGGGGGGGTCCGACGGAGCCTCATTTTTTGAACCCCAAAAAATACTCGAGCTTAAAATTTACACCCAAAAAAATACCTAGCATCGAAATTTTATACCCAAAAAACACGAAAACCCCGGCACTGATCGCAACAAAAACGTCGCTCTGAGATTTGAAACCCAAAAAAATACCCGCCGGATTTCTTGACCCAAAAAAATACCGAGGGTCGAAATTTTAGACCCAAAAAAATACGTCGGACCCCCCCGTCATGTAAATTTCGAGTATCCCCCCTGGGCAACTACGACGGAAAGTTTTGTTTTTCTTTTCGGCTTTTTGTAACTTCGATCCATTCAATTGGTTCATAATAACACAAGTAGCTATAATTTAGAACGATACATGCTTACTGAGCCCGGAAATAGATGACAGAAAACCGTCAAATTAAACCTCGTCCACCGTTACTAAGTTCGCAAAACTCAAGCCTGCAATTATTCTAGAAAGCGGTCTCACCACAGATGAGCTTTCCACACAATGGAGCAGACCACGGAAAGTAGCCCTATTTATGTTGATTGGATGACGTCACATGACGTCATCCAATTGTCTTGGCCATTTGAATCGATAACTGGTCTTCCCTTGGAATTTAAACCTAAACTTTGGAGTGGGAAGTATTCAGCGCTTCTACTTTTCAAAGCGGAAGAGAAAGGGGAAGGCAAAATTATGACTATAGTAGCACTTTAAAGAATCGTATCTCTATCAACCCTCGCCGTTTCTTACAAGCTTGTTCAATACCGACGTCTACATGACGTATGCATCGATTCCTTCGGTCGCGGCTTTGCGTTGAACTGATTGCCCTAGCGTCGAGATCATGCGGAATTGTTGAATCTTGCGCCTCCAATTTTCTGTTATATCTTCTTCGAAAGTTAGTGGCTTCGGGGGGTTGGGGGGGGGGGGGGGGGGGCAACCTGAACTTTCTCCTGCACCAAGTTGCGTTATACCTACTTACCAGAACGTATTTTGAACTTATTGCATGATGGCTTTTCTGTGAAACAACACTGTTTACTGTTTACAAGGCAACTAAATACAGTCGGGACAAGTGTAAATTGAGAGCCTCGTAACCAACACTATTACAACAATTTTACAGTGGCACAAGTTGACGTCTGAGGTGTTTTGAAGAAATGTTGTATAGGAAATAATTAGTTTCCTAGGGAAATACCGATAGCATATTGCACGACGGCACTCTTCCAGTCTACCGCTGTCATCTTTTTTTTTTGTTAACTGGTAAATACGCAAAGCATGATGACGAATTGTAGCAGAATTGTAGCAGGCAGGGACAAATATGCAAATTTCCCTCCTTCCTTCTTCCTTCCATCGGCTTTAAACTTTTATTGGTAATTCCGCTGACCAGTGCATAAGGCTACGAGCTTGTGGACAAATGTTGTTCCTAAATGTGTCAAGTTTCACTGCCATTTGAAAAAGTTTAAATAAACCATTTTTTTATGTCTTAGGTGACACGAATACGCGTTGTTTGAAATAAGGGAGAGAACTAGATAATGTAATGTTTTAAATCTGTTTACTCATCAATTCTTTGACTTCAAACTCAGTATCACGCCGGGCCAGGTTGCTCAAGAATTCGGCAGCCCAGGAACAACTTTTGAATGCCTTAAGTGAGGGAGCTTAAACTTTGCAAGACGACAGACATTTGAATTCCAAACAATCGTACGTTTTTTGTTTTTTCAATTTTAACCGTTTTTGGCGGGAAAATGACGTCACAAGGGTAATACAAAAATTATTTTTTCTCGTTATGGCAAAATTAGTCAGTGATTTTGAAAGAACAAAAGATACCGCCATTTTGTTACTATTTTTAGAAACAATAGGAACTTTTAAAATGCCATAACTTTTTAACCAATTGTGGTTTTTCGATAATATTTTCACACTTGAATTTGTCTTAACGTGTTCTTTCAAAATCACTGACTAATTTTGCCATAACGAGAAAAAATGATTTGGGTATTACCCTGGTGACGTCATTTTCCCGCCAAAAACGGTTAAAATTGAAAAAACAAAAAACATACGATTGTTTGGAATTCAAATGTCTGTCGTCTTGCAAAGTTTAAGCTCCCTCACTAAAGGCATTCAAAAGTTGTTCCTGGGCTGCCGAATTCTTGAGCCACCTGGCCCGGCGTGTATGGAAAATTTAAATCGATCTGAGGACTTCAAAAGTGACAAGAAATTGAACGTCATTCAGTTCTCTCATTTCACACAATGCATATTCATGCCACGACATGTTTTTGTACTTGATCGTTTACGTAATAAAATTTGCTTTCAGTATTTAAACTTTTAAGAGCCTTTGATTTATATTTTATTGCCTATTTTTCAGTTGGTGGTCGATGCTTAAACATCTCACCTGGTCTTTGCTGGGTATAGCAGAGTTGGATCCTTTGGACTCGGTTGACATTCCTTCAGTGACACTAGCTCATTTCCTCTTTGGAATGTTTCTTGTCATGGGTGTTATACTACTAGTGAACATGATGATAGCCCTCCTGTCTAATACATATCAGCGGGTGCAGGTAACGCATTTTCTTCTATTGGATTGTTGTTTTTTAGTTGTTGTTGTCATTATTATTATGGTCAATAAGTCAAGTACGTTCGTTGAGTGCAGAGCTTATGATTTCTTTATAAATAAGAAGCATTATCGTATGACCCGTATGGCTCTGCGAGCATTTACTTTGCAAAATCATTGTTGAAATTCCCGTATGAGGGCCGTTAGTGATGACGTGAGCGGGCCGAAACAAAAGCCGTCCAACCATGCGAGGATCGCGTACGACCCCGCGAAAAGCGAAATGAAACAATAATGTTGTCATAAAAACCAATATTTCAACACATTGATAACAAAACGGCTTGCTCCAACATTTTAACTCGCTAAACGTTTGGCACGCTAGTATTGAGCTTAGTACGCAAACTGTACGGAGAAATTTCATCTACTTGAAAAAAGACAAATTAAATTATATAAATTCAAAATACGACTTGAGTTGATCGCTGTTTTGTTTTTACAAACTTTCTTCTATAAGGTCATAAAGTCGTGTAATGGTGAGGTCTTTCAGCTACAATCAACTGAAAAAACAAGGATCATAAACATATTTTAGGAAACATCAAGCCATATCATATTTTAGAGCCGATTATTATAACAAATTTTGTTCTTTCCATCACTTCGTGACGAGCTGTTAAAATATTGTACCAGCTTTCATTCAGTTTCGCCAAGAAACACTGCAACATGATGCGAAAACATTGCGCCCTTTTTTTGTTTAACCATGTGATCGATAATTTTTCCTTAGGGGCTATTCACATGATACCGGAATGACTTTCATTCTGGGACGAGTTCATTCCATCTCCATATATTTCTTTTTATAATTCAACACATTGATACACTGCCCAAATATGGTCAAAAAGTTATCGATATACGCTATGTCTACATGACGTATATCCAACGATGGCGGTAAATTTCGCATTTTGAAGGAAAATGAAAATGACCGCTGCCTGCACTTGCGTGTTTTGGGGAGAAAAATGCGTGAACTATTAGATAAAAAAGGGAAAGGAACGATTAAAAGAGAAGAAAGGAAAAGAGAAAAATTATTGATCACATGATTGGACAAAAAAGACGCGAAAGTTTCGCGTTGTCGCGGTCGCAGTGCAATGTTTCTTGGCGAAGCTGAACCCAGGGGGGATACTCAAAATTTACATGACGGGGGGGTCCGACGGAGCCTCATTTTTTGAACCCAAAAAAATACTCGAGCTTAAAATTTACACCCAAAAAAATACCTAGCATCGAAATTTTATACCCAAAAAACATGAAAACCCCGGCACTGATCGCAACAAAAACGTCGCTCTGAGATTTGAAACCCAAAAAAATACCCGCTGGATTTCTTGACCCAAAAAAATACCGAGGGTCGAAATTTTAGACCCAAAAAAATACGTCGGACCCCCCCCCCCCCCCCCCCCCCCCGTCATGTAAATTTCGAGTATCCCCCCTGGGAAGCTGAATAAAAGCTGGTTCAAAGTCAACCGCTCGACAAGAAGTGAATGAAGGAGCACAATTTTCGGAAAATGCCGTTAGTAATCACTTCTGGAATATGATTAGACTTGATACTTCCTCAGAAAAGTTTCTGATCTTTGTTTTAAGCGAATTGACGCCACTACGGCTGTAGGAACTAAAACAAAATTTCGTCTCGGTATCATGTAAACAGATACTTAACTATTATAGCGCTCAAGCTTGCGTGATATCGCCTAATTTTAGCCGACTTGGCCTACGGCCTCGTCGGCTAAAATTAGGCGATATCACGCAAGCTTGAGCGCTATAATAGTTAAGTATCTGTTTACATGATACCGAGACGAAATTTTGTTCCGTACAAGTCATTCCGGAATGAGTTCACCCCGGTTTTCAATCCGAATGAAATTTTGTCGTTCAGGTATGATATTTCATTCTGGTGTCATGTAAACTGAAAATGAACTTTGTTCCAAGATGAAAACCGCAAACCGTATAGTCTGGGGCGAGTGGCGCATGCGTATCGTTGCGCGAAACTTGCGCCATCTTTGTTTTCTGATCTGGCGCGAAAACCACGCAAGCGAGAACGCCTGAAGGCTGAGCCGGTCGATTTTGTCATGTGAATACAGTACATTCTTCAATTTGGAACGAAACTCATTCCGGAATGAAACTCATTCCGGTATCATGTATATAGCCCCATTCTTCTAGTTTTCTTTCATTAATTATTCACGGTAGTTGTCATATGATAAATACTCTGAGTTAGGTCGGACCGGACGGGAAATATTTGACTCTCGATCATGGGGTATGAATCTCTATAGACCTCGCACTTAGTCAATAAGTATAAATTATAATTTTGCAACCACTACTATGATGTATTTTTTCTAATCGCATCACTCATCGTTGAAATGAGATTATCAAAAGCTTTCCGAGATTCCTCGCGGTCAATCAAACGCCATTCGCATGCTGGAATTTTATTTTATTCAATGCCGATACTTTCTTCCTATTAAATACTGTTGTTGTCGCTCGACAAAGTCTAATTCAATATAACCTTAAATGCCATCGATATCGTTTAATCCATTGTATTGGTTTATTGCTTCGTGGTAAATGAAATTCTAATTTTGCAAAGTCGTGTTTTAGGATAACTCGCTGATGGAGTGGTCCTTCAAGAAAGCCATCACCATACAGACGTACAGCTCCTACCATCCAATACCAGTTCCTTTAAATCTCATCTCGTGTTTCTGGCTTTTATGCCGGTGGTGTATTGCGGGATGCAAAAGACAAGCCAAAGATGACGACGATGAAAAAAATGCCCGGGTATGTTGCCTAACATATTTTAGTGAAATCTGAGGTTTACCACAGTAATAATTTGGCAATATCAATCTACCTGAAAAATAAGGAAATTAAAAACAAATACACTTTGTTTTTACAGTTGTCGTGTTCTATAATTATTCGTGGCGTTACGCCAACGAGTTTTAAAATGCTTAGAATGTATTATTATGGGAAAGAGATTGAAGATAAGAAATAGGATCCCAGAAAGTTAAGATATGATTCTAGAAAGTTTTGCTTTATATCGACTTTTCTCAAATTATCGCCGATTTTTCTCAATACCTGTGTTTTTAATATCAGTTGTCATTGCTTCTTTTTAATTGTACAATGCAAAGAAAGTTTTCCTATCGAACGGATTTGAATGGTCAATCATACGCGTTTGAAAATACGAGTTTGAAAAAATAACATTCTTGCACGAAACAGTCCCCTAAAGGTTACCTTGCAAGACGAGTCTCCTTCGATCTTCTTAGAAAACGGACTCTGCTCGCACGGTACCTAAAGGTCAACCAAGTTTAACAAATCTCAGCTTTCATATTTTTGTCACGCATCGTTTAAGGGTTTAAGAAACGAATAAAATTTTCTTAATTTATCGCCGAGGAAGGCTGAGTAGACTCAAAAGGAGTACAACTTAGGATATAAGATACTGTTCCGTGAGTTAAAGGAACCATTTGACCGAAAGTTTGAAGGTTTAAGGTCGCGGGGGATACCTGGCCATGAATAAATTTATAAGGCAAAATTTTGGCAGGGATGTCATTTTTAAAAGCTTTATATCTTGGGCCTTTAGAAGCCAATTTCGCTAAAACTTGACAGATACATTGGGGAATAATGGGAGTTCACCAATACTATTTTTAATTTTATTCAATGAATCGCACTTTACGGTAATGCTGTAATGTAGGTAAGTTAAAATTTGTAAAACGAGATTTTGTCCAAGTTTGCTCCTCGAGAAGAACACAAAGCAAGTTGATTTCACCACTCACTGATCCGTCAAAACTTCTGTTGTGTCATATCTGAAGCCGATTTTTTTATTTCAACTTTTATTAAAAGTTACTAGCTTTTAAAGGGGTAAAATTGTCCATGTTAGAATTTGAAGCCTATTTTAACATTTTGCGTCAGATATGACCGATCTACAATACACCTACAGTTTACCTTCCTGCCGTGTCATCTCATGAAATTATTTTTCCGCGCTGAATTTTTGGACACAAAATTGCTTGTTTTTACGCTTCCGAAGGCTTTTCGACCAAACACGAATGCAAAAATATATGTGTGCAGTCTAAATGTACTGCGCAGACGGTCGCGTAATTCTGTTTTTTAAAATTGCTAAAACTAAAAAATAGCCCAGTCGTCAATCTCTATTCTAAGTTTTCTTGTGCTTCCGATCTTTCACCTAGCTTATCATCATCGTTTCTGTTCAGAGAGCTCCGCTGTTAGGCTAAGCCTATCTATATATTATACCGAAAGGGGAGATTTTACGTGATGCACATGTTCTAGAACATTCTTCTTTTAAGTGCTTTCAAGATAGCCCGGGCAAGATAGAGAGCAGATAAAATTGTATTTTGCATTGTATTCCGGAAAATAGCATTCAAGGTTCAAGTTCTTATCTAAATTTTATCACCGATTCTTCTAAATACCTGTTTTATTAATAGTACCCCGTTCAGTGCTCGTTATAAATCGTCGGTTTGATTTACACGATTTCTGTCAACCTCGTTCCCAGAGCTTTTCCCTTCGAGAGAGGGGCCGCGTTGGTTTTCTGTTTTAAACAACTTTACATTTCAGTCAGCGATTGTGGTTTCAAGTGTCGGCTACTGAATGTAGTCTTACTTTTCAGACAGAATTTTATTTTTTTTCTGAAAAAGCACTCAAAACAATCAAGAATCAATACTGCAATGGGTTATAAAAGACGCCACGAGTTCAAGCTGTGCACAGTTTCATGCTCTGATTAAGATTTAAACTGTCTTATGCTTGTGAATAAATGGTTATCTTTCTGGCGGAAGCATACTTAAAGAGTTACGTAAAGGGATAAATTCGTTGAAATTTGGACAGTTAATCTTTGCTAACACTTAAATCCAATTAATTAATTTTTAATATGAAGATTATCTTGAGTGATGAAATGCTGTACTGAAATGCGTTTGGTGTTATTCTCTCTTTATCATTCAAGAACTAGGTCCTTATTTTAGCTTTCTTTTGACAGAGAAAATCCTTGAATAGTGTTGTCAAGAATCTCCTGGTTACATACGTTGCAACACATGGATATTCGTTCCCAGTTACTGGTAAGATTCCCTAATGTGTACGTTAGAACAGATAGGAAAAATCTAAGTGGCCTTTTATTTTTTATGTCTACATCTGTATATTCGCGAGATAAATTTGGCAAAGCACGCTAACTACCTTTTTTATTTATCTTGATTAAGATGACAGCAAGGTGAACCAGATACTTCAAGAGACCAAAAGAAACCAGCAAATGGCCAATCAGATTGCCTACAGAACATTTACCACGCATGCATTTGATCAGGGGGCTCTTCCGATGGGTCAAGAGGTAAATTTTTCACGTTTTAAACAAAGGTTTAACTTTCATTAGTATTTATTGAGTCCATCTTCGATTTCTAAGTGGTCGTTTCGCATGCTTAACCTTAAATTTCAAGTAACCAAGTTTCTTCAGTCTTAAAAGACATCACTATTGTTCAAAGTCAAGATCAAGTCAAGTCAAGTTTGTATCTTTCGATCTATTTTCGTTTTGCGATCTTTCCTATTCCGTCAACCTAATACTGGTACACAAGTCAAGGTCACATTGCGAATAACTGCTTGATTGGATCTGCATCTCGGAAAAGTTTGTCCTCAAAGCTGCATGTTTCCCCCCTCGGTAAATGGAATGCTAAAGTAGGCTCTAACATATCTTTTTGGTAGCACCAAGCATCGTACTAAAAATTGTAAATTTCAGAAACGTATGCCAAGAAAATAGAGGTCACGACCTCTCATGATCAGCCAGCAAAATAATTTTAACCTCTTCCTTATGGTTTAGGCTTGGGACACGAAAGGTATAGCAGTAGATGGATGTCTCCTGACCTGTCAGGGGGAAGAAGCTTGTGGGACTTGCAAAGAACATGGACCTGTAGATATCCATGGAGCAAGATATCGCGTTCCTTTTTCTCAGGAATTTCCTCATTTCAAAGTAAGATCAAAGTATCATCTATCCCCGGTGTCCGTAATACAGAATAAAAGGGTGAAACAGAATATTGGCATTCTAAAATGATTTTTTTTAACAGTAAAAAATCATAGATCATCATAAATTGTCGCAACGAGTTCGAGCGATATAAAATGTCTGTGTTCAGCAAAACAAACATTGAAATTAGCACCACAATAACTTATAGGCAGGTTTGAAGAGTTTCATAAGTTTTCCTACCCCTTAACTCTATAATAAATACACCTCGGTATTCGTATTAACAGGTTCGACTTATTTGACCAGAGGAGAATCCAGGGGAGGGGTTGATGGGGTTGCGACCCCCTCCCCCCTTTGAACAGCTTTTTTTAAGTGTTGGACTCTTCGCGTATCTCTTTTATATCTTGACTTCACAAACACTTTTCGAGTCACAAGAATGTTGGAAATGGCGTTTTGGGGGTAAAACATTTTCCGAGGGAGCATGCCTCTGAACCTCCCTAAAAGCGTCTTGGCCCATGGCGTGGAAAGTTATTAAGGTGTACAACCCCCCTTTTAATAAACTTCTGGATCCGTCCCTGTTGACCATAATGAAATAATCAAATTTGGGGAATGGTTTATTCTCAAGTTCCGTATCACAATTAGATTAAAAATAAGGGTTTTGCAACACAAAATCCTAAATTGCATTGTCCATACAAATGAAAACGATTTTCGCCTTGGCCTAGTTGACTCTGGTTGTATTTTCCGCCAAGTGGAAGCAGAAATCATAAAGAATTTACGCGCTCTTGTCTCAGATAATTATTTAATAAGTATTGTAATGCAAATTGAACTAATACATAAGTATATATTAATTGTATCCTTCTGAGTTATATCAATAAAATTATTAAATTATAATAATAATAAATAATAATAGTAATCAAAGTTAACGCTGTTTTCAGGTATTAATTCAAGAATCAGGGGAGAGAAGGTTTATGGCTGTGGGCGTCGTTTGGCAGAACTATGGCAGTCACACTATGCCAGGGTTGGAGCACGGAACTGTTGGGTATCTTGTCGATGAAGGCAAGATATTCGGCCCTTTCCATCCTGTTGACCCCACAGTTGGTAAAGAGTACGACCGTAAGTACATTTTTACTTTCTCTTCTTTCATAGTATTGGGGGGAGGGCGTTGAGAGATTTAAAAAAATATATCCTGCAAGCCAATTATGTTGGGAAAAAAAGTATCTTGCAACCACGAAAGCCTTGTAGCAACACCGCTAAATGACCAAATTTCAAGCACAGACTCGACGGGCGGTTATGAAGAATTATTGGTTTGCCCTGGCCTACCCACTGGATAGGTAATCCTCTGGGCCGGGTTGTTCAAAGTGCGGTTAAGCTAACCCAGGGTTAGCATCAATTTTGATTCCAGATAAATAATTAAGCAATGGAGATTTTTCCAAAGTATTTTTGCCCTGACTTGTCTTCGCATGTAACTTATTATTAGCTTTTAAAAACAATCAAAACAAATTAAATCCTCCGTTAAGTTTTAATCCGGCTTTCGAACAACCGGGCCCTAAGGTAACATTCATTACTCTTTTCTTAATGCTGTGACAATATGGTAATTAATTATGATGGACACTGAATACACATGCTTTATCATACATCATGTCTATGTTCTATATAGCAAAGTTGTTTTAAAAGGTTCAGCTAAAACATTGCGCTAGTCTCTGTTCCTTAACATATATTCAAGCAAGCAGTAGAGATCCCAGGAGGGCTCGGTCACGTGACAACCTTGTGTCTCCTTGCGGCAGGCGATTTTCACACATGCTGTAAAATAGCAAGCTACATAACAAAATTGATGCTCTGTTAAGCTAAGTGTTTAGAGTGCAAATATCTTCACGTACGCTTTGCGTACCTATGTTTTATTGCCCCTATTTGTTTCAAAATGTTCCATCTATTTTTTTTTTTAATCTTAGAGGCAATCGCTCAACGAGGTGACGTGATTGGTTGTGCTGTAAAGTGGGATAAGGTAGATGCGGATGAAAAAGTTACAATTGTATTTACTTTAAATGGCAAAAAGATCACTCAAGATGAAATCTTGATGAAGTACGACCCCTTTATATATCCTTACATTTGCATGGGACATACAGGAATGACGGTATTAGCAAAGGTTAGTACATTTCTTTTCTGTACATATCTTATTACAATGCATCTTGCCACCACATACAAGTAAAATATTAATTCATTTCTTAATTGCCGTAGTAATCAGATTCAGTTAATAACGCAACAAGAACCTGCGTTATTAATGACACTTTTTTCATGATCTTTTTTCCTGAAGTTTTACTCCAATTATGGTCACGTAGTCACGCTGTTCTCTTATACTCCATTACTTTGATTGCTAGCACCTGAAAATTAATAAGTATATCATTTAATTGATTGATAAATGTATCAGTTTATTTTTTCCTTTAATAAATTGATCGATCATCTGCCATCCATCAATGCACCAATCAATAAGTTACGATAAATGTTATCAAAAACGGACATCATATCGATATGTAAAACGACTTTATTAATTAGATTTGCAGTTTTATGGAAGCTCTAAATTCCATGCATTTTTTAAAATAACTTTCACAAGTACAATGGTTCCATCTAATTTTTAATATTTGTGCACAATTTGTAATTACATGTGAGATAATGGTTCGATTGTTCGGAAACGTTTTTATAATGAAGTTTTATCACTCAGTTTGGATGTGAAAAAGTTGTGTACAATTAATACTTCGTAATGTACTTTTTGTAATATTGGCTATGGGTAGATCATTATTTTTTACAACTTTCCTAATCTACAATTTCAATGTTCAAATTCTGAAAAGGTCCAAATATATTTTATTTGTCGTAATCTGTAAAGCATTCCAATGCGTGTATAACAACACTAAGTCGTTCGGCGACCCGAAAACTGCTGACGTCAGTATCGTTGATTTGCGAGTCGGCCGTTATAAAAGGCTACCAGGAGTTCCTGATTCGTCCACCGTGCCCCAAACTCTGAAGGTTATCGAAGAAATGAGAAGTTAAAGCATGTAACCGTGGACGACAATCCTGCTGCTATACTTTGGATCAAACTAGTGATCTGATCGGTTTAACAAGTGAAAATAGTATAGAAGCAAAGACCGATACAACGTAGATACAAGTTTAAAAGGAGTACTATATTTGGGCTGGCCAAACCAGCCTTCTTCAGGTACAATAAAGTAAAATTTACATTGGTTTGTTTTATAAGTAGCTATAAGTGACATGAGGTTTACGTTACAACGGAAATGCGTAGGGGCTCCACCTAGAAAAATAACATTGATGACAGACGGAAATAAAACATGAAAACAATGAAAGGAAACTAAATAATACGAAAATAAATAATTAGTATGTTTTTTTCGCGAATGTTGAGGCCAAACAAGTATGCGACGCAAGAACATGCTTGGTCTGAAGGCCAGAGTTAAACACAATACCAAAGGACAGGAGTTAATAATCATAGACGTGGGAAAACAGTTGAAACCACACTACTGCTGGTTAGGGGGGCGTATTAAAAAAAAAGGACTATCTAGGTGCTTTGGGGAACTTCTGACATATAATGAGGTGGATTCAATCGAAAGGTAGAAATTGTTTACGCTTTGTACAGTTTATTTCCTTTTATTCAAGTACTGAACCTAATTGGATGATGAAATTCGCTCGTGCCTCTCAAAATAGCGTTCCGCCCAGATTCTAAAAACAGAAAACTCGCGGTGCTACGAAGCACTATTCTTGGGTACAACTCGACAATTATCCTCAACATGTACAGGAATCGCAAAAACTGGTATTTCCGAGACAGCCATTTTGAAACATTTGTCCGCATTTCGATCCCACAATGCGATGCTGCCAAAAATGACGTCACCTGGGCGGAACGCTATTGAGAATTGAGAATTATGAGAAAAAGTTAAGAATTATGCTTGCAAACGTTTACTAGACATACGTTAGAACAAAATGGCAATCCAGATAAACATTAAGACAAATGTGTTTGTATAACACCTGATTGAAAAACGTTGTGGGGTGAAAAAGTATAAACCATGAAAGAGTACGAATTGAGAATGATGAGAAAAAGTTAAGAATTATGCTTGGCAAACGTTTACTACATATACGTTAGAACAAAATGGCAATCAAAATAAGCATTAAGAAAAAGTGTTTGTATAACACCTGATTGAAAAAACGTTGTGGGGTGTAAAATATAAACCATAAAAGATACGACCGAAAGATTTCTTGGGATAAAGAGGAAAAAACTTCTTGTGTTCTCAGATAAATTACACATTAACATAGCATATTGCAAAAGCCAAGGTTTATCTTTCAAAATCTTTATTTTCTTCTCGAAGGTTAAAACTTTTCGCCAAGCACATGCTCTTTCACCATTCGTCACGTGACGTTACAAATAGTTACTTAGAGGGGGACCTGCGGGAAATCGCCCATCGTTACAATATTATGCACAAAGTCATCTCCTGAATAATCTTTAAGGAAGAAGTAGATCTTACATACTGATCGATAAGATGTTAACAAGTGTTATTTGTTTTGTTCCCAGAATTCCATTGTCTTTTCGTTTATAGTTTTTGCTTTTTCCCGACAACGTTTCTTCAATTAGGAGTATACCCATGCTAAAATTCAACGCATGTACAGTAAAGTGGTCATGGATGCCGTGTTAAAAATTAGAGTGAACTCACTAAAACACGTACAATTTTTCATTCATGTTCATTTGAAACATTAAACGAAAAATTCGTTCACAGACTAAGCTTTATCCAGGGTCCAAGCTTTCCTAAAAAGTTTGTAAAATCTGACACCATGTGTCTTAACGGTTCACTCAAAAAATTCTACTTTTCAAACAATGGCAGTTCACCTGCCTTGAACAAAACTTGGAAATTTCGCGCCGATTGACCGCCAAGAAGCCCAACATAGCATTTTATGATAGACAGATAATCAGTATTTTGTGCAAAATATAATTTGCGATCTGGACTTTACGATATGAAATTGGAAAAAATTTTTTGGGTGTTTCGTTGTTTCATTGTTGATGTATTTTTGTTTCGTTTTTATTGTAAAAAAAATACAACATAACATTCTGATTTTATTTCTTAAATCAAATTAATATAATATGACATTCTGGTTTCATTTCTTTAGATGTCTTCATCTAAAAGTAACGATCCTCAACTTTTAGCACAGAGCATGACGTCGGTAACAGAGGCCACGGCGAACATAACACACACCCTCGATTCAAATTTCACCAAAGTCGAGTCAATGTTTCAGCGTTTGAAAGACGATTCAAACAAATCACAGAAAGAAGGAGAACAACTTATGAAAAATATCATGACTGGTTTAGAGATCCTCGATAACTTCATTCAAGGTCGCTTCCAGGACGGAGTCGAAGAATTACAAAGAATGGAAGGGCTGCAAGAAGTGGAATATGTTCTTCTAACAGAGAGTGAAATGGTCGAGAGTTCTCCTTGTCTAGGATATTCTGATCATGACACCAGATTGGAGGACGTCATCCAACGGGAACATGCAGAATATCTGAGCACTAAAGACGGCGGTGGACTACCAGACCTACAACCGACAACCGACCTCTTGAAAATATCTTCCGAGAACTTATCAAGCCTTGAAAATAATACAAGCAAGAGATTCGGTTCAGTCTTGGAGTGGTTTAAGACTCTAGAAAATGAGGCTCGTGATGACGCTCAAATGCAGCAGAGAATGAAAGACACCATCCAAAGAAAGTTGTGCCAACTTCAAGAATGTCTTAGAGCACGTCATAACACAAATTCAGCACATCTCGGGTCACAAGATCTTAAATGAAAACGGTTGCGAAGATTGGCAGGTGAAGACTTAATGGGTCTTTAAAGTTACAGTATACCTTTCGGGGTGTCTCAATTTAACAGCTCTAGTGTCTCGAGATTACTCTTAAAGAAACTACGGGCATGACGATTTTAAGGTTTGGGGGTCAAACTGCCTCAAATTAAAACTAAGTACCTTTGTCGTACACGAAATACTTATAGAACACTAAGAGGAAGATATCAAGCAAATTTTAGAAGAGAAAATAAACCATAATCAGAGTGTTTAAGCGAGTTTTCCAAGACACAAGCGCTAAACTTGAAAAATAGCCCTTTTTTCAAGATGCAATCCATTTCCATCCTGACCATCTGCAGCCCAAGACACTTATTTTTCAATTAGAGCGCTAGTAGAATAATTTGAAACAAAACAGGACTATTACTTTAATTTGGATTTTCACTGATATAATGATTTCTTTTGGCTTTTTAAAGTATCACTAAAAATGGTGACATAGCCCCTTTAAGGTGGCTCGATATAGTATTTTGGTTTCCCTGTATAGTATATTTGGAGGCAAAACAATTAGAGTTATACTTTGCGGATCGTCATCACATTTTACCCCGAAATCAAGATAATATTACAGTATTAATTTGCCATACATGTATCGAGGTTGGCGTTGCCATGGCAACGCCATTGGGCTTTTAAGTAGGGCCTCAAAACAGACATATCTTCAATTATCTTTAAAATTCCACGGTGAATTCTGTTTAAATTTTGCATACGGCCTTCGACCCCTGTGTTCTACCCGAGTACCAACTTTAAAAAAAAATCTGTCAGAAATTTTAAAGAAAAAACGCGTTTTTTAGAATTCGTTGGTAATTTTTTTCTCTGTTGACAGAATTTTTTGAAAATCGCGTAAAACGCACTTTGGATAGAACGAAGTCAACATGCAAAAAATGAAAAAAATTTACCGAGCGGAAGCGGAAGTGTGGACTTCGAAAGTTTCAAATTTCTGAAAATTTTGACACGACAAGATCGGCAATTACGCATGCGTGGCAGTTGTCACGCCACTCCTCCGCGCGGATTTTGTGGTCGATTTGCGGATGTTATTCTTGTTTATTCATTTATAGACAAATCTCTTTCGCGCTGTGCAGCTTTTTGTGAGATAGAAACTGTTATCTTTTGGATGAATCGTGTCTAGTAATGGCTGGTACATCACTTGCCTTCGAAATGATTAACAATTCTGGCTAAAATCGCTGGATGCTTTGTTCCTCGTGGTGTGGATGGAATCGCTGCTGTCGGCGCTCTGCTCAAAATTGCGAGCCTCTCTAGAGACGCTGTAAGTCCTGGTAGGACAGGCCACTTTTTGCAATTTTTGTAGGAGGCTTTGCTTTACCAGCCCATTATTACTCTGAGAAAAGATGTTATCCCTGACATTGCACACGCTGGAAGCGTTCGTCTAAAAATACCATGTCTTCGAAAGCGAAGGAGGCGGGATTTACATTGCCGTTGTTTACAACGACGGGGATTGAAATAATAATAACTACGCGATGGAGAGCAAAGACATCTTCCAAAGCATCATGTGCTAAAAAGCTCTTCATTAAAAACAGATTTTAAAACCGATGGAAGATTGCTTCTACAGGGCTTTCCTCCCAGATTGAGCGATTCGGGTGTTTTGACAAGGTGAAGACTGTCGGCGAATAGAATTTTTCATGGATGAAAGTGTTTCTTTGAACTCATGCCCAACTGATAGCAGCCTCTGCGGGGGAGAGAGCCTAAGACAGCGTAGCAATGTGGGAGTGTCAAAACAAAAGGATTGTGGCCGATCAAAACACTGTGGCAATTTGCGATAGCATTACTGGAGAGAAAAGTGGTGAAATCGCTCAGATGAACAGTATGCACTGGAACGTTTTCTGGCCATTTATCGATTCCACTGACAGTTTGTTAAATCGAGAAGCGTAGTAGCTGATATTGCATTTTGGTAGCATGCAGATAGTAATTGTAAGTGTTTACCTGTTTAGTTATAGCTGCTATTTTATCTAAAGAAGTTGTCTCCGTGTCAAAAACTACAAATTGATAATCACTGTAGCCGTGTTGTTGTGTCTTTTCTTGAACGACAGATCGAAGATTTCCTAATTTTCTCCTTTGAGTATTTCTGATTTGCTGCTTCATTAAAAGCCATACAACGTCTGCTTCCTTTTTGCTTTTTATTTCCTCTGGTGGTTCGTAGCTGGATAACCCTTTTTTGTGCATTTTCTTATCTAACTGATGACGAGAATCGACCACAAATATCATGCAGTGGGTGGGAACTTCGTCGCGCACACGCTCTGTTGCTGTTTGTTCTTATTAGAAGATGAACTGTCTTTCCCAACACATTCTGCATTACTCTTTTAATAGAGTTTAGATTAAGAAAATACACTGCCCCTAAAAACAGCCCAAAATAAACTCTCTCGTATTCAGAGGAAAATTGCGTCGATGCGGGGCTGAGTTGTCGATCGCGAAACCATTCTTCACTGCATTCTTGTCAGGGAACTTTAACCGCCCTATTTTCTTTTTCTCGGTAAATCACATTACCACCAAAGAAGGAAGAATGTAAACCTAGCTTGCATACACGCGAAAAACACAGTCAACCAGGCCGGCGCAAAAATAAAATTGCGAAAGGAGAGTTGCGGCCATGTTTGTTTATCTTTTTTCTTGCATGACTCAAATTTTTAAAAGTCCCGCGGGTAAATTAGAACCCAATCTGCGCGCGCCAAAAAAAACTATATCGAGCCACCTTAAGATATCTTAATCCCTATATCTATTGCGCCTTATATGCTGACGTCCGATCTCACCTCTCTGGTCCTCCGTAATTCAGTTCCGTGCTGCAATGGAAGAAGTGGCACCAGATTTGTCTTTGTTTTTTATCAATTTTTTTTTTCCAATTTGATTTGTTGTTGAGTTTCTGGACCCGAAGTGCTATAAAAACGTGTCTGCGTTTTCTCATACGTTGTATTTAATTTCAGTGAAAATTTATAGAACATTTTCGAAATAGAGCGAAAAAAACTAGAGTTAACGCGCGGAAATAGTTCTAAACGTAAACGTTTTCAGAAATTTGGAATTTCTCAACATATGTTTGTTATTTTATGTTAACCTAGCTACTAACCAAATTTTAGGAAAATCGAACAAATTCTCTTCGTGTTGTAGCTCTTTAAAGTGTCCCCTACAGGCCAAAAATTCACTTTGAGAAAACAGCGCTTAAAAAAATATATTAAAAACGCTTCTTGTCAAAATGTCATATCGTCATTTCTCCGTCCATTTTTACTCTTCAGTCTTCGATAATTTTTTTTGGATGAAAGATCATTCTGAAACCTTTATTTTGACCCCCAAAAACAAATTTCGAGAAAATGGTCGATCTGAAGGTACTCTGTATTTTAAAAGACCTTATACATGATGACGTCATCAGCTCAAAATTCACCACCAAGCTTTGTTTGTACGCAGAAATTCCTTGCTAACCTTCGACACGTTTACGTTGTTTTTGAGTGGGCATTCTTTTCAATTTTGCTCCTTTGAGAATACATTGATGAGATTGTCACAGGTTTACACTTCGAAAGCGAGGCTTGGAGGTGAAATTAGCTAGTCTGACGTAAACATACATTAGGGCTTTCTATAGGCCTTATGTAAGGGTATATTTTGTGTATATTTTGGGATACACTTTTAACTTTGGTTATTCAATCCAAGCGAGATTTCAATAAGGGTGTAAAACCTGAAACTGTCAAAGCAGGATCATTTTGAAATTTAATTAATCCACGGTGATTTTTCAAATCAGACCCAGAAATGTTAAGCTTAGCTCATAAGCTAACTAAAGTAATACAATGAGATCCGCAAAGTACGGCGATTTCTGTATCTCAATAATTTGAAAATACCTATTAACGCCAGCTTGAAACACAAATAGTGATCTTGCTCTGACAGTAACTTTAATATATATAGATAGGCTGAGCCTAACAGCGTCGCTCTGTGAACAAGCTTAACTAACGTGAAACTTAACTAAAGTGAAAGGTCGGAAGCACAAGAATTAAGATTGACGACCGGGCTATTTTTTAATTTTAGCAATTCTCAAAAATAGTATTACGCGACCGTCTGCACAGTACATTTAGACCGTACAAAAGTTCACAAATAAAACTTTTTCTCCGTCTGGAATAACTAGTACGACTACTTTCCAATTAAAATACCGTTGTTGCTTGTCAAAAATTGTCCGAGAAACTGATTTGGAAATCAAAATTGCAAAAAATACACAAACATATTTGCATAATGCCCGGTTCAAACGTCGAACTTCACATGTGCCGAATCTAATGCAAATGAGCAAGAACAATAGATTTTGCTCATTTGCATTAGATTCGGCACATGTGAAGTTCGACGTTTGAACTGGGCCTAAGGCCACGCGAGTGAAGTTAGAACTATATAAAATTCAAGTCTTGTTTTGTTTACATAAAATCGCTTTTCAACCTATTTAAGACATAAAAATGGACAACAAAATCTTCTTTCGAAAAATTTTATTCAAATCTCCATAAGTTTCTGTTTAAACGCAAAACGCGAACCATTTATATATATATATATAGTGCATCGAGGCGGAGCTGATTGTCTTCGATGAAAGAAATCATGAAACGACTGAATTTAAGCACGTTTTATATAACCTAATTATTCAAAATTGAAACCTTTTTAAATGCAAGCCAAAATTGCTCAATATAGAACAGTAAAGTAATGATATTAAGCTTAACTAAGGTGAAAAGGTCGGAAGCACAAGAATTAAACTCAAAAGATTTTAGCTGTAAACAAATGCTGCGACAATCTACTAGCATCAATTTAAGACGAAATCAGGTTTAAAAATAAGCACTTAGCTCTATATTCCTCCAAAAACGCTTGACTTGCGGAGTTACGCAGCCTCAAATGCGGTCTTGGCCACTGTTTGAGAAATGTGAAACCTGTCTTGAATAGCAAACCGCGGATAAATGCCGGGAAAAACAACTTTGCAAATGGTTTTCTCGGCTAAACTCAACGGTTAACCACTGACTCAACAAGAGTGTTGAGCGTACAGCTGACGTGTACGGTGGCCCAAAAGTGTCACGGCAATTTCAATTTGCTCACGGCAGTTTCAATTTGCTCACGGCAATTTCAACTTCGCTCACGGCAATTTCAATTTGCTCACGGCAACTTCAACTTCACTCACGGCAGTTTCAATTTGCTCACGGCAACTTCAATTTGCTCACGGCAATTTCAACTTCGCTCACGGCAGTTTCAATTTGCTCACGGCAGTTTCAATTTGCTCACGGCAGTTTCAACTTGCTCACGGCAATTTCAACTTCACTCACGGCAATTTCAACTTTACTCACGGCGCCCTAAGTGCATCGTGAGTTTATAGTTCATTTTTCAGCACACTGTTCGTGGAAGTAGCACAACTTCCACAAAACATCTCACAGCTTCTTGATCATCCACGAACCTCAGTTCTTCTCGCCGGCAAAATCCCGCTCAACCTTATTTTAAAACCTTGTGTAAGATTAACACAAATTCTTATAAGCACTCTGGCACTCAGAAATATGGCAGAGGATATAATCAAGAAATGCGCACTGATCTATATAGCATCCATTCCGAACTTAAGAAGGAATGTGCAGGAAACGTAAGCGCTCACATTTAGAAATATCCTCAATTCAGCCAAGAGAAGCGGAAAGTGCTAAAATTTTCAAATTATGTCTTCCAAAGAAACACACGCTTAGCTTCAAGCGGAAAGGATCGAAATTTCCATCGACAAAAGTAGCATGCTTCAGTGTTAAAACCTAGTCGGCTTAGAAAATTTCGCTTTGTAATTTGTTATTACCACAGACAAACCCAATATTTTGTAGGTTTTTTTACTGATTCGCTTGAGAGAGAGCAATGAAAATTTCTGGACTTCATTCGAATCATCAACTACGGATCACTACGGCAGCTAGAACTCTTCGCGTACGTGACCTAGGCTTGACCTTGAGATCGCTTGCGCTTGTTATTATAAATTCCGTTAGAGCGTTAAAAGCACATTACTTTCGTAGAAGAGAGAAAAATAAGACAACTTTTGGGTTGATTCCACAGCAATCAGCACCGAAGAAGAACCTTCATCCATGCTCAACTGATTATTATAAGCTGTGTGGACTGTGTGACCCTTTGGGCGGATCTGTCAAGATCTGTCAACTGATAGCTATTTAGTTTACTTTGTAATCATGTGTAGTTTTAGACTTAAAAAACCCTAGCGTGTAATCACGTGCGATCGGAGAGCATTAAACAGGATTGTGACAGTTCTCATGCGTCTGTTTTGTCGAGATCTTTAAGCTATTCACGACAGCTGAATGCAACTGATACTGACATGTCCCGAGGCGTATGATTACGGAATCGGGGAAATAACCGAAATGAAATCAATACTATTTATATGTGGGAAAAATCTGAGACCTTTCGGAGTACACAGAACGGCAGAATTGAAGGATTTTGCCCGATTCCACGGCGATAGCGTGAATTTGTTTCATGTCGGCCCGACGTTTTTGCCTGCGTGACATATCTCGCGACATAGCCCCTTTAATTGAAATTGCCGTGAGCGAAGTTGAAATCGCCGTGAGCGAAGTTGAAATTGCCGTGAGCAAATTCAAATTGCCGTGAGCAAATTGAAACTGCCGTAAGCGAAGTTGAAATTGCCGTGAGCAAATTGAAACTGCCGTGAGTGAAGTTGAAGTTGCCGTGAGCAAATTGAAATTGCCGTGAGCGAAGTTGAAATTGTCGTGAGCAAATTGAAACTGCCGTGAGTGAAGTTGAAGTTGCCGTGAGCAAATTGAAATTGCCGTGACACTTTTGGGCCACCGTAGACGTGACATTCAGTTGTGTAGCCGCGCGAAAAACGTTCGTTCGGACAAACGGACATGACAGACGCCGCCCGCGAAACATTCCGCAGGCCATAACCATGAAAAATGACGGGTATGGGTTCTATAAGTATGGGGCTCCGCGCGGGCCTTCGGCCCACAGAGCTCCGCTATTATTCAAATCATGAACACCATCAACGCTCCAGGGGCCGTATTCACAAACGCATCCTAAGTCCAAAGAGCCTCCTAAGATATAACTTAGGAGACAATAAACTGGTATTCACGAAGACCTCCTATTTTAACCTTATTCGGCCTGGGGGGGGGGGGGGGGGAGAGGTGGGGTGGCACAAAGTGCCCGCGCTAACTTTCAACATTCATAACTTCTTTAATATGTATTCAAACGCCATCAAACTTTGTGACTTTTCCTAAAATTTATCTGGCAACAATTTCATATGACAATTTTTTGATCACGTGACTTGATGTTTCCATGGCAACAAGATTTTGACAGCCATGTTTTTTGAAATTTGCATATTTATACCTTTGAATGTAAAACTTTTGTATTTTTACGTCATTTAGCGTTTATTTATTGCTTTTGATTAATTTTGCGTCAATTTGGACGGTTTTTAAGAGGTTTTAAAAATTTTCAGAAATCCAAGATGGCGGATCCAAGATGGCGGCCGTATAACTAATTACCTAATAACTACGTCATATGGACATCATCATTTCATTGTGCGGACTGCAAAGGAGACAGTTTTGGACGTACTGTGTATCCTCTAGTGTGTCATTGTCATAGCCTTAATGTTCTTGAAGTTCAGGAACTCAAAAAAAAAGCCCAGGCTGAATAGGGTTAAGATATGTCTTATTTTTTCTCCTAAACTTAGGACCTCCTAAAGTTTTAAGACTTGTCTTAACTGGTATTCACGAAGACCTCCTAACTTAAGATATGTCTTAATTTTTCTCCAAAACTTTGGAGGTCAAAACTGACCTCCTAACTTATTAAAACATGTCTTGACGGGGGTAAATTCGATTGTTGACGAGTTTTACGTCGATTTTCAGCGTGATTATTGTGTATCACAATAGTCACAGATTAGATAAACATTTTAAAGCGTTATATTGCTTTCCTTTTCCTAAGAAAAATTAAATATTTTCTAGTAATGTTAAACAACACGGTCAGTTACACTGATATAGGCCTTCGTGTCATTAACGGGTTCCACATTTCTTTCTCATTGCAGAGTTAATATATTTCCGTTCTTCGTGAAAATAAGCCCTTGCACGAGAAATATCGAAGTCGACCTTATAAAAACGATTATGGATTTGTTTGTTGCTTTCGCTACTGACCATGAACGAAGATATTATCAGTTTTGCTATATTAAATTCGGGATAAAATAACGGTTATTGTATTGTCATTGTAACAAAACTTTACACAATACAAAATATTCATTTATGTAATTTTCATAACTTATTATTCATAAGAGCGCGCCATATAAACTATCTCTGATTGGTTTACTTTTACTAATCGATAACTGCCGCGAAGAGACTGCTAAGTTACGCTTACCTTAGGATGGTCGTAAGATATCGTTCGTGAATAGCACTTAGGACATATCTTTGGAAGCTTCTCTTAAGGCTGGTTCTCATATAATCGTCCCGGTCGTCCCGGTCGTCCCGGTCGTCCCGGTCGTCCCGGTCGTCCCGGTCGTCCCGGTCGTCCCGGTCGTCCGAGTCGTTTCAAAAAGTGCACGGACGACCGGGACGATAATATGAGAACACTTCTGAGACGACCCGGGACGATCGCAAACGACCCGGACGACTGGGACGATCGCGGTCGCTTGGATAGAACTGTGTTCTATCCGGACGACTGGGACGATCGTGAAAAATCGGGGACGATCATATGAGAACTACTCTCAGGCGACCGGGACGACTGAGGCGAACGAAGCGACCCAAATCTACCCCAGAATGCAGTATTATTGCCCAAAACATGTTGTCGGACCCAGTTCACGACCGCGCTATTGACGTTCGAGACGACCGGGACGATCATATGAGAACCCAAATCGCTTGAGTCGTCCCGATCGCCTGAGTCGTTTGCAAAAAAAAAAATTGAAACGACTCGGACGACCGGAGCGACCGGGACGATTATATGAGAACCAGCCTTTTAGTTGCGTCGCTAGGGAGCTAGACGCTTCCTAATCTTGTCGGCTAGGCGGAAGGAATCGAAAAAAGTGTCGGTACCAAATCTGCGCCATCTTGAAACGTCACAATAGTATCCAGCATGCTTAGCGCGTCGCCTAGGCGGAACGAATCGAGAAAAGTGTCGGTACCAAATCTGCGCCATCTTGATACGTCACAATAGTATCCAGCATTCCCAGCGCGTGAAAATCAGGCATCATCCTGGGGATCGAGCTGGGGTTCCGAAATGTCACATGTAAATGATCTATTTGTCTTGATTTAGTTTAGGATATTTTCCCGATTTTGGAATCGTACGGCTCAATATTTCAATGCCTACTAAAAGTACGCAGTGGAAAAATTAAACGAAGTTTCTTCTCCGGACCATGTAAGTTGTTGGGTCTCTTTGGAATCAAGCAAGAAGTTATCGTATTTTCCTCGCTACCGTTCTGGTATGTTTTGAATATTCTATCTTGATTTTGCTGTGGTTCTCTGCCTGATTTGGGAAGCTTTCACCTAAATACCGACGTAGTTCTTCGCGATGTTCTACGGTACGGTGCAATTCGCTGTATGTCTTGTAGCAGTAATTCACTGACTGGCCGCGCCAGGCGAACGCAGATTAACTTTACAGTGCTCGAAATTACGCCTGTATCGGGCGCATTTAAGACTAAAGATTTCGCAGTTTTGTGACTAAAATTTGTCTAGCTAATAAGGGAATTATATTCAACAGTCTTGTGTCTTACTTGCAACTGATAGTTGTAATTTTATCCGAAAAATCCTGGGAAATTCACGTTGAATGTTGCGTGACTTAATCGTCGATTTCATGCTCCATTAACGCGGTGTCCAAGAAGTTTATCACGGGAGCACTTTTTCAGGCTTTGTCAGAAATTTCTCGTTTCCGGCTCCGGTATTAGACCATGTACTGAGGAGTATGATTTCAGAATCGGAGAAATAACCGAAATGAAATCAAGACAAATATACTATTTATATGTCGGAAAAATTTGAGACCTTTCGGAGTACACAGCACGGCAGGATTTTGCCCGATCCCACGGCGATAGCGTGAATTTGTTTGATGTTGCCTGCGTGACATATCTCGCAACATAGCCCCTTTAAACAGTGGCTGAATTAATTCATGAAACTGAGGTACTAGGTCAAGACGAGGTGCCACGGGATAAGGAGACGCACTATAATCTATGATTACTACTAGTCTTAAAGATATATCTTAGGTAGGATTTCGTGAATACTGCCCCAGAAACTTACATTAAGGAAGGCGCGTTAGAAACTTCCACTTCAGGAAAAGACATCCAAAATGCCTGTATTCATTACACAATGAATTAAGGAGATTTTGACCAACGTTGAATATTTCTTGCGAAACACAACTCAAACAACTGAATATGTTTAAAAAAGTTATAAAAGCGCTTATGAAACTAAATGTTCAAATACTCAAACAACTGTTGGTTAAACGATCCCAACAAAACATTGCATGTGTAATGAACAAACAGCGGAACCAACGCACATTTATAATATTATCTTTAACATTGTAAACATATTTACTCGTAAGTTTATTACATCCATTTATCGGAAAAATATTTATTCGCACGTTTATTATAAACATGTTTATTCGCTTTATCCTAAGTATCCTAAGTAAGGTTTTGCTAATAAGCATAACTTAAGAAAATGCGCGATGAGGCGTTCGGGTCCGTTCATCATTCTCAGGAAAAGCCGACTCCGGGACTTATGCTGTTATCGACCAATTCGTTGTTAGTAAGCATCAATTGCTGTTGAAAACCATAAGTGAATACATTTCATTAAAAACGGATTAACTTTTTCAATCTGGTTTCCTCTTAGTAGAACCTTGCGCGCTTATTTCAAGATTTTCGGATTTATTACAAATTTATAATACAGTCGAACCTGTATATAACGGCCACCCTCGGGACTTGAGGAACTGGCCGCTTAATACAGGTGGCCGCTTAATACAGGATCACTAAAAATACTCAGTTAGCTGCGTTCGTGATTTTGTACTGTACTTCAGCACATTGCGGACATCTGGAAAGCGTTAACGATACTAAACGGCCGATTATCAGCTTACAGTAGCTTTGCACATGTTATTTCTTTATAGTGATGATGGATCACATTTTAAACACAATAAAATACCGCATAAAATGACATGTGCCTTAGTTTCCGTTCAAGGGTGGCCGCTTAATACAGGTAAAAATAACAAAGAAAGACAAACATAGGACTGCTACAGGGTGGCCGCCTAATACAGGTAACAAATACAGCGTTTGTATGAGCGAAAAATCGGGACTTTGAAAACTGGCCACTTAACAGAGGGTGGCCGCTTAATACAGGGCCGTTATATACAGGTTCGACTGTAACTAGGAATATCTGTTTTGGTGTAGGGAACGAAAAATAACAGAACAGTGCGTCGAACAGTTTGATTAAACAACACGTAATTTTAGAACTAAACTTTACAATTACATTTATTAATATTTCTAAACCATAGGCTTGTTTATTGTATTTAGTAATTACTAATTATCTTAGATGTAAATAGTTCGTAATGTAATATAGTGCACGACCCCACAAGTTTTCTTGCTTAATACCTATCGTGATTAAATAAAGGTTACTTACTTACTTACTTACTTACTTACTTACTTACTTACTTACTTACTTACTTACTTACTTACTTACTTACTTACTTACTTACTTACTTACGTACTAACTTACTTACTTACAAAGCCTTGGCGAACTATTTGTTCTCAGCCGCTCAGTTTGCTAAACAGGTGATTTCTCCGGAACGAACAGTTTGTTTAAGACTCGCGTCCGCTGGCACTTTTGAGCCTAAGCTCGCATAATGATAAATTTTGCGAGCCTCGTTAAATTATGTTCGGTCGCAAGTCTTCAACACCTTCAGAGTTCTTTGTTTTTGGTTGAGTGAGTCTCAACTAGATTTAGCTTATTTCCAAAAACGAAAACTGAAATATTTTTTGATAGGAACTTAGTTCAGGTCAGTTCTCTCTGATCTGGCGATTTATGTTTTTCTATTGGAATGTAGACTTAAAGTTATTTCGAGAAATACGAAATTTTGCACAAGCAAATAAACTAACCGTGTATTTTGGATTCTATTGATCGCCAAACGATCAGCAGCTGGTTTCATCTAACTTTCGTAAAACAGAGCTATTTATTTTACACTAAACTTGTGAAAACGCCATTAAGTATTCAAGTTTGATATAAGAATAGGACGAAATTGTAAACTAAAAAAATAACTTGTGAGCCTTGGAGCTGAGAGAAACATTAAAAGACACAGACGCCAACTTTGGTTGTTCCTGGTTACATGCGTTAGCCGGCCGCGGTTGCGCGATGCATTTTTACCTAAGTAAAATAGATTTACCCAGGTAAAATAATTTTACCAAGGCTTTTCAATTTACCCAAGTAAAGTCGGTTACACGTACCTGGGCTTTTTCCATTTGAATGATTTTCCCGCGTGGGTCTTTGGAAAAGTGAATAATTTAACACTTCTTGCATAAAACAGTGCAAGAGGATAGAAAAGTCACCTTTGTGCTCATGTCCCTTGGCTGGACTTTGTCTGAGCACCCCATGAATGAATCGATGTCAAAAGTCTCCAAACATCCATTTCGAACGGGCTTCTAATCTTTGCCTAAAATATTTGCAGTCACAGTCCGTAGTCCGTAGTCCACGTTTTATTCCTATTTTGTAGTTGTCTATGTTTTATACTGATGGGTTTTAGGGCTAACCCTAGCCCACCATTTTGAATTTTTATGGAAAGTACCACTGACCACTCGTTCCCAGACTCATGTTTCCCGTTCCTCATCCTCGGTTCTCGATCCTCCGTTAGTTTTAGTAACATCCCAAAAAGCAGCTACTCTTGACAATTGGTGCGTACTACGGGCGCGCTTTTTAGTTAATATATTCTGTAAGTCATTACGCATGGATCACGTTATTCCACACAATTATACCATTCAGCAAACCATGCCACATAGCATCACACAAACTCATTGTGCCCTTGGAAAGATTTCCGTATAACCCCATACATTAGTTATGCATACTTTTCTCAAAACTAAAACAAAAGCTAAAACAATAAAACGCCTGAAGAAAAACAATAGCGCATACATGTATAATTAATGTTGGGGTTGTACGGAAATCTTACCGTGCCCTTTACCTTCACCGAGGTATATGAGTTTTTCAGGAGAAACGTAGGGCTCACAACCGTATACACTATATTTTGTCATAACTTTTTAGGTGGGATGAGATGCAAACATGAACGCTTAACAAAAGAAAAATCTAATCGACTCTCAGACAAATAAACCTTGGCATTAACATCATTAGCACCTTACTAGATAATAAAATGTAAAGGCTTTTCGTCATGTTTTGTGATATTGGCACGTCGCGTCGGTAATAGGCCAAAAGTAATGCAAGGTCAATGAAGTCTTACCTTTTCACATGTAAAACTGTCTTTGTTCTCAATAATTCCCTTTTTGCCGAATTGAATTACACTGATCCGGCTGTAATTTAATAAAACTACGGCCGTTCATTTCTCAAACTATTCAGACGAAATCGTCTCAGATAAAGAGAGGAAGTTATCCCTTTAGCTCTACGATCGAACGCCTGTTTTCTCAAGGTAAGGAAAAGAGTTTTCTTTTCTCGTCATTATTTACCTTTACAACAAAAAAGTAATACAATTAGGCATCATCATCTTTATCAGCATTACCACTTATACCTAATTACTTACAAAGAGATTACACATCTCCATGCGCCTCCATTTTCAAGCTTCTTCAGCCGTTCAATATCCACTCCCCATTTTCCATCTTGCCCGAAATTAATAATAAATTGAAAAACATTCCACTTTCATTTTCAGCGGTTATTAGATGTCGAAGTATGGCGTCTTTCTTGTCTATCTTCCGATAACTAACTGATGGTATAAGACTCTGTCCAGTTTCACATTTACGCAAAAAAACTCATAAGGAGCATAAATATCAACAGTGTATACAGACAGACAGTTAAAACTATACGACAATGTGTACATGAAAATAAGATCATATTAGCCATATTCATTAGTCTTAGAGTGGTTTGAGTGAGAGAAGTGCTGTCTAATATGTGTACAGAGTTCCCGGTGTTGTGAAATTTTCCACTTGACATGTAAATGACTTAATTGACACAGAGCTGTTGAATCGATCGATAACAAACAACCTTACTCTGGTTGTTGTTATTTTTAAAGGTAGAACTTTGTACCAAAATGCTTATCAAGACTTGGCTGTTGATCTTGGCTTTCACTCTCATCCAAGCAAGAGGTAAATTAAATACACTTTATATTAACACATATCCAAATGATTCTTGAGCTCATAATCCTAAAGTTGTATAATCCGGCGGCTGCTTTCCATGATGCAAAACCGGCCAATCCGGAAAACACATTAAAACCGACCACATAATATCATGCTGTGCCTGTATCCACCTTAGGTATATAATGGTGAACTAACAAACTTTTAAAGGATTCGGCACGTTTGCATGACAGCTCTGAAAAACATGTTGTTTCTCTCGTTCACAGAAAGACTTGAATGTCCTACTTGTGATGCTGAGACCAAGAAGGAATGTCTGGAAAATATCAAAGTGGAAATGTGTTCAATAAATCATTACTATTGTTTGGGAAAGTCAGGTTCCGGTTATGTGCAGCTGCAGTGCGCAGGAGTGAGAGATGCGATGGCGGCTGTGTCGACATGTGGAAGAGAGGGTTACGAATGCCAAAAGCAGGCAACTTGCAAAACGCCGTACTGTTTGCCTAATATATTCGGCCGTTATGAATAATTTAAATGTCAGAAACAAAAGTTTCAACATTTTGCCGCTTTTAAACCCCCAGCTTTTAGAAAAAAAAGAAGCTTATTACAGTTTTCTTAAATTAAAGGAGGTAGTGATATAATTTCGTCATTAACTTTGCACTCGCGTCGTTAAGTTCACTTGTAACCGAGTCTTGAATAACGTGTGATAAATTCGAACATCGACTCAGTGTTGGTTGATATAAATTTCTTTATGTCTTATTGCATGCGAAAAGCTTTGATTTATTGTTTGAAAGCGAAAGGAATTAAGACATTTTGACGCGTGTAGACCAAACAAAGATGTGCACTTATCGAAACTGGGCTTCAAAGTCTCTTTAAAATTTGACAAAAATACGGCATTATCCTGAATTTATGGGCTCGTTAAAGTTAATAAAGATAGGAGATCTGACAATAATCGCGTTAATCACAAAAAGAGAAATAAGGGGCCTCTGGCAGCTGTTGAGTGGCGCTTCGTATCGTGCATGCACGTACAAAACTGCGTGGGAATGCGTGGAAAATTACGGTGGTAAGTCATAGAGGTAGTCAATACCATTTTCAGGAGAAACGCAGGGCTCCCAATCTCCCACACTATATTTTGGCATGATTTTAAAGGTGGGATAAGATGCAATCATGGAAGGTTAACAAACAAAAATCTGGAAACTATATCGATATTCTAAAACAAAAAAATCTTGGCATTAACATCATTATCACTAGCATCATTCTGTAATATTGTCAGTCTAAAGTCTATCACGTCCATTGTTCCTAATTAAGGTTATGTGAAGGTTTTATTCATTATTTCACGTTCACCCCCTTTCACAAATCAGATTCATTGCCCCTTTTACTCTCTGAGGTAGTGTACGGCTAAACTTGAAAATTGGAGCGAAGTTAACGGCGAGTTTTTCAGTTAATCTATTCTGTCACGGTCATTCAGCATGAAGCACGTAATTTCGCATAATTCTACTCTTGAAAACTGGCGCAAATAAGGTCGCGTTTTTCAGTTGTTATTATTTAAGTCATTTCGCATGCATTGTGTAATTCCGCATAATTATACCATTCCGTAAACATTTCGTGAGCCATGCCATACCACACAGGAGAAACGCAGGGCTCCCAATCTCTCATACACACCATATTTTGGCATGATTTTCAGGTGAGATAAGGTCGATAAGATTGCAATCATGACATAAGCATCATAGTAGATAATAAAATGTAAAGACTTTTCGGCATGTTTTGTGATGTTTTGTGAGTCGGTAATAGGCCAAAAGTAATGCAAGGTTAGGGTTAGGGTTAATAAAGTCTTACCTTTTCACGTGTAAAAATGTCTTTGTTCTTAAGAATTCCTTTTTTGCCGAATTGAATTACACTGATCCGGCAGCAATTTAATAAAACTACGGCCGTTTCATTTCTCAATCCATTCAGACCAAATCGCCTTATAGAAAAAGAGCGAAACCGTTATCTTTTTAGCTTGGCCAAGTGAGTCTAAGGTCGAACGCCTGTATTTTCCAAGGTAAGGATAAGGGTTTTTGCCATCATTTCATGTTTACCTCGAGAAAAAGTAAAACAATGAAGCTTGGTTAGGAAAACACAGCAAAAGAAATAATGAACGATCATTATCTTTATCAGCACTACCACTTATAAGTACTTCATCATGGTCTTGGGATACAAAGAGGATACACATCTCCGTGTGCATCCATCCTCGGGCGTTTTCACTCGTTCAATATCCATCCCTAACTTAACATATTGCTCGAAATTAACAGTTAAATTGGAAAGCTTTCCACTTGCATTTTCAGAGGTTAATAGAAACCGAATTATAATACAAGAATAATAGCGTCTTTCTAGTTTAGACTATAGTTTATGTTGCGATAACTGATTAATTTCTTAGTGTTGTGTATGTGTTCATGGTATGACGTGCGCCAATATTTATAAAATAAATAAGGTATCAGACGCAGCCTGGTTTGACAGTTACGCAAAAAACTGATAAGGAGGATAAATATCAACAGTGTGTAGAAGTTCATCGGAGAAGCTTCGGTTGGGGCAATTCATATGTTAATTTAATTAACTTCACAGTTTAGTCAAAAATGATTTCTTCTATGGTATTCTGACGAAATCATGCAAATAAGTTTGAAGACAATACAGAATTACAGTACAAAATAACGACAGATAATGGATTAATCTGCTTGATTTTTGCTTGCCATGTCGCGCAAGACCCATAATTTGCATGCACGGTGCCCTTACTTTCGCAAAATCATATGTTGTAATTCATTAATCTGTGCTATTAAAAAACACATTTTAAATAGGTTTTTGCCCCAAGAATGACATTTTACGCTCCGGTTAAAAAGCGAAGTCATGTATTTAAAGCAGGATTATACTCTAAACGTCAAACGTCATTATCATTAGCATCATCACAGTATAGGTGGTTTTCATGTTACGTCATCGCCGCCATGCTGGTGGACATAAACAATAGTTCTCTCATTAGCTCCTTTTGTTCGTCCACCAGCATTTGTTCGTTTCACTATTGTTATCTATGTCTCTAGAGATTGGTTGCAAACCACCTATTGTCTAAAGTCTATCACGTCGTTTGTTCTAGGTAATGTGAAGGTTTAATTCATATTTCAAGTTCACGCCCTTTCACAAATCAAATTCATTTCCCCTTTTACTCTCTCTAAGGTAGTGTACGGCTAAACCTTGAAAATCGGGGCGAAGTTAAGTGCGAGTTTTTCAGTTAAGTTATTCTTTAAGTCATTTCGCATGCATTGTGTAATTCTGCATAATTATACCATTCCGTAAACATTTCGTGAGCCATGCCATGCCACACAGGAGAAACGCAGGGCTCCCAATCTCTCGTATATACCATATTTTGACATGATTTGCAGGTGAGTTAAGGTCGATAAGATGCAATCATGAACGGTAAACAAAACAAAATCTTATCGACTCTTGGACAAACAAAAATCTTGGAATTAACATCATAAGCATCATAGTAGATAATAAAATGTAAAGGCTTTTCGGCATGTTTTGTGATATTGGCACGTCGCGTCGGTAATAGGCCAAAAGTAATGCAAGGTCAATGAAGTCTTACCTTTTCACATGTAAAAATGTCTTTGTTCTTAAGAATTCCTTTTTTTTTTGCCGAATTGAATTGAACTGATCCGGCAGCAATTTAACAATTTAATAAAACTACGGCCGTTCATTTCTCAAACCATTCAGACCAAAAAGAGCGAAGCCGTTATCTCTTTAGCTTGGCCAAGTGAGTCTAAGGTCGAACGCCTGTATTTTTCAAGGTAAGGATAAGGGTTTTTGCCATCATTTCATGTTTACCCCGAGAAAAAGTAAAACAATGAAACTTGGTTGGGAAAACACAGCAAAGGAAATAATGAACGATCATTATCTTTATCAGCACTACCACTTATAAGTACTTCATGGTCTTGCGATACAAAGAGGATACACATCTCCATGTGCATCCATCCTCGGGCGTTTTCACTCGTTCAATATAAATCCCTAAAATAACATATTGCCCGAAATAAACAGTTAAATTGGAAAGCTTTCCACATGCATTTTCAGAGGTTATTAGAAACCGAATTATAATACAAGAATAAAAGCGTCTTTCTAGTTTATGCTGCGATAAGTATTCATGGTATGACGTGCGCCAATATTTTTAAAATAAATAAGGCATCAGACGCAGTCTGGTTTAACAGTTACGCAAAGAAACTGATTTTGATTTTTGCTTGCCATGTCGCGCAAAGCGCAATAAATGCATTATACATAAAGTATGGGTTGTTGCGCGCGTAATTTGCATGCACTATGCCCTTACTTTTGCAACATCATCTGTTGTAGTTTATTAATCTGTGCTATTAAAAAACACATTTTAAATAGGTTTTTGCCAAGAATGACATTTTACGCTCCAGTTAAAAATCGAAGTCATGTATTTCAAGCAGGATAATACTCTAAATGTCAAACTGGGTCTTAACTTGTCTAGATATCTGCATTAGCTGTATAAGTATCACCAAAAGATAATAACTGTCAGACATATAACTATAAGCTGCTCATAACGTAAGGGGGGAACATTTTAGGTGAATCATCACATCTCATCAAAAATCGATCTCTCCCCTGCATCGATAGGGCGAAACAACTGAATAACTAAAGTGTTCCGAATGACGCAGGTCACATCTTAGAAAAAATGATCTTATAATGCGACGCGCCTTAAAGTAAGCATACAACAAGCTTTTTTGCAAGTTAACTAATCAGAGCACGGATGGAATGTAATCTTGTCGCTTCGTGCTTATCATGCACAGGAGTCTAAAGTTACAAAACACCAAGATTTCATTCACTTTATTGCTTCACACGTATCCACCGTTTCGATAAAGACTTAGTTGATGATATCGTGCCAACTTGTAAAAAGGTTTCTTGAGTGCTCACGGTAAAGCTTTTATTCTTTCAAATGTCAGATCTTTGTTCTCACCGCGATTGCTTTGTTTGCAAAGTTGTAAGGCATTAAGGTTACAGTGTACCTTCGGGGGTGTCTCCAGTACAACAGCTCTAGCGTCTTAAGATTACTCTTAATATACCTAAACCCAGATATCAAATTAAAGCTTATAAAGCTGGCTATCTAAATATGGAAACCATTTGGTAATAAAATGAATTGTCGAATTTTTTACGACGTCTAAATTCGAACGTCCGAATCAGCTTTAAAACGCTATAACTCAAAGTGATTATTGTATTTTGCTAATTCGATTTGTTCTCGGGTTTCCGGACACGAAGCGCTAAAAAAAATCAGCGATTTCCCATATTCAATTGCAGTGAAAAGTTACAGAATATTTTCGAAAAAGGGAGAAAACAAATTGAAGTGATCGCACGGAAATGGCTCTTGACGAAAAAGTTTTCGGAAATAAGAAATTCGCCGATGTATTTTTGTTGATTGTATGTTAGCCTAGCTTGTGTCCAAATTTGAGGAAAATCGAACAAATTCCCTTTGAGTTGTAGCTCTTTAAAGTGTCCCCTACAAGCGAAAATAACTTTGAGAAAACAGCGCTTAGAAAAACATATCGCTTCATAAACAAACTCCGCCCACAAAAGTTATACCGTCATTTCTCCGTCAATTTTCACTATTTTTCGATAATTTTTTTTTGGATGAAAGTTCATTCTGTAAACTTTATTTTGACGCCAAAAAAAAATTTCAATAAATTTTCGATCTGAAGGTACACTGTAACCTTAAAGAATGTTTGTGATGAATAGAAATATCATACTAGTTTTTAAGCACCACAGCTTCAGTCATCACCAGATACCACGCAACTTTTAACAACCTCTAATTTCATTGGACCTGGGTATCACGCAGCTCCATTGTTTTCAGGGCTACGGTCCATTGTTGTGTTGTTTGTTCTATTGTTTTCTCAGCAAATCAGAGAGGACCTTGTAAGAGCTGCGTACTGGCATCGAAAACACTACAGTTATCTAATTTTGCGGAGTTGACTCTTCAAACTGCTGCGCAGGTCTCTTTAAAATTTCCCAGTTTCAACCACGTTAGAGTTTTTCTTATGAATATTATTCTGGGAGCTTGTGAATAAGTTTTCCCAAAGTGTTAATAATTAGCCCTAAGTCCCCAAAGGCTAATTTAACCCTTAATGTCGCCATTTTGGACGTTTGAAGACTGATTCGACCCACCTTGAAAGTTTAATTAGCCTTGTGGAACTGTTTTGACCTTCTAGGGCCATTTCAACCCTAATTACAGTTGTAGTTGGTCTAAATCAGCTCAAATTTAAATGACTAAATTAGCCCCCCAAATAAGTTGCTCATCGAGACGGCCCCATTTTGGAGGCTAAAACAGATCTTTTAAATTTCAAGTGCATTAATCACATTAATTTTTTTTTATTTCTGCAGAACCAACCCTTGTTCCAGAATGTATCTTAAGTCTTCGTGCTTGATGATCCTGATTCTTGCTTCTTTCATTCAAGCCGGCCACGCGAACGAAGGTATGTGTACCACACAACAGCCGCCTGATCTCCGAATTTTGTTTAGTTTACAGATCGACAGCCAGTCTCAAATAAACACTGTTGATGTCATTAACAATTTAGCTGGTTTCATTTTTTTATTATTTTTTAAAGAATCATAACAACACATTACAATGGCAAGTTAATAAATTAAGAAATATGAGCTAAATACGAGCCAAGCAGAGTGCCCATCGTCTGTTGGCATAAAACAAATTCTTAATACAGCAAGTTAATGTCTGCATACCATAAGTGCAGATAAATTGCAACTACAGGCACGACTACTTTCAAGAAAACAGTACCTCAAATGAAATTACTACACAAAACAACAAAATTTACAACTCTTTTCAATTACAAATCAACAATATTATTTATCGATGTTAATTGAAAAACTTCTTTGTCCATTGTAAAATTTTGCCAAGTTGTTATTTTGTGATAGAAATGTATTTTCCATTTCATAACTTGTTTTTAACTTTAAGTTTAAAGCCAGCAATGTTTGGAAGAACACGCTTTCTTCTGCAATCCCATAGATATAATTTTCCGTTGCCAGAGAAATAAGGTCATTTAGCAAGGGATATTAAAAGTTTATAATACCAATGATAATGTCTTGCAGATTAAGAGTATTAAAGTTATGGGCTGTTTTGAAAAGATAAAATATCTATTTATAGTTCAAATTCCTTCCAAAATAGCTTCAAATGTTGGCAGTGAAAAAAAGGTAGTACAATGTTTCGGATTCGGCGTTACAGGAAGTACGTTTATCATCATCACCGATTTTTAGTAATTTAGTGTTAGTACAAATTAAAAATTGACTTTAATACTTTATATTGAAATGATGAGCTTTCACATATGGTTCAAGGGCTACATTATGCGGTAGGGCAAAAACAAGTCTTACCTGATCTTTGGATAATAATTGTCAGGTTTTGTACAGAGTTAGGAGGTTGGGCTTTATTACTAATCATTAGAAAGTAAAAATCTATGGATTTTTTCTTCGTTACATTAAAAATACCGCCACTGTATTTGAAAGAAGGATCACCTTGAAACGGACTACAGTGTATTACTTTTAAGCTTGACGGTACTGAGTGGCGAAGTCATGTCCTGTCCACACTCATCATTCATAATTGCGTTAAAAGAGTCGATATTACTGAGATTAAAAAGGACGTCGCTGACTGTGTGTATTCCGAAAACAAAATATCCGTGATAAAAAACAGGTTTATTTATATTTATTTATTCTTATGTCTTTATTATTCCAAATTAAAAAACGCCAGTTCTTCAGTCTCCTTTCCTCCATCTGCAGCCCAAGGCACCTATTTGTACTCTTAGAGCATGCGCACTAGTGGGATAAGGTTAACAAATCCCCCCTTCCCTGTATCGTTGTGCGGCTATACCTAATTCAATAAAGGTTGCTTTGGCAATTGGTCATTGGTAATTGGGCATTGGCATTTGGGCATACGGAACACAATGCAATGCTTTGCTTGAGTGACCGCCAAACAATAGCTTCCCAATGCCCAATTACCAATGACCAAAGCAACCTTTATTGAATTAGGTATATACATTTGCTCGTAAAAACGTGAAAATCCAGAGGTAGTTAATTTGTATATTTTTTACTTTGCCTACAGTCGAATGCCCTACTTGTTTGGAACCTACCAAGAAGGAATGCCTCGAGAAAATCAAGGTGAAGAAGTGCAAACCTGGCGAAATATGTATGGGAGCAAAAGGCTACGCGTATGTACTTCAGTGCGCAAGTCGTGATTATATCTCTCAGTCAGAAGAAGATTGCGCAGATGGTACATGCACGGTGAAAACTTGTTGGAGCTCGCTCTGTGTGCCGGATATATTTAACTAGCAATGATATCTTTCAAAGAATTGGTTTTTCTTTTCTTGAAAGCACTTTCTTGTTGTGCATGTTACATTTTCACATATTTCTAAAGAAAACTAATGGCCATGGATAGCGGTGAATGCTGCTGCCGAGTTTGTATCTACCATGTTTTACTTGTAAACGAACGACATCATTTGAGAGTGTGAAATAAATTGTTAAATTGTTAAAGTGTGGTAAAAGCAATGTTGTTGTTGTTGTTGTTGTATTTTTACTTCACTTGCCTTTATTTGTTGGTGTCTGTTATTTAATGAATAATGCTTGGCTGGTTCCAATAAGCTTCAATTAAAGCAGTCCTCTCCCACTTCCCTTTTCTTTAATTTTTTTTTGTATCTTTGATAGAGAGCAAGAAGACTTCCAGAATTAAGAGTGCAAGCACTGCTCACGCATAGTCCAAATTCAGTAAGACCATGTTGTCACCTCGCTCCGTTACAAAATTTAACACAACTCTTCTACGTACAACGTCGGACGGTTGGATTAAACAGATTATTTCGCAGATCAGCAGATGGACACGACAAAAAGGCGGCTTTATGAAGCCCATCATATGAGTCATAGAAAAAAAAGTAACAAACAAGATTAATATACGCTAGGTTTTTCCTCAATTTTAGCTAAACGATTTCAACCCCGAGGGGATGGGAGAGATGGGGGGGGGGGGGGGTCCACTCGGATGTTTATAAACCCCTTACCCTTTTACAAACAATTTTTTTTTATCGAAATGATACCTCTTTCGCATACAGAGATCAAAACATCATACCCTATCATATGCTTGAAAAATATGGCAAAGGTAGAAGATTATCATATACCGTGTAGAATAAAATTTTGGCAGGAGTTTCATTTTGTGGATTGGCGATCTTTTGTGTTTTGCGGGAACAATTTTTTTGCGTTTCGAGATGACTGAAATTTCTGCTGAGAACTAATTTTTTGTGATTTCCTGTTCAAGAAGCAGAACATTAACAGGGAAGCAAAATAAATCTTCGAAGGTGATACAGTACTGACGCAACAACAAAATCAAGCAAAAAGCCTACCCTTGCCCTCTGCCATGCTCAAGAAAAAAAACGTTATTACTACTGAAAAAAAAAAACTGTTGTTTTCTTTTTTTTTTCTTTGTACAGTGTCATCACGCTATCTCAATATGATATATAATTTACTTGAGAATTGCTTGTGTATCACCCCCATGATTTTCTAAAGAGTTACACGTAAAACTACTCCAGTTTTGAGGCTGTTATAACCTGCCAGAAAGCTTGAGAAATGCTCTATTTCATGAGTCAAGTTGCGTGTTCTACAAATCCATATATTTTGGCAAAAACTACAGAGATCATGCATTATCTTTTATTCCTACTTTTTTTAGAAAATCATTGGTCGCTAATCGTCTATGCAGTAATTTAAATTGGAAAACGATTATTTCTGTAGATTTTGTACAGTAACTGGTACGCCGCTCTCCAGTCTATTGGCTCGTGAGCTTCAGAGGTACAATCTACATTCCATTTTTCTTGAGTCTTGGTGGGGTTCGTTTTCTTGGAATCAATTAACTTTTTACAAGCCAGTCTATTTGGTTTACTTGCCTTTGTGAATGTGGTATATGAATTATTGCGTATGGATGCTATGTTGTTGGTTTTTTTTTTTTTGGACTTTTATAGCGGATATTATCCCATAAAAAATAAGGTAGTTTGTTTAAATGTCGTAGCGCTCTTTGAATTTAGAAAAGGATAGGAAGTATCTGAGTCTTTCATCAAATGCGAGACCCTTTGAATCCCTTTAGACAACCATGCTTCGCAAAAGATTGGTCTATTGTCAATTCTTATAAGAGAGTTGTGCCGAAGGTTCGAAGAAAGAAAATGGTCTGCAGACTTAACATTATATTCGAAGGTGATTTCAGACCAGTTATTTAAGATCTCTACAATAAAGAGGCTTGATAACTGAAAGTGCTTTGACGTGACAAGTCGCTTTTACAAAAAGTTCCCTCTAAAACATGCTTTACCACCGTAGTTCCGAAGTTCTAAGTTAAAAAAAGGTTTCCATTTCCAATGATTTTTGACATCGATATATTTTCTAACCGAGGTGGTTTTAAGACAAAAACTATAATGAGGAAAAACAGCAAAGAAAAAATATACAACTAGAGAATGAGGTTTCCCGATATTTCGGACAGTCAAGCTGTCCTTCTTCAGGGGATTTAATGGAGATACGGAAAGTCGTTACAATATTAAGACCCTTGTTAAAGGAATTAATATCAATTATGTTTAAATTGCCGTTTGCGTAATCGTTAATCATTACATCTCTCTTGATTTTGTTGCCCTTACTGTTCTATAAAAAGACATAGAGAGAACAGCTTCTTGCCGGAATAATGAGGATCAAGCTATACCAATCACAGCCCACCATTGTGATACTAATGGTGACACGTGATCAGCCAGGCATAACTAATCGATGACATCAGTGACATCAGTGAGTAATCGATGAGTACTCGATGGGTAAACATTTGATTAGTCATTGTTTATCGCTGATGATCAACGAGAAATCGAAGACTAATCGAAGGCCACAAAATTTTTAGTCATTGATCAATCATTGATGTTATCGATTACGCAACTTCTTTCTTCTTCCATCTTCTTCTTCTTCTTCTTTTTCTTCTTCCTCTTTTCTTCTTCTTTTTCTTCTTCTTCTTCCATATAACACCACCTCCTTCAGTGCTGGAGATTCTTGTGGGGGTTCGTTAAAAGTAAATAAATCAATCAATCGACTAAAAAAATAGGCAAATTAAGAAACAAATAAACAAGTAAATAAGTAAATAAAAACACACAGACGGTCATGCAACTGGTGCTTTTCTAAACGAGTCCAAGTTCGGCAGGGCAAGAATATCCTCAGGCAACATTCTATTCCCTTATTGTGCCTGGGATGATGATCGATCGATCGATGAGTAATCGATGATTAATCAATAGGCCACAAAATTTTGCCTTCGATTAGTCATCGATTACTCATTGATTATCGGCAAAAATCAATGACTAGTCATTGATTACCCATCGATTACTCATTGATGTCATTGATCATCGATTAGTTATGCCTGGAATCAGTCGACTTTATGGCCTGATGAAGACTAGAAGTAAACAGTCGAAACATTGCGATCTACATCTAAAGTGACTACATATACATGGTGAGACAAACAACAATACATTTTTTTTTTTTTATATTCCTGTGCGGTAGTTCGATTCCATGGGTCAGTTTCTTATGAAAGTTCTTTTTTTTTTTTTCATTGCACTTTTACTAAGAGAACAAGCATATCACTTGTTGCAAATTTATCTCAGAATACGTTGCACTAAAAAATCGAACACACTTTTCTTACCATATTTTACAAAAAAAATTGACAATATAGAATTATAAACAAAAAAAGGTAATCGCCTGAAAACTGAAACGAAAAGAAAGCTGTTCAAGAAATGCCTCAAGTTCTGCAAGGACCGCAAATTTAAGTTTATTTGGACCTACTATGGAAATTCGGGTTGAACCGTTGTTTGATAGTAATGAAAGTAAATAGATATTACTTACTTTTATGAGAATGTTTATTCTTTATACAGTCGAACATCCAATGTGCGACTACGTCTTGTATGCGACCATCTCCTAAGCGACCACTTTTCCAAAATACCAAATTTCTTCCAGTCAAATCACTATAGTGCAAACCTCTCGTAAGCGACCACCTCTTCTAAGCGACCACTTTTCCAAAATACCAAATTTCTTCCAATTAAATCACTATAGTCCAAACCTGTCCTAAGCAACCACATCTCCTAAGCGACCACTTTTCCAAAATACCAAATTTCTTCCAATTAAAACACTATAGTCCAAACCTGTCCTAAGCGACCACATCCCCTAAGCGACCACTTTTCCAAAATACCAAATTTCTTCCAGTCAAATCACTATAGTCCAAACCTCTTCTAAGCGACCACTTTTCCAAAATACTCAATTTCTCCCAGTCAAATCTCTATAGTCCAAACCTTTCCTAAGCAACCACTTTTCCAAAATACCAAATTTCCTCCAGTCATATCACTATAGTCCAAACCTCTCATAAGCGACCATCTCTCCTAAGCGACCGCGACCATTTTAAACGCTGATGATTTGAATTTTTTTATTGCTTTTAACCTCTGGAAAGTGCCCACTCGCCCATATTTCGATGTCACTGCAGACACAAATCGAATAATGTATTTTAATATGCACTAAAACAGTGGATAGCGTTGTTGGCGCGCTGTGATTGGCTACTAAAACTCGGGATAGCAAGTGCTATCAACTATCTTTTGCAACAAAACTTCAAAATAAAACAATATTTTGCGCTAACAGGTGCTTTGCTTTGCTTAAAGAAATTTCTACAGGTTCACATGATTCAAAGTTAACACCCCCTATGGTCTGACCTCTCGTAAATGCCCACCTCCCATTAGCGACCAGTTCAACTGTATCAACAAGACACAAATATCCCTTAATAAGTCACGTGCTCACGTAAATATCTCTTTAAAAAAGTCACGCGTATTTCCAGGAAGGAGGCACAATAGACCTCTTTAGCTTATATGTTTTGTTTTCCAAATGTAGGTCATGTGATGTTCTCAAGGGAATTTGTCCTTTGTCTTTTCATAAATTATACATACATGTGCTCTGCATGTGCACGTGAAGAAAACAAAATTTAAAAGAAACAGTTCTCTAGGGTAACATCACATGATCTGCATTGGGAAAACAAAACATACAAGCTAAAGGGGCCTATTGCTATTCAACATTTTCGGAATTGAAAGGTTCAGAAGGGTCCCGAAGATAAATTGAAAAGGGGGCATTTTGTGCTTGGGTTTCTTCTTTTTTTTTAACCGACACCTTTCGTAACTAATTCTGTATGTAATTACTGTCTTGACACGGGGATATCTATTCTAACAATGTGCAAGCAATTACTTGTCAAACAACTGCATGCGTTCAGTTATAAATATATTTAAAGGCTTGAGTGGTAGGAAACGACATTTTCTGGTAAGATTTTTGTTCTTGTTCGTGTAATTGAAATTTCCAAGCCATGCATTGCACAATTTGTATCTTGTTCTGTAGTTTTCCGATGCCTATTTAATAAGCCTTCTTTTTGGTTCAACGCGCCTTGGAAATGTAAAAAGAAGATGGAATCGATTAAGATATCAGGGAGGCAAAAAATCATTTTGTTTCTTGTTTCTTTTGCTCTAAGTATGGAATATTGTCAAGGATTATTACTTGCTCTGAGTTCTGACTGCTGGTAAAGAAAACTGGTTTGACTGGTCTTATTGTCATCGATTGATATGCAACAGAAGGATTTGACCAAATTTAGTTTTGAAATAAAAATGAATTGTTATACTTTTATTTTTCAAACTTGATATAATAGGAAAACAACAAAGTTTGGCGCATATAAAATGGAAAAGTAAAAATTATCTCAAACTAAATCCTTTTTTTTGTTTTCAAAAATTAAAATCCGCCTTAAAAAATTAAAATTAAAACCCGCCTAACTGAATGCAGAAGAGTGGCTATTCTTTTTTATCTTTACTCAAGTCACCTAACAACGCCCTAAATTTGTTGAATTAAGTGATTTAGTTTTCTTGATTTCAAATGACATCTATTCGGAATGACTTTAAATTGTGTGCTGATGCGCAATTTGTTATGGAAAATTACTTTATGTTGTTGAGAAAAAAATAGATGAAAAAGAATAAGGAATAATACTTTGGCATTGTATGGGGGGGGGGATTCTCTTTTTGACTGAAACAAGCAAAGCAGCTCACAGCTGTTTGCGTAGCTTTCGAAATTGTAGGTTTAACTGGATATATTCATAAAAAATAAAAATAAACAAGTGAACCTATTCGAGTGTAAAATAAGCATTTTCTTGACCTTCCTCTTAAGGTTATTTTAAGTTTATGAGTAAGCAAAGCCACACGCAGTTGTTTGCATTTGTTTGAAAAACTTGAAAATTACAGACGTAATTGGATATATATTCACCTAAAGCAAACAGAAAACCTATTCGTGCATGTAAAATAAGCGATTAGTTGACCTCCCTTTCAAGGTTATTTTACGTTTATGCGTAAGCAAAGCCACACGCAGCTGTTTGCATTTGTTTGAAAAACTTGAAAATTACAGAGTCACGTAATTGGATATATTCACCTAAAACGACCACAAAAAAAAACAATTCGTGTGTAAAATAGGCGATCTGGTGACCTTCCTCCCAAGGTTGTATGATCTGTATTTAAAACAAATCAATTGAAATAGCTAAAATAGGTATACACGCGGTACATCGAAAAATATCATAAGCCATGCCTTTGTTTTTCTCTTTAACAACAATAACAAGTCAGTTAAACGACAAATCTAATGCAAACTCAGCAAAGTAAATTGATATATATTTTCATTTGCAACGTTCAGTATACATGCCACTTGTGTGTCAGTGACTTTCAAACGCGAGATCTAATCACCCGGGAACACAAGCAGCATTTGACTTTCTCGAAAACATCTGGTCAAATTTCCCACTGTGTAGGAAGATTTCACAGTCAGAATTAAATGCCCCACAAGGTCCACAAGGTCAGGACCTCACAAAGTGTCACTTTCCTCGCCTATCTTGTGAATAACAAACAGGGGTCAATTCAAATAGTACTTTTACAAGTTTAATTTACAAGTGTAGCTATTGTTTTCAACCTTTGAAACAATGGTTATACTTGTAAATTAAACTTGTAAACGTTTTATTGAATTGACCGCAGGTAAGCAATTTCAAAGTTTGTAAAGCTGTTACTCGAATAGCAGCCTTGTGTTTATGGCTAACATCGTTTGGCACATGGAATGATTCGTTAATGAATAACGTTATGAAATATCTCAGTTAGTAACTGAAGTGACAACCGCAAAAGAAAGTCCTGAAAGACGTGAAAAAAAGGTATTTATTGGTTTCAATTGTAAAGTACCTGCAGTATCTGATCTAAATTTAAAGAATCTTCCAAACAAAGTTTGACAAAGAATCAAGGTCCAGTTTTTTCAGTTGCCGTTTCTATCAGGAGAATCCATCAAATCGTTTCGGTGGAAAAGCTGTTCGGAAGGCCTTACTCGCCTTAAAATTTCGTAATCAATTAGATTGACGCAGCTGGTAAATTCAAGGAATAAGATTCCTTTCCCTAAAATTTTCTGCTGCTGAAATATTCAACTAAAAGAACCGAAAAGCTCGAACTGTATTAGCTTTCACATAGTTTACCTTAAAACAACTAAAATGATTTTTTAGTCCAGCACTTGTTCAAACGATGTCTGTGATTCGCTAAGAAAACAATAGATCTATCCCGCTGGGATAGGGATTAGGGATAGGGGCATTGTTCAAGTGACATATCAATTGTATCGTTCGCCAATCGCAGACTGACATCGTTTGGACAGCTACGGGGTCGCCCAAAATGATATGGAAAAACTGTACAACGCCATTCCAAACGTTTTCCTAAACAATCCTCGTTGGGTAGCCCTGTTTGTATTGGCCGGGCTGAGTCTTGATGCAGAGTCGAAATATATGAAAACGCAACAATACTTCATGATAGGATAGCACTATTTTCAATGGTGATAACCCGTAACCATCTAAACTGATCTGATTTCATCGGTTTCATCTATATTCCTATTAGTTAGAATGCTGACGGATATCAGAAGAATCTTTTTGCGCAACTAACTTTGATATTTTTTCAACAACAATTTTAGAAAACAACCTTCTGCATCCGTAGGGATGACAATCCGGTATTTCAGAGTAAAGTTTGCCCAGTGATATAGATATGGAAAGAAGCGTCCTCTGCCCAATAATTGGAATGCTGTACGTGCTACCACTTGTGATCATTTGGAGTAAAACGAACGGTGTCTATGCTTCACAAGGTAAGAAGCTATCGTAAAACTAAAGTTACTTGAATATATTAACTTCGTCATCTTAATTGAAGTCTACTTATTAATAAACGAGTTTACAAAACAGTTGAAAATATTATACTGCCAACTTACAGGCAATGAAGGCAAGTTCAAAATACAAAGGGGTTAGTTTAAAAAAATTATGGCAGCTGCGCCGATAGAAGTGAAACGGAGATGATGACATCGACGGAGTTGAGCAAATAAGTTGACTAGGAATAACATAAACATATTCAAACGTTAGGTAGACGCGTTGTCAGTGAGCGTAGCCTTTCGTCAGAGCGAATGGTATGTGTCCCATCCCCCTTGAAAAAATTTACTCTGAGACCAACTCGTCGACACAAAGATTTCATATTTTCCAAAGTCCAACTCAGTCGTCTACCTGGTGTTGGTCCCTGCCGTTTTTCAGTCATTTTACTGTAACAAAACTCTCTATAAGACGGACACCTCTCTAAGACGGACAACGGACAATTTGAAACCGTCAACGGACACTTGAGTAGTGCATTTTTAGTGAAAAATACTTCAAAACGGAAATGTAGGTGCTGAATATGAACAAACGAGTCCACTTTTCTAATATTATCGTTGTTCCAGTTTGTACTAGGTTTTGCTTGAGTGAACGACTTGAAAAAGACTTAAAACAGACGTGTATTCATTGTACATGTACATAGGTCAGTTTAGCTTGAATATCTCAGAATTACTGGTGTCGATCACTTTACCTCGACTCTCTATAAGCCGGACACTTCTCTAAGACGGACAGTTAGGGCCGGTCCCGACGGTGTCCGTCTTAGAGAGAGTTGACTGTATTATATATAGACCTTCATAAAGTTTATTTCTGTGTATACAGCATATTTAAAATAAATATACATATTGTCTAATAGGGTGCGGTTCGGTCGTTAATGACTCACTGAAAAGTCCAGGATATCCAAACAACTACCCAAGAAACATGGACTGCTTCTATTCAGTACCTATTCCAGCAGGAATGACGATGAAGATTTACTTCGCCGACTTCGACGTGGAAGATCATCCATATTGCGAGTATAGTCACAATGACATTAACAGCTAGTTTACACGTGCGATTCAACGACACAAGAATATGAAGCACAAGTAACCTTTGTGTAAACCGTTGCGACCGGTTTTTGTTCTTACCACGGTTACACGTTACCATGTTACACGTTACCGCGTTACCACGGTTTACACGTGCAACGAAACGACGCAAGTATAACAACAACAAGCACAGCAAAATGAAATGATTATCTTTTTCTTGTGCTTGTGCTTAATATGCTTGCGGCCTCGTCAGTTATGTCGCACGTGTAAAAAACACACACACTGTCAGCGTTATTTCTGTTTACCGTCACACTCTTGTGCTACTGCGCTTGCGTAAGTCGCCTTACGCTTATCGCTTATATCCTTATGCTTTTATTTCCGCTTATTCTTATGTTCGTGTTGTACTTTTAAACTAGCCTTGACATTAGAAACGTGTAAAAAATGAAGCAAAACATTTAAACCCGTTCAAGTAACGTCCATTTTCGACCAACTCATTCTCGTCCCCAGAGCTCCACGTTTTTTTTTTTTAATTGCGTCTCGTGTAGCTCTGGTAACGGACAAAAATTTGAATTTTTTGATTGGCCGTTCAAAAATAAATGCGCAACAAGGTAAAAAATTTTACCCTTCTATGCATAAGGTTTTACTTCCGGTTGAATTTCAAATGTTGACTATGACGACTACATCAACAAAACCAACGTTTTAATTTCAACGCATTCAACGACCACCGTCACCCAGTTTTGTTTGGTTTAGCAGCTAGGTATAAATACAGCTGCTAAACGTCAAAGTACAACGGGATCTGATTGTAGCTATATATGAACGATTCGTTTCCGAAAACAATCAGTATGTGTCTTGGAAGACGAAGCTGAAGCTATAAGCGGCCACGAATATTAAAGACTGAAGTATGTTGCTTGCTACTGGGACGAGTAAAGAGAGGCAGAAATCCTGAAGAAAGCCCAAGGGTGAAAAGAAATATTACCACTAGGTTACCCATTTTAAATAACAACAACATAACAACGCTATCAGCACTTTCGTAAGCAAGTTTTCTTTTTATTAGGTAGTACTCTTTGCTACAACTTGAAATAACCAGGCAAATCTAGGGAAACGAAGGTCACTTGAAACGAATACAATACAAAAATTCCTCGATATTTCTTACCACTGTCCAATGAAATAAGCGTAATCAATGACCACGGCGTGTCCATCAACAAACTTAGCTGTCCCATCAACTGATTTGGTCGGATATGATAGCGTTCAGTGGCGAAACAATAAATACACAGCTCCCAAACGAAAGAAATCGGTTGACTTATCGAGGATTTTCTAAAACCAGTAGGCAAAATACAAAGACAATTTTTCTTCTAAATAACAGCAGCACGTAAACTTTTCCTCTTCATTTTCAGCGCGATGTTTTCCTGTAATTGTTAAGTCTTGTACAGTCCTTTCGAACGCCATTCCACACAAACAAAATTCTCGTCTCCAGAGCTCAACCAAACGAAACGAGAGCTCTGGGGACGAGAATGCACACACGAAAGGTTTTATTATTTCCGTTTTCTGGTATTGAGCAAGCGCAATAGTACATTAATGCATTAGGCATGCGCTAACGGATGTCGTGGATTTTACGATATCCGGAAGGCTTTGGTCCCAGAGCCTTCGTTTTTTTCCGCTGACCAAACGAAACGAGGGCTCTGGGGACGAGAATGCGACCAACTCAGAGCTTTTCTTTTCTGCGCATGCTTGACGTCAGGAAACCGGAGGGTCTGTGGTCGAGAAGGACTCATGTGACAAATTCGGCGTAATAGTGAATATCTATCAAAAGAAAGTATAGTTTTCGTAACAATTAAAATAATCTTGCTTATGTTTTAAAATATAGCGGAAAATACGTTAACTAAAACACAGATGATTCGTTCACAAACATCTTTTACGCTTACATGTATAATTAATGTTATTCTTAATTAGAAATAGTTTGATACTTTTTAGTATTCATTTCATAACTTTTTGCACACGACCCCATATGCTCTCCAGGTTTAAACTTGATCGTTTCTGAATAAAGTTATTGTATTGTAGCAAGAGAAAATAATTTAAGAGAACGGAACCCCATACATGGGCATCTTTCAATGAAATTATTTTTAATCTGTTATTAGTTCGGTGTCATACTGCTTATGGTGGCGTGGTTATTTTAAGAACGACACATGATTGGTCAGTTTGAATGACGTCATATAATTTTACAGTTGGCGTTCACATGCCGCTGCCTCTCACACAACACGCTTTTTCCCTTCGCTATACAAGAAAAATACTTCCAGCAATGACGAGAGGTATACGATATATGATATATGATATCTGATGTATTTGTAAGTTAACATAGTAATTCAATGCTGTAGTTACATAAGTTTTTTTTTCCATTTATTCTAATGTATTGCAATTTTGTATATATAGTGAGGACCACGTGTTCATTAGCTATGCTATTAAGTGCTACCCTCGAGAAATAAAGACTTATTATTACTATTTATAAAAGAGATCATGTGGTCATGGGAGCGAGAATGCAAATAACCATCGCAGCATGAGCGCAAGCAAATATTAGATTGAAAATAATTATCATGGGACACGGGGTTTTGTTCTCTTTAATCATTTTCTCTTGATCGGGCTCTTGATTGCAGTTATTGTATTTTTATTTCCACAAAAACTTTAACAACTGTTAAAATCGTTTCAGGAAAAGTCTCGCTAAGTGCTTATTGCGAAGCTGCAAAAAAATATATGATATATATATACATGTAAAAGACGTTCTTGTGATTTTTTGCTCATTCCGAGGAGTCTTTAAGCTATCATGTATTGTTTTCCTCTAGCTATGACTATGTGATAATTACAAATGAGAAAGACTACACATTCGGGAAGTATATGTACTGTGGTCAACTGACTGGGCAAACTGTTCTCATCACTGGACACTACGCAGTGGTAAATTTTTACTCGGACAACGCTGTCGAAGAAAGAGGATTCCTGCTGTTATTCAGTGTTATTCCACATGGTACGTTCAGCAAGATGTTACAGCACATGACAGGCCAGGGTGGGGATACCCTCCCAGGCTTTAAAAGCATCTTCAAAACCATTAAAGGGACGCTGTCCTGCCAAAATGACAAAATTTGGCTTCCATTATTTCCTAGTTATATTGCCAGATACCACCAAATATACAACTCGATTGGATAAAAGGATTCTATAGAGCAAAAAAAAAGCAGTAGTTTGGATATAAAATGCAGGATTGCAAGGGTGGAAGTGAACTACAGTTAATCAAATTTGATTTCGTGGCAGGCGGTCAAGAAATCAAAATTGTCATTCACCTTGTGGAATTTTGACTTTTTAGCGTTATTTTGTCTTTTTAGTTCCTTCAGTTTTGGCGAAATTTTCTTCCTATTTCAAGATAATAGAGAAACACGAAAAAATGCTAGTGACACACTCAACAGGGTCCCAAAGGGTTTTAGGGCTCCAGGGCTCCGGGCCATAAAAAGCTGGGCTCTAGGGCTCCAAGGTAAAAAAAGCGGGGCTCCAGGGCTCCATAAAATCTACTTCAGGGATCCGGGCTCCGAGTTGTCTAAAAAATATTAGTCACTGATTAGTTAATACACAGTCCCGATTTATCAGCAAAATAAGATCAGGTAATAATCCGAATAAAAACGTCATTGACATTCCATATTTCATTGCTTGCTTTTTAGTCTTTTGCCATTTGGAGGTCTTTATATTATGTCTTATTGTGTGTCAAAGGCGGCTAATGTTACATATCTTCACGTTTAATATTAAACTTTACTATCATAATGTTAATAAATATCATATGACATGATATGAATAGACGTGTGCGTCTATTCATAGACGTCAAAGCGTACGCAACATGAGCACTAAAGACCGGCCAGGCACCCTTCCAGTCAATGCGTATGAAGAGGACACTGGCAATACAGACCTTTTTAACTTTTCGAGACTACAACGTGCTAATGTCATGGACTCAGGCCAAGAAGTGAACACCAACAGCAGGGGTGGGGGTCAGACAAACGAGGATGACGAGAACACCTCCTGCATTGCAAAAATAGGAGAATTTGCGTCGGTAAAACACGGCTACGCGCCAAAGGGATTGGCCAACAAACCAAGTCCTTTTTTTATTGTCAAACTCCAAGAGAACATCATGACTGACGACCCTGTTAAGAGATACGACTGCCTCTGGTTTTCTGAAGATCTTTTGCCTTTCCACTTTCTTGATTCTGGTATCGAGAATGGAACTGTGGTGTCAGAGGGTATCATTGAGTATGGAGTTGCGTGTGTGGACGTGGAAGAGGGAACGGTGAGGGTTGAAGAAGAGTGGTACGAAACAACAATGCTCTTGGCATTAGATGAAGGCGACAGAATGACAGCCACAGAAAGATTACTGATTGCAAGAGAAGAAGATGAAACCAGCAATGAGTCAATAATTCCAAGCTGAAAATCAAAAAGACCAAGAAAACAAGCTCATGACAATGACTTTGTTTTTATTTAAGGTTACAATGTACCTTCAGACGGACCATTTTCGTCAAATTGAAATTTTTGGGTCAAAATAAAGTTCTGAGAATAATCTTTCATTTAAAAAAAAAATATTGAAAAAGAGTGAATATTGACGGAGAAATGACAAAATAACTTTTTCACCGGAAGTAAAAAGATATTGTGAAATATTTTTCCTAGCGCTGTTTTCTCAAAGCGAAGTTTTCGCATGCAGGGGAAACTTCTAAGAGTTAAAACTCAAAGGGAATTTGAGCGATTGACCTCAAATTTGGACAGTATGTAGATTAACATATAAACAACAAAAACGTGTCGGGGAATTTTTTTATTTCTGAAAACTTTTTCGTTGGGAGCCGTTTACGCGCGATCACTCCGTATTTTTTTCACCCTATTTAGAAAATGCTCTGTATCTTTTCACTGCAATTGAATACAAGGAAACCCCGACACGGTTATTTAGCGCTATGGGTCCGGAAATCCGAGAACAAATCAAATTATCGAAATATATAATTAGACACCGCGAAAAATTTGTCAATTCATTTTATTACAAAATGGTTAGTATATTTATATAGCCAGCTCTATAAGCTTTAATTTGATATAGGGTTTTAGGTATCTGCAGTTTAATCCGGACGCGCTACATTTTTTAGACTTGAGACACCCCTGAAGGTACACGGTAACCTTAATGTAAGCCGTCTCTTACGGAGACTTTTGATAGGAAGATAAAAGAGTATCTTTACCAGCAGAACGTTCTCTTTCCTTGAGAAAAAGTGAACTGACAACTGTTAGACTTTTGAAATAGTATCGACAAATCAATGGGTGCTGTGCGTGGCGGATAGCTCCTCTAGGTAAGTGTTTTAAATAAAAATATATATATATAGCTTATCTCATCTCGAGAACCAACACCTTAAAGCTAACAAGCATGACATCAGAAAACAAAGAACACAATTGAAACAAGAGAATAGTGTTACATTCCCGAACAAACAGCAAAACATGTATATTGCAGTATCTGTGCCACTTTCTCTCATGTTCTCTTTACATGTCTTTAGATTCCGTTTACTCAGTTTACTAGCAATGGAGGGCTAGATGCTTAAGCGTTTGAATCTGAATTACTATTAGTCGGGCTACGGGCTCCACAGCAAAACTTTCAGGGCTCCGGGCTCCAAAGAAAAAACATCAGGGCTCCACACAGCAAAAACATGGGGCTCCGGGGCTCCATAGATAAAAAATCAGGGCTCCAGGGCTCCAGGGCTCCAGGGACCCCCCCTTTGGGACCCTGACTCAAACACCAACCCCGCGGTCTGGCCAGTACCTTACGCATGCGCACAGCCATATCATCCGGACAGCTGTTTCGTCCTTGTTAGGACCCATCAGCATGGCATAGCAGTCGGACCCCTACACGTCCCGAAAGTCGTTTTTAGATGCCCTTTACTGCCAAGGCGGATGCATGCACCCCTTTAAGCGCCAGCTCCACACAACACATGTGGTAGCTGTTGGCTGGGGACAGAAAGCTTAAAGAATTCTCCTGACCATAATGATGAAAACACGACATATCAGCCGGTGCAGTCGCTTTAACCACTAAACTTTGTGAACCTTTTGAAACATGTTGAACAGATAATTTTCTGTTTCCATCGCCACCATGTTTTTTCAAATTATGATTTCCTATTTATATTTCTCCTTTTAACTGAAAAAAATGTTTAAATTTTGTGATCATTTTAGCATCATTTTATTGGTCTTGGTTACGAACCTGAAGTTTTTTAGAGGGGTCACAGTGAAATCCGACATGTTGAAGGATCAATGAGGAAAATATTATGAATGACAATGTGTGCATGGGGAGCAAGCCAGAGCACTATTTTTTTAGGCATTGGAACCTGCAGAAAAACATGTGCATACATGTGTATAAACCTGACAACGGTAACTTACATTTTATTGCGGAACAAATTTTGAATCCTTACAGAATATTCTTATGCATAACAATTCACGTGAAATTCATCACAGGCATTAATTTTATGAAGTCGCGTTTGTGTTTCAAACATTTTGCACAATTCAGTTGTTTTAAACTTCTCTAGGGGAATGTCGGAAGTGAAATTATTTATCCATTAATAATTTCTTTTTTATATTATTAGCTTCCCCTAAAATAATTTTACCAGATTCAGCTCCTGTTATTCGAGTATTACCAGGTTACAAAATGACCTGGTCAGCGACTGGAAGTCCACCGATATACACAACGCTGATAAGAAACTCTACAGTATTGGCAAATACAACAGGCAGCATGACAATGCGTTTATATGAGGAAGCAAATTACACCTGTGTGGCCACTAGCGAGTACGGAACAGATGTGAGGCAGTTCTCAGTCGTCTTATCTGGTAAAGTACCTTGTTAATTCCAATTTTGTAAAGCTAAACTAGTGAGCAGTTTGTAAAACTGATATATTTTTCCTATGTGTTTCGTCCGACTATCGCGGACTTCATCAGGGAGTTTTACAAGTAACAGTTACATGCTTGTACTTATACACAACTTAAACCATAGAATTTTAGTACTAAATCTGTGATCCCCAAAAATATAAATGTCACGCATATGTAATATGTCATTAATATGTCACAAATATGCTACACCTTAGTCACACGAAAACATTTAGCTTGTTTCCTATAACCAAATGCGTAAAACATTCTATCGTTTGGACGATATCATCACATTATAATCACATATGATATATAGAGGACACGATGTACTATCTACATAGCCACCCCCCCCCCCCCCCCCCCCCCCCCTCAGTCGTAAAAAATGTAGTATTATTCGGGCAAAACTGGTCGACTATTCGGGCATCACAGACACAGACAAATTACTGAATTATTTTGTGATTCAATGTCTTAAATTAATTGTTTTTATTTCGAATCTCACATTACTCTCTCAACTTTCTAACCGAGCTCTATACTACATCGATCATGTCATTGATGTGATAGCTCCATTAGATGCTAACCCCGTGAGCAGAAATAGGCCCTATTTACATGGAAATGGGATGATCCTAGTGCTAGGATCATCCGCGCGCGACATGTTTTCTGCGTTCAGTTTACATGCGAAGGGTTGCATTTGGCAGATTTGGCCCTAGCACTAAGATCATCCTAGCGCTAGGATCATCTTATCTGAGAGGTAGGATGGTCCTAGCGCTAGGATCATACTAGCTCCATGTAAACGGCCTCGGGAGCACCCGGGTTATCTTCGCTTTTGTTATTGTCGCTCGCCGTTTTGCTTTGCAACCGCGCCGATCTCAAAGGTACTGGCGCAGGGGGCCATCCTGCCGAATTTTTCATGTAAACCAAATGAAAAGTTGATCCTGGAAGCCGCTTTTACGGATGTAAACCAAATGAACCTTCTAGGATCATCCTAGCATCATCCTTTCCATGTAAATAGGGCCATAGAACGACAAATTTGCGTTGTGGTCCGCCAAGGGTGGGAATGATAATGTAGACTGCACAGGGACTGAAACTAAGTATAACATTTGGCGACCATCTTGCTTATTAGGACAGTATGTGTGGTTGGTATCTGGTCGATTAATAAAAGTATGTCTTCGTCGAAGTCTCGTAAAATATCTTATCGGTAACGTGTGAAGTGCGAAGAATGCGAGATGTAGAGAAGCTCATTCTCAGATCGTTCACAGCGGTAGTAAAGTAAAATGTCAGCGAGGGCTAGAATTATCATCATGACGGATAAACATGACGTCACGAGTCTCATTCGGGCAAATTAAGCTCAGCCCCCCCCCGACAAAATTTCACCCGTACGCAGATGACTATCTATATCTATTTATTGCAGATAAAAACGTCGTAACTGAGCAAAACCACAAGGTGGTATCTACCATCCCTCCCCCCTGCTACAATAATCTGTTTTGTCCTTCCTTTTCATTTTAAAACTGTGTAAGGCTCCTAAAAGCATACCATTGAAAAATAATAAACTGGACGATTTTGGAATCATGTAGTACACCAGCACTGTCACGAGCTGTTCTTTTGTTTCCTTTAGATTGTGGACCTATAAAATGCCATCAAGGGGAAGATAAATGGTATTCTAGTGGAAACACGTTTTCGTGCAGCAGCTTCAAATCAGTAGGAGATTTAATCAGTTGCGCTCCAACGATTGCCGAAGTGATGTAAGAAATCTTAAGGCACCTTCACACAACAAGCTAAAGTTGACAAACTCGGTGTTTCACAAGACAACGTCCATACACCTCAGCCTCGTTCTCAGGGTTCTTTCTTCTCAAAGGAGGAAGAGCGAGGACCCTGTGAAACGAGGTTGTACATACTGAAGTTGCAGCAAATGTTAACACGTCAAATGCGAGTTTGCCAACTCAAACAAGTTGGCAAGAATACTAGAAACAACTTCTTTTTGTCGCCATCAGTTGCCAACATGTCTGCCAACTATCTATAGGGAGCTTTAGATTTGAGTACGAGTACGAGTTTGAGTACGTGTACGAGATTAAGTAAGGAACTGTCGGTCCTTCCTGTTGCAGACCAGAAGACAAGGAGACTCTCTTGGTATAAAATTTGTGTGGTAAATGGTTTTATTTTATACATATTGAGATTTCTATTGAGAACATATTGAGATTTTCCATTGAAAACCACGTTCGGGGTTCGCAGCCAATCAGAATGGCGAAACGACTTTCTCACACGTGAAGAAAGCGTTTCGTCCAATCACAAATCTCAGTATGTATAAAATAAACAAATTACAGCATGGGCAGTGCTTTGTACGGCATTTACGCACTCGTTGGTTTGTATCAGAAATCTCACTCGCTCGCAAAGTCTCGCTCGTTCGATTTCTGATACGAACCAACTCAGCGTAAATACCGTACGCCCGCACTGCCCATGAAGTATTCTGTATATGTAGAGCACGCGAACTAGGTTTTAAAAGTCGTTCTCGTACTCAATCTCGTACTCGTAGTCCCATCTAAAGTTCCTTAATGTTACGTTCACACACCAGCCTCAATTTGACAACACGAGTTTGCCAACTTTAGTTTGCCGTGTGAAGGCGCCTTTATCCATTGACATGGCGTTAAAACTGTGATTGTGTCAAGTGATACTACTGGTCTTTCCAGTAAACCGCGACACCCAAACATTTAATGGCCACCTTAGAATTCGATCAAACTGCACCACGTGACGAGATTTTTTGTACTCGCGATGGCACTTCTTTGAAATAGACTCATTGAATCACGATCATTACCCCGAAAGCAACTAAAAAATTTCTGAGTGTCGCAGTTTACTGGAAAGAGTGATGAGAATGCACACGAAGCGTTATTCCTCGTTAATTTTACTGGTGTTTAACCTTGTGCACCAAGGTCATCCATACCAAACACATTCTTCGCTTGTTTCAACTATTCACTTTATAAACCCAAGAAAAGATCCAGTAACCTTGGTCATTTAAAACAATGGCATAGATGAAAGAATGCACTCAGAATACCAATTGGTTAGATGGACGTTAAATAAAAAATTTTAATTTGTGTGACTGTGATTGTCCAGGTAAGGGTAGCTTTGTATAGAACTACACCAGATAACTACACTTACACTGAAAATATTGACAAGTAAAAGTTCTTGAGTGTGAGAAATCTAAAAACGTCACTGTTTGACAAGTGAGAAAACAAAAGAAAGTAGTACATTTGAAGCCCCTGCCTCTTTTCAGTCTTAAAATAAACCTTAAACGTCTATTTTTAGCAACTATTAGGCCTATTGGACTGTATTTATTATCCTCTCAACTTAAGCCGCCATTGTTTACATCATGTTTATCTCGTGAATACGCGAAGCGTTCAATGAGATATTGTGTACGGGGACAGATATGCAAATGAGCACTCGATTAGTCGGTCTTTCATCATTGGGATGTAAACTTTGTAATTCCACAGGGTGTTACGTCAACCATCCAGTTTCCTCGACAGTTTCGTTTCACACAACGCATATTTTTGTCACGCTAAGATGTTATATCATCGACATATATATGTTGTATCATCGACAAATGTGATTATTCCTCTACACCAGAAGCTAAGACAAAATCTGATGAAACTTTTAGAGTCAGTATTCCGTTCAAAGATCAAGTCTCAGCGAACATGGTCAAAAGGCAAATGCGCGATCTCAGTTCAAAATCGGCATTGATGTACAACCAATCTACACCAGTAAGAAACTTGAACAGGACCTAAAGCTTAAAGAAATCAAGCCACACATCGTAAATCAGCATAGTGTTGTTTACTGTTTTAAATGTGATTTGTGTGATCCAAATTACGTCGGATATACGACGCGTCATTTGTTTCAACGCATTGCTGATCATCGATATTCTGCCATTGGTCGCCACCTGAGAGATACTCATGGGAACATTGACTTACTCAATGAGAGCCAGTTTAGAATGCTTAAAAAATGTAGCATGAAATGGGATTGTCTTGTTTATGAAATGTTGTACATAAGAACAATAAGACCCAATTTAAACACCCAGAGCGACTCCATTAGGGCCAAACTCTTTGTTTGACTTTCAATGCCTTTTAATTTATTCATCTTTTTACTATATATACTCGATTTCATTATTTCATTTTCACTTGATAATGACGTTCTGGAAACGTCGAAACGTCGTGTTATGATTTATAATATTTTATCGCAGATTTTTATTGTCAAATGTAAGATGTTATAGTCGTTTTAAATCTGTTTACACTTCAATTCTTCGGCTTCAAACTCAAGAAGAAAGAAATAGCAAATACTCTTAGGAGATTTAATTGAGGCTTTCCGTGAAAATTCTGATCTGTGAGAATGTCTGACTGCCGAGCATTTAGTCTAGTGAAGACCGTGCATAGCTCCCGGGCATATAGCCACTGCGTTATATTGAATGTAAATGTATCCTTTAGTGTTATTTATCGCTAAAAGTATCAAAAGCTTGAAACTTAATAATTACAAAATAACAAGAACAACTAAAATTAACTGTACGTTGTTTCGTATTCACGAGATGGCTCTTAGAGTCCTTTAATTATTTACATTTAATTATTTACATTTAATTATTTTTATTTATTTTTATTTATTTGCTATTTATGTTATGATAACTCTTGTGACAAGAGAGCCCTGTACTATTTGAAGACACGTAACTATGAGTATAACCTTATACAAAAGAGGAAATAATATTACAATAAATGATATTGAATTATACTTTCAGGTACGTGACTTCAAGCAACTTTTCTCATCTTCCTGTTGAAATGTTTTCAAATATCGGAAACCTACAGTTGCTGTAAGTCTACCATATTCATTGTTAACGAGGGGTATTAGGTTACCCCGAAGTTATTGAGGGGTATCATTTTGGACACTTTTGGGATTCCGTAATCGACCTCGGTAAATTTGTGTGTGTTTCCGTTACTCTTCGGCACAAATTGGTGATTCCTAAGAGACTAGCTTCGTAGTAAGATCGTTTTATGTCGTAGGCAGTTTGCGACATGTGGTATATTTTTAGCTCAATGTAAATGCGCAGGAACAAATAAGGGAGAAACAGAGCATGAGAAGATGACGCAACATTGTGCAAAGAAATGCAATGACTCCGTTTAAGTGACTAAGGGAACGACTTTCCTCATTCTGTTCATTCATAATCCTAACATTGCTTTCTCTTTAGGACTATTAGAAATATATTCTCCGTGCGCCATTCACAAGCATGCAATTGAAAGCTAGCAAGTTCAAACAAATTGCTTCTTTAAGGAATTGTTATATCATTTTGTGGTTTAGAAATTTCATTTATTTTTCAGACACCTCCAATCAAATAACATCCAAAGCATGTCTTCCCAACTTTTTGCGAATATGACGAATTTAAAATTATTGTAAGTGATAAATACTTCGATAAATAACGATTGAGTCACGCCAAAAAAACAAATATTGTTCTTCCTACTTCTTTAATGGGGTTGGTTTTATAACGTGAGCGTTGAAAATATTCTTGACGTGTTGATTATTTGAACCAATAACATCTCACATGTACGACAAGAATATGTTCAGCGTTCTTTTTTTAATTGAAACGTGCTAAATAATCGAAAGAAAGGCTAACGATGAATGAGAACTTTCCAATTGTTTGCCTCAGCCTTTGGCTTCGGCAAATAATTGATCTGCTCACCACTGACAAGTAACGATGTTTTCCTCAACCTCGTCCAATAATTGATAAAGAGCCGCACTGTAATTCTTCAATTTCCTGGTATTTATCGTGTTTATTACATCCATTTTGAAATCATTGGTATGTGATTTACTCTCAGCAGTGCGATTTATTCCCGAATCGCACTATTTTTTGCTCTAAATCGCATCTTTGCTCTAAATCGCACTATTTTTCAATCTAAATCGCATCTTTGCTCTAAATCGCATCTTGACACATGACTTCTAAGTCTTTTTGTTTTGCATACAAAATGAGATGTAAAAGCATTTCCGGTTCCTTAGTTTTACAAACCGGCTACTGGATCAATAAAATATTGGTACTGACTAAAATCCTGTATTTGGGCGATTAAATTGTGCGATTTCAAAATGAATGTAATAAAATGGTATTTGAACTTCGTGTCGTGCAATTTTGGTCTGAAATCATACGTGTGATTTTGAAATCACACGTATGATTTCAGACCAAGTTGCACTCCACTCAGTTCAATTACCATTATTTATAACATGGCAGGCAAAATTACTGAATGCTGATTGGCTGAGACAGAGAGCATTTTTTTCTTAATTATACGTAAGAAGGAAATTCCACAGGTGAATTGCAACATTTTACGCCAAACAGGAAGCGATTATTTGTGATAACCAGGCCCCGGTTCCTGAAAAGCCGATTAGCGCTAATCCACGATTAAATCAGCCTAATCGAGGGATAAAATTTATCCTTCGATTAGATTCTGTTCCTGGAAGCAAGGTTAGCGCTAACCAAGGGATAAAATAAGGGTTAAATTTAATCCACCTAGCGAGGTCGATTAACTCACTAATCGGCGAATAAATTATGTCAAAACAAACAAAATGGCGGAGTAAACTGTTCGTTAAGTTGGTCCAGGAAATATAGAAAGCAACTTATACTAGAAATAGTTCCTCTTGGCGACTTTAATGATAGATGAACTTGCTGTTGTTACAGATTCCGGAGGGAATAAACCGAGTTTTCGGCAGAAAAATGTAATTTGCAGTGAAAAGTGATCGAGTCAAGGCGGACAAACACCCGCAAACACGCAAATCTTGCAGTCTCGGCAATTACTCAACATAATAAAGCTCTTGCTAAGCTTACAGCAATCATGCTAACTTTTTTGAACGATACGATTCAAGAGATGTAGTTTTTGTATTTAGCATGGCTTTCACGAAGCAGAATATATGAAGCTTAGTTATATTATTGAAAAGCAAAATAAAAACAACACGCCATGAAATATATTCTTTTACAATGTCTTTTAACGCTCGTAAATTTTAAAACGTCATATATTAAACTCTTTACATATCGTTTTACCGGTTTGGGGACTCTATCCAAGAATTCTTGAATTAAATAATTATTTGTGCAGCACTTGCAGTAGAAAAGGGTGGGAAAAGATCGCAAAAATAAGATATAAGTTAAGCTTAAGTTAAGCTTAAGCTTAAATTGAAGAGAAGATGAAAGACAAGTTTCGATTTTTTAGCGTAAACTCTATACGCAATCAAAGCTACGATGTTGGTATAAAACTATGAAAGCTCTTTCTTTGAAATCACTGCTTTATTATTCAGATTTAATCAAAAGGTTGCATGGCTGACAATTTTAGCTAATTTGACAATTGAAATAATCGAATGGACTCACCGATTTGGTTTACAGCTTTGTCAGTTTTAACTTTCCTTCACCGAGTCAACATCGCTTTGAACTGAATCATTGATTTTCTTTCCGTTTCCTTTGACCAAATCACAAGAGATTGCGTTTCTTTTCTTCGACTAAAACAACGGTGACCAATATCAAGATTTGATTTGTATTATTTGTGACGAGACTTATTTGAGTCAGAATGGAAAACAAGAGCTTGCAAGCTTCGTGTGAGACGCCTTTTTCCCGCGCGCCTGCATGTGAATAACTGGTCAAACCGGTTTATTCTGAGTTTAATCGGGGGATAGTTAATCGAGGGTTAAATCCGTTTTCAGGAACGCCATTTTATCCCTCGATTAGTTATCCTAGGAATAAGAAACTTAATCGAGGGATAGTTTAATCGGCTTTCCAGGAACCGGGGCCAGGCGTCTGCAGGCCAGTTTGCGACGTTGAAGACCTCGAAGAAATTCATTCATGGCGGCAAAAGGTTTTAAAATTCCACCACTTCATTGAATATATGCGGATTTCTGCGGAACTAAAGAAAAAAACTTTGACAGATTTTGCTGAAAGGGACAATGTACGTTTAACAGGAGAAAGAATAAGGCTAAAAGAAGTGAAAGAAAGCGATTAAATTGCCAAACGTGCAAGCAAGTTTGAACTCGCCATTTGTTGTTGTTATCAAAGCGGCAAAAACTTCAAACACAGGTACGCTTAAATAAAACTTGCTTTGTTTGTGTCGTTAAGTGTCTTTTATCGATAAAAATTAGGCTATGTTCTCTAGATGTACAGAACAGCCAAATGTATCTTTGACCGATTAGAAATTTATTCAAACACAGTGAGTTGAAAAGTTTTTCTTGTCAATTTGCGAGAGAGTATATTCACTTCGGGTAGTTTCAAGTCTGAGTGACTCTTGCCCGCTATGTTAAAAACAAGTAATGGCGTGTTCCCTCGTAAAATTAAGGAATAATACTGATCACTTGTTTCTACAGCTTCTGAAACACACATGTTATATTAATCCTTAATTTTACTCGGGCCCATGTGATTACATATACTTTACAGCCGAACCCCGTAAGACAAATGTTCGTAATTTTTCTTCAACCAAAGTGATAGTATATGAGCAGCTGACTGACTTGGCGCATTTAAGAACTTAGAATTAGTTAAATTGTCCGTATTAAGGAGGTTAACTTTGTATGCGATGGTTTTAATCAGGACGGGAAAAACTGTCCGTTGCCCGTATAAACGAATAAGCGGGTAAAGTTTAGAGAAAATAATGAGCTTTCGGCCCGGGACCAAGACAACTGTCCGCCGTAGTAACGGAGTGCCCGTATTAACTGGGTGATGTAAAGCGGAGTTCGACTGTATTCTCATTATCATTTTTATTGTACCAATTATTGTACTTATTGTACCAAAACCTCTTAACAGCAAAGCTTTTCAAGTGTATTACTACCCAAAATGAATTTTGTCCCCAACCTGGAGGAATCTGCTATAAGTATCACTCGACAGCAACACTCAATATCCAGCCACGTGGCCAAGTTAACACGCCTAGGGTGGAGATTTGGCACCATGTAGTAACTTGGTAAACTTTTCAACTATACCTTTTCAGAGATTTGTCGTCGAACAAGATCACATTTCTACCTGACGGAATCTTTGCTACACTACCAAACTTAAACACACTGTAAGTAAAGTTAGAAAGTTAGACTAGCCCAAACCAGAAAGAAATGAGGAAGTCCTGTGCTGTGGTTTTTCGATTGAGTATTGCCTAACCTATATACCTGCATTCAAGATTTAAACACGGAGCAGTGCTATAATAGTTGAGCCTGAATTTTTCAAGTTGAAGTGTCAACTTCAAAATGGCGTCGACAAGTAACAGCGGTCACGGTGGAAAACGAATAAACTCGGGTCGAAAAGGATATTTGAAAAATGTCGGTACAGAAAAGGATATTTGAAGTAAGCCTGGTCCGCGCATGCGCACCTGTGACAGTGTCCCTTTAACCAAACAGGCGTTGGATACACCTAATTCAATAAAGGTTGCTTTGGCAGTTGGTCATTGGTAATTGGGAATTGGCATTTAGCATACGGAACACAATGCAATGCTTCGCTTGAGTGACCACCAAACAATAGCTTCCCAATGCCCAATTACCAATGACCAAAGCAACCTTTTTTGAATTAGGTGTATATACTTACAACAGCACGATACACACATGACACATCTGCTATAAATGATCTGATATATATGACGGTAAGTACGTTTATATAAACGTTAATGGAACTTTACACAGCTTTTTTTGGACTCATCGTTAATATTACCTGTCATAAGAAATTTACAACGCTTTGTTTATTTTTTTAATAATAATCACAGGTATCTGTATTCGAACGTCATTACATTTCTTGTTGAGGGATTGTTTGCCAACATAACAAACCTGAAAAAGCTGTATGTAACCGTTTGCTCTAGTTCAGTTCCAATTCAGTTCATTAATTTATCAATATACGTTTAAGCGTTATAATGGCAAAACAATGACAGGTCTACATAGAAATTAGCAAAAATAGAGATAAAAAACAAATACTAACGGAGATGTTGTATGGATAGTTTAATATCAAGGATGGTTCAAACGGAATTTATTGTTTGCTCAAAATGTATAAATTATCAACCCAAATAACTGCGTATACAGCTCAAAATACATTGATACTTAACGCCTTGGGTATTGCCCGTTTGTTTCTTACCCCACTGCTTTCGAGTTTAACTTCATTAATAATTTGGCAACAGTGTTTGAAATTGCACAAAAGTAAAATCTGTGTCGTGTCACACCATTCTCTCTCGACCGTGACGTAGGATAACTAAGTGTTTCCCGCGCATTGGGCTGTGATTGGTTAATTCAAATCGGGCTGTATGCAAGGAATTTTGCTTAAAATATTTTTTTGCAGTTAAACCGTTTTGATCAACATGTTTCCGCTGAAAATCATAAGTTAAGAACTAGTTTTGAAAGCAACAGTTTTGTGTGGAATAACCGTGATACTTTTTATCAAAGCGCTACAACTGGGATACAGAGCCTCCACGAGGTGGCTGGCAATTACAAACAAAAAACGGCGTATTAATACAGTAGAGCGCTCAGTTTATTTTCTAGTGGTTACACAGTGCATGGTAAAATAATTGCAAGAAAGGTGGGAAACGACGATAGTGTAATTTCCGAAAGCAAATGTAACAGACCAACCGGTATTTATGAATATGGTTGCGAATTTTCAGTCGCCTCCTTTTGTTGGTGTGAGGCCCCGACTATTCAAGACATTTGCGGTACTTGTTATTTCATGGTTTTACTGATACTTCGGGTTAAACCTTCACAGGTCGTTAAAGTCCAACGCGATCAGTTTTCTACCCGAAAGAGTGTTTGCCAAACTAACAAAGCTACAGTTTTTGTAAGTAACCCAACACGATGTAACCATTTAATTAGTATGATGTAATATGAAATCATGCATAAAATTTAAAATCATAGAAATATATATAATGCGATTAATTATATATATTTATGTATTCTTGTATGGCCTTAACCCTTGGACGTACAAAAATCGGAGAAAAACCTTAATTCTCTATTTTCGAATTGCCCATAATACACTTTGTTTGCCCCCCAAATTTTGCATAAACTATTGTTTTGAAATGCTCTTGGGAATATGCAGTCCTCCCAAGAGCATTTACAAACAATAGTTAATGCAAAATTTGGGGGCAAACAAAGTGTATTATGGGCAATTCGGAAATAGAGAATGGGTGTGAATGGTAAGTAAAGGACTGCAAACGAAAATGCTGCTGGTGTACGTAGGATCTGGAGAAGATCTAGTCAGCTGAAAATAGAAATAAAATCAAGGCTGATACTACGTGGAACATTTAACGCGACAACGACATGAACGCCAATTCCCTACCAAATCGCACGTGTTGATGACCACAGATGAGCTCAAATTCAAAAATTTGCCAACAGACCGTTTTAGCTTGTATGTTTTGTTTTCCCAATAATGTAGATCATGTGATGTTACCCTAGAGAACTGTTTCTGTAAAATTTTGTTTTTTTTCACGTGCATATGTATGCATAATGTATGAAAAGACAAGAACAAATTCCCTTGAGAACATCACATGACCTACATTGGGAAAACAAAACATACAAGCTAAAGAGGTCTATTGACCCACGTCATAGCGGCGCGTGACCATGAGTAACAGGCAAAGAATTTGTAATATCATGTCATGTAAAAATACCATGAGCTCAAGCCATTTTTAAATAAAAATGCGTGTTTTTCACCTATATATGCTACTAAAAGCAGGAAAATGTATAACTGTGTCATATTTTACAACTCTAGCAAAAACTATTTGCAATTTTTTTTGCATTTTCCCGATATAGTTAAAGTTTTTGTAAAATCCAAGATGGCGGCCATAGGAGGTGTAAAATATTTCCGATATATTGTAACACCTCAAAAACCCTAGAGAGGGGTTGCAACCCCCCCCCCCCCCCCCCCCACCTTGTACCAGGTTAGAGGTGTAAGTTTGCGTGTACGTCCGAGGATTAAATAATCCAGTTTCTGAATTTCTGGACATCGTCGAATTAAACGATGTCCAAAAATTCAGAAACTGGATTGATTTATTCAGGCACCCTTCCAGAAACTTTGGGATACCGAGCACCAGCTTTTGGCAATGATATTTCTGGGATCATTTGGGTATCGAATATGAGCTATGGTTATCAATGATTGCCTTTGGAAACCATTAACATAAATATTATGTATCGTAACTAACTCTGGTGAGCTAAACGGTCCCAGAAATCGTAGTGCACGTGGCGCAAGCAGCTGTTACTTGGTCTTCCTGACGTTTCTGGATCACGCGTGATTACAATTACGCAAGAGTTCCAAGTGTAAGCTGTTTTCCCCTCAGAAAGAAAAAGAAAAGAAAACTAAAAAAGTTAGCGGCGTGTTGTAAAGAAGATAAAATGCTGGCTCTGTGCTTTTTTGAAGCCCCGTGTTCCTTGACTCCGTGTTATAGGCGAGGTTAATATGTTTAATTTTGCATATTTTCAGTTTAAATCTCTTTTTTTGTAGGGATTTGTCTTTAAACGCGATTACATTTCTACCTAACAAAGTGTTCGTCGAGCTTACAAATCTGCGAGATCTGTAAGTCAAATTTAGCGCCCCATATATGAAATGCGATTGTTTGTATCAATACCTGCAAACACCCCATTCCGACAGAATGTTTGCTTGTCAGGTCCGTCTAGCATGATAATATGGCGCATGCGAATGTCATGATCACGAAGAAAAATTATAATACATTTCCACAGGATATTGTCCTCAAATGCTATTGTTTCTTTACCCGAAGACGTGTTTGGCACGCTAACCTCTCTCGCCAGTCTGTAAGTGAAACAAATCTCCTGAATTAAATCACGGTTCCTTTTCGACTCTTTTCTGTAAAACCATCACTTGCACTGTTGTTATTTTTTCATATTCGGTAGTGTTTACAGGATAATTGTGTAAACTTGACATGGATGACGTCAATCCATTATTAAGCCCCCTCTCTGATAAGCTCCACGCCTCTCTCTAATAAGCCTTCCCTCCCCCCTCCCCCTCCCCCCCCCCCCCCCCCCCTCTTTTAAGCACCCTCCCCCCTTCTCCTTCATGACCAAAACAATAAATAATGGGAAGCTATTTCAATTTATGAACTACAGAAATATGGGTGGTGGATTAACTGCTGGCGTTTCACTAAATTATAATAAGCCCCCTCTCTCTATTATCCTCCCCCCCCCCCCCCCCCCCCCCCCAACGCGCTTGAAATTAATAAGCCCCCAGGGGTTATTAGGAGATTTATGGTAAACAAGAAAATTGAAGAATTTATCGTCAAACTAATTTCAATAATCGCATGAAGTTAAAATAATAAAATAATAATTAAAGAGGGATTACGGTATGTATATAAAAGATATATACAACATAATTATTTATATTTATAAAAAACAGATGATATAACAATAAACGAGGCAAATATAAAAGTACAAAAGTGTAACATCTATTTTTTTTTAATGTTTTGCCGGATAAAATATTTCCACAGGGATTTGTCTTCAAACGCTCTAACAACTCTACCACGGAGACTTTTTGCCACACTGAGAAATCTTGTTTACTTGTAAGTAAAATGAAGCAGAACTCTAAAAAAGCACCACTTGATGTTATCATTAAACGGGTGCCGAACAAAACGATCAAGCCTGAGAAACATTTATGTAAAATGAACACGCCGAAAGAAAGGTACCTTCCTTCGCAGTTTACAATAATAATAATAATAATAATAATAATAATAATAATACGAATATTTTGTCAGGATAACCCATCAGTGCAAAAAAAAGCACTGTTATCAATGGGTTCCTGTTACAATAAAAATAAAAAATAAAATATTTAGCCTAAAAATATAAACTGAACAGAGTTAATAAAAAAGTAAAATATAAGATAATTACGTTATATAAAAAATTCGTAAATATTAATGACCAAAAATATAAATTTGCCTCGAAACATCGAAAAACACATCAATCAGCTAGCAGTTTTTAGCACATCCATGCAAGTTTTTGTACATCACTGCAAATCTTTGCACATCCATGCAAATCATCCATGCCTTATCGTAGCGAGTTATGAAGTGCGATATGCGTAGTTAAGAGTGGAACTAAATGTTTTACGTGAATTCCACCAAAATTAATCAAACAATGTTTGATCTACTGATTAATCTTATGTCCATTACACAGGATTTTTCATTCAAATAGAATTACCAGTTTACACGAGGAACTGTTTTTGAATCTGACAGAGTTGTATTGGCTGTAAGTAAATGTGAACTTATTTATCAGTCACAGTTGCAGTCGACGTATTTTATCGCTTTAATGCATGAATTTAATTAGTTATGCGTGGACCTTCACTCCAGCCTCAGAAAGTGAAGCATAAAAGTTTAGTTTATATGTTTGAAAACAGTTGTTTTAGTTATTTTTAGTTAAAAATGCAAAGTATTTTAAACATATGCGACCATTAATTTTTAAAGATTTTAAAATATTATAAATTTAACACAATACATTTAAGAATTTCACAATCAGTCGTCCTACGTGATTACTCTAACGCTATGCTCTATTGTACATCATGTTTTTATAAACTAAATGTACTTTTTTATAGGGACATGCATTCAAATACCATTACGTTTCTTCCTGAAAGAATGTTTGTGACACTGACTGAAATATTTTTCATGTAAGTAGACTTCACGTTAACCAACACGCCACAAATAATACAAACAGCTATTTTTAACTGCCTGAACGCTAAGAGGAACCTAGGTTATTTCGAAGAACCTAACTCTATTACAAACAAAGGAGGTCAAATTAACTTCGCCATAAAGGTACAAATGTATTTCAACTTTTTATGACAATAGCCACTTAATGGGAAAATTTGTGTCTCTTACATTGAGAGTCAAAAGAAAAGCAAACGGTAATTAAAAACTTTAACGCGACGGAAAAATAACAAAGTGAAAAATAGTTTTCCAAGTGCGTTAACCCTAATCAGACCGGGCTTTTTTCGTCTTCTGGAACCGGGGGGGGGGGAGTATTCCAAAAAATGGAAAAATCATTTCAACGGAGAATTTAAACGGAAAGCAAACAGTTCCTAGATAAATGTATAGGTTATCAAAATCAGCTTTAGTTAAAACGCTTCAGTGTTCACGGGATATAAAAAAATTATACTTTGAAATTGAAAATGATGTACCGCTATTCGTTTTGTTTCTATATATTTTCTAGTGTCCTTTGGTTTTTCTCGAAATTATGATTGATGTCAGTGCAAAACGCTATCGTGAGCTAGCATTTTTGCTCTGACTTACGGATCTAATCAAATCCCACACGATTCAGCGGCAAGCAAAATAAATACCATCGTTCAACGAATTTCTGCCCAGATACAATTTTGCATATGCCCTAAAATGTTCATTTTGATCGTGTACTTATTGTGTGAAACATATTTACAGGGACTTGTCTAAAAACTCTATAAAATTTCTACCTGACGATCTTTTTGTCAAGACGATAAACCTGAGAGAACTGTAAGTTAAAGTTCGCAGATTGAAAGACCGTTTAGTAACTGCCAATGTATTAAATATACTTCACAAAATATCGAAAAACTCAGCTTTCAACTTTCATGATTAGTGAGTAAGATGAGGTTTTTACTTGTTATAGATGCAGGACGCTTCGTGCCTGATTTCAGGAAATGGGATAAAAGACCGATACAATGTTAAACCGGGCTGAACGTCTTTTATTTTTAGGCACTTATCTTTTAACGCTGTTAAATTTTTATCTGATGGACTGTTTAATTCACTGAACAAACTGGTGAAACTGTAAGTAGAGACGAAGTCACATTAGAACATATTTGCAATCATTCGGTTCTTTAGATTTATCCCTTAATTGCTTTTCGTGATGAAAATTGAAGTGTAACATATTTGCCTTGGCGTGGCTGAGTGGCTTGTATGTCCTAATGACTCTGAGAGCTATATACCCCTGGCAGGGTCTCCCATGCCGGAAAGGTCAAAGATTAGGGTCCAGAATAAAATCAGTCTCGCGATCATCCAGGTGTTGGGGTTGGGCTTGAGGCTAACAACCTTATCCCATAAAAAAGTATAAACATATTTGTTTAGCTCGGAGAATTATATGAAGGAGAAGACGGCGGATACACTCTGACAAATGTTAGTTTTACACTGGAGGAACTGTTAGTTGAAAACTAGGATGTTTTAGCAAAAAGCAGCTGAGGATAATTTGAGATTTTCAGATAACGCACCTTAAAGAACCCGATCATGACGAGTCACACAACGAATATTCAATGCCTCTTATGGCGCTTACCATTTGTTAAAACTGGCCAGACGGAACGGTTAGTTCGTAAACAGAATGAAACTTTTAAAGATCTGTTCCTACAGGCCCATCAACATGACACATGCTATGAAAAAAATGACAAAGACGCATCCAAACCAGTCGCGCGCCATTTTAATCTTACTAACCATTCTAAACAACACATGACAATCTGCGGCCTTTCCCTACACCAGGGTAACACAGAAAGCCGTAAAAACCTAGAACAAAAAATCATCTTTCAAATCGGCACTCTCAAACCCCACGGAATCAACGAACGCTTTTCATTCAACTAATCTACATTTGTTTTTCACGTCACCAAATTTCCACCAATAGCGTAGCTCCACCGCTTACTATATAAAACCACACACTACCCACAATTCCTTGATTCGCTCCGACGAAGGGCTAGCGCTCGAAACGTCAGCTATTTGAATCTTTTTACGGTGGTCAATTTACCTTATCGACTCAGTCGATAAAACTAAATTCTCGTGTTTCATCCCCCCACCGACGCAGCACCACAGTTTCTCTAGAAACTAACCCCATCCATCTATCTACCAATTGACCGTTCTGGACGACCAGTTGGTAAAAATAACAGCATACTATTTACGAATTGACTGGCACAGCCGACCAGTTCTGACAAATGGTAAGTGCCTTAGACAAAAACAAAAGAGAAAGGCTTTACTGATTCATATTTTAACGAGAAACATTGTGTAACGTATTTTTTACATTTCCTAACTTCGCAGAAACCTGACTTCAAACGATATCCAAGAAATTCCAACAGTAGTATTTTCAAATCTTACAGCTTTACGTTATCTGTACGTTTGAAAGAATTGATCAAGTATTTGGAATGTGAGATCTCAAACATAAAGGCATGGTTCAGAGCCTAATTTGCATAAAATCTGACTTTGAAGTGATTCACCAAATCAGGCTCAAACGTGGTAGCAGGATAAAACCTTGCTACCTTAACCATTGTTTACTTTAATGTGTCAAATATTTGTATCACGTGACCTGTTATCATTGTTTTCTTACACCAAAAGAAAATCGAAAATAAGTGCTGTGATAGCATATGGTGGATACAAATTAAACGTTAATGTAAATGTATGGTGTTCCTTTATCTGCCCTGAATGGTTGACTATGATTTACATTTAAAGAATTCATTTGTCAAACAGGTCACGTGACATATTTTTTCTCCTAATATCTTGTTAATAAAATAAAAAAATAATTGTCTATTCCGGGCATTGGTAGTCTTTATGCATTAAGGCAAGAAATAGCGTATGATTTCCCGTCAGCCAAAGTTAACCATACCTGCCCCATTTAAAGTTTCCTTTTTGTATAAATTATGACGTCATAAGACGCGTGACCAAAATAATTCAACCTTAAGGAATTTAAGGATGCTAAATATCGTTTGTTTTATACTTTTGGTCATTGTTAGGGATAACAAACAATATATGTACTTCCATAGGAAGAAAAAACTAACTTTGCAGTGAATCTACACCAAGGGATGAGCCATGCTTTAACACGCTTGAGATGTTTATAAATAAATTCCCTTTTGTACAAAAAAGAACTTACGGGATTGCGTTGATTGTCGTTTCCATCCACGGCTGTAATGTATGTTTTTTTTTGTTTTTTTTTTTTTTTTTTTTTTTTTGCAGGTACCTATCTTCAAATAGAATTGAAAACCTACCCACCAAGCTTTTTACCCAAAGAAACCTAAATATTGTGTAAGTCTTCTCCAAATGACGTCTTCTCAAATTGGCATTCAGAATAAATAGAAACATTTCGATATCAGTTTTCACTAAAAGGAAGTATCATTTTACAAAACACAAGTTTAAAATATAATTTGCACTAAGTAAGAAGCAACTAAAACAATTGCTCGAACTGAAATTTGACATGGCTGAGATTCCCACCTGGCGTGAGTAAGATATATTGGCTATGCATGATCACGCCATAAAACCAGTCAGGACGGAAGTGTGGCAATAACACTCCTGTACGTTGCTTCCAAGGGCAGTGTCGAAAGAGGCTTACTATGGGCTTGTTTGTTATCCTTGAATAGAAAGAAAACATCGCATCACGAAATCAAATTAAATGAATTGTAATCATGCACCTCATCCATAAACTACTGCTTCTGCTTTGCTCTGTACAAGCTTTTTATCCAATTTAATTGTTTATTTGGTGACATTTGGCGATATAACATGGACACATTAGGTGAGCGAAATTTCGACTGTCCCATTAACACAACTCAGTTACTTAGATATAAACGACACTGGTCAGACTAAAAAACACGAATTAACCTTTCAAACAGCAGTGATTCGTAGGATGAAGAAAGAGACCTACAAGAGTGCAACGAAGAGCAAATCCGGGGGGGGGGGGGGTACTCCCTATAATGGGCTATACGGGGATGCTCCGCCCGAAAGGGGTACCTTTTTGAGGCTGGAGGTATATGAAAGGGTAGGGATTTCACGAGTTGAAGTATATGAAAGGGTAGGGATTCAACAAAGAATAGGAAAGGGTAGCGAAAACACGAGTTGAAGCATAAAAAAGGTAGGGAAAACTGCCATTTAAGTATTATAAAAACGGTCGTTCAAAATATATCAAACAGACGCACGTAAAGGCTAAATGAAAGGGGTATCATTTTCAATGAAAGGTATATGAAAGGGGTACCATTTTCAATGAAAGGTATATGAAAGGGGTACCTTTTCTGTCAAAAACGGTATATGAAAGGGTAAGGGTTTGGACTTTGGGGCGGAGCATCCCCGTACAAAACTTTGTTGAGTACCCCCCCCCCCCCCCCCCCCCCCCCCCCCGCCCCCGGGGAGCAAATGCAAGACAAAGATAAAACATAGCATTTATTACCAATCGCATGGATCTGGGTAATTTATGGTGTAATTACAATTGTAGGACAAATGTTTAAATTATGTAACCAAAAATGTCACATTCCTATATTACGCGTTACTGGTTTAAGAAAGCAAATTCACACTAAACACAAATAATGGCATAACATCTTTCAGATATCTTTTTTGCTGTTATTGGTGGCAGTGCTTCTCTCTTCTCTTTACAGTGACCTCAGCACAAACAACATACGCAATCTTGCGAAAGACGATTTCTTTGCTCTTAAAATGTTACAATATTTGTAAGTTTGACGCGGTTTAATCTAAAAAATGTCCCTTCTGACCAACTGATTTGTGTCTATCCTCCAAACCTCGAAGGAATGTTTTATAGCGTATTTGATCATTTATGGAGCAATCGGCGGTGAATGTTAACATTAGAATGTTAGAACATTTAGTACCATGGTTAGTTCCCAAAAATTGCAAAGACAGGGGAAATGGTTTAGGGGCCGATTACATGGCGAATTTCAGCCCGGGCTGAGATTTCAGCCCGGCTTCCGAAATAAATCCTCTTAAAATGAAGTTAGCGATTACATGAACAAAGTTTCAGCCCGGGCTGAAAATTCCAGCCCGGTTTCAGAAACCGGGCTGAAATTTTCAGCCCGGCCAAACGGGCTGAAATTCGCCATGTAATCGCATCAGAATTTCACCCCGGGCTGAAAAGTGAATTTCGGCATGCGCAGTGACGCCATTTTGATTCTCGTTATCAATCTTCCCGCACAATTTCAAACTTGGCGCCCGGGCTGAAATCTCAGTCCGGGCTGAAATTTGTCATGTAATCACTACGAAATTTCAGCCCGGTTGACCGGGCTGAAATCTCAGCCCGGGCTGAAATTCGCCATGTAATCGGCCCCTTAGTCAGTTACACTTGAACTAAAATTATCATACTTAAAATTTGTGTGTAACTATAGCGAAATGTATTAGACGGTGTTTTTTTCTGCTTTTTTTCTGCTTGTAATTTTCTTAGTTTTCTTTTTGTAAGATGTTTTATTGCTTTGCCTTGCCCTGTCTAGATTAGCTTCGTAGCTATTTGCGGGACAATCAATATTGTTTCTATTTTAATTACTGTCAATAAATTGTTGTTGTTGTTGTTGTTAAGCGTTGAATGAGTTCTAGCATTTGGGCTAGACTGTAGACATTGAGCCCGCGATATGTAATGGTCACCTGCCTTAGCCAAAGGGACAGCGTTGGAGAGAGGGGAGGGGAGAGGAGGGGAGTTGGACTTAGGGAGCTCTAGTGGGGAATCGGTGGAGCAAAACGCCTAGGAAAGGGGAGCGCATAATCTTTTATTTAGAACTTTCCGTATTCACGAGTTGGCTCATAGGAGCCTTTCATTTGACAAGTTAATCAACATTTCTAATGGAATAGGACGCAAAATATGTTAAAAAATTATATATGTTGCATTCGCCTTTTGAGAACTTTTTATTATAGCTATAAGACGTTTTATTCTTCTATTTTAAATATGTACAATGTTGAAGAAGAGAATGCTGCGATCTCTTGTTTGTTTTTATTTTTAATTTAAAGAAGAAAATAAATATGCGCGCGTTTGCTTCAACTAGTTTTGTCTGCTCTCATTCCTCCTTTTGTAGACTTGTTTAATATATGAGTTTAACGAATATATATTTTTTTTATTTCCAGGGATCTTTCTTATAACAAAATTCAACTTTTACCAAAGGAATTTTTGTTGAATAATGTAGAATACATGTGAGTTTCTTAGAAATGTTGGCTTTTCAATGACTTGACTTTTCTCAGGTTTCTCTCTGGTGATTACACTTATCAAAGAATTCGTGGCTTTCAAAGTATCATAGTTTTTGTAGTAAAAGTACGTTACACAATTTAATTTGAAACATTGATTTAGTTTATGCAAAAAATATTGTTTTACTCTCACTGTGCGAAAATACTCTCTGTAGCCAAAACTTATAATGAGGTTTCATTGCTTGCTAGATTCCTGCAGAATAACATGATTCCCTTAATATCAAACGAAACCTTTGTCAGCTCCATCAAATTTCGATATCTGTAAGTACATAGGATTGGGTAGAAAGAACTTGCGAACGGAACCACTTGACGCATTAATTTCTTAGCCGCTTATTTTATGCAACTTATTTCTCATGCAACCTCAAGCACAATATAATTATGTAACCTCGACTAGGAATAACCGGGCTTCAGAAACAGATCTTTATAACTATTATGAGCTAAGGTTGGCGAAAGCACTCTTTGCAGAACTGACACGCAATGATCTTGTATCTTGAATATTGTATTTTGGGCTAAAACGTTTATCACCTTTATTTATTTATTTTTATTAAAAGGGTCCTATATATAAATATTGTTAGCATAATTTCTTCATTCTTTAAAACAGAAAATGAATAAATGGGTACGGGGAAACTTGAAATAGTTTCTTGGAGCGTTCAACTCGATATCCGAGTGTGCGTAGCGAAAGAGTGAGATATCAGACGATTTCGAAAAATTCTTCGAATAATGTCCGAAGTTTGTACGAACCTTACCGATCATGTTCCGAAATTTTCCGAATATTTCCGGAGATTTCCGGAGATTTCGCAGGAAGATCCAAAAATCTTTTTAGATTGTTTGATATTTTAAGAGCAAACATCTAGTTACTAAGGTGAAGATATTGATATGTTCACTCTTTACAGTGAAGATAAAATTGATATCTTCGCATGTGTCGAGATATGATTTTTCCGCTAAGCACCTTCACTTGTCAAACTGTCATGGCCGTCAACTGTTCCTTTGTTACATTATAAATTCTAGATTTCTCAACGCCAACCTATTGACGAGTATTCCATATCGATGTTTCTATAATTTGCAGGACCTTGAGGTAATGTAAGTATCACGCAGCGCTCTATTACATTTTATAAACTAATTTGTGATACACCGAGTGTTCTGATTGGTCAAAAACTTATTGACTATTGTGTCGGTAAACTTGCATAGAAAACCGCGCGAGAGAAACTGACAAAGTCCCCGTTCCCGATATGGCATCACCACGCGCGAAGACGAAGAATTTCACAACTCGAGTTTGGTGATTCTTGCAAACTATAAGTTGCTGCTCAAACCTAACACCAAAATTTCCCACGAGTAAACTTGACTAAATAAGCCGTAACCAAAAATGGCTTATCGTCAAAAGAACACTAAGCTTATTTTAAAAGCAACCTCGATATCGGTACTCTGGAAAATTCACTGAGCTGAATGTTCAATAAAAAGCTCAATGTGGATCTCAAAAAGCAAACAATGGTTCTCAAACTGAGGAATTTTTCGGTTAAGATTCAACTGAAGTTTATAAATGTGTCTACAAATCCTTGGATAATTTAGCCTCTACTCCGATTGCTTTTACGCTTTATTACATCCATTTTGAAATCACTGGTGATCCTTGCAATCTGATTGGCTCTCAGCAGTGCGATTTATTCCCGAATCGCACTATTTTTTGCTCTAAATCGCATCTTTTTCTCAGCAGTGCGATTTATTTCCAAATCGCACTGTTTTTTGCTCTAAATTGCATCTATAAGTCACATCAATATTGGTACTGACTAAAATCCTGTATTTAGGCAACTAAATTGTGTGATTTCAAAATGGATGTAATAAAGTGGTAATTGAACTTTGGGTCGTGCAATTTTGGTCTTGTGATTTCAAATCAAACTCGCGCTGCGCGCTCATTCGATTTTGAAATCACGCGTATAATTTTAGACCAAATTGCACTCCACTCAGTTCAATTACCATTATTTATCGTGTTTTGTTCTTGAGAGCACTTCGCTTTCTATAGAGTTTGTAGTGGATACAGTTTAAATTCTGAGTTACGTCCAAGCAGGGATGATCAATTCAGGGCATTATATATGTATGACTTGCTTATATCAAATAAATAAAATTAATGTATTTTTGCTGTTGTCTACCAAGAATGCTTTCAGATAATCCTATAAAGAAAATCGCTCCGGAGGCGTTTAGACTTGGTGATAACAATTTAACAATGTAAGTTGTCAATATTTAACTAAATCTCTCTCTTGTATAAAAATCATGAGCGTTTCTTTCACTAAGTTTCTGGGCAATTTGTCGTTTATATCAGGGTTGGGAGCATTATAGTGGCAGTTTGTCGAGAGCTATGACTCAAGATACAAAATATACGGTGAAACTGTTTTAAAGGTTTCTGCTTACTGCGCGTTTCAATATTAAACTAGCAAACACTGAAGTATCGTTTTTCACTGCTGCAAATATCATAACGGATGTCTCCGGAAACAATGATGCTTACGTAAAATGGTCACACGGTCATGTTTGTGGATTGTGATTGGTGGATTTTTATCAATTTTGTAAGTTTCTGTTTTCAGGGGTCCAATGTTTGTCGCTTTAATCATAATTGATGGCAGCGTTGTAAAGCGTAAACCTTAGTTGGGCTTGAACTTCAGTTTTCGTGTGTTATTGAAAGGCGCAGTGAAACGGCGGTTCTACAATTGCACCCTTGAGACTCTTGAGTCTGCATTTCGTTCTCCCCCCGGGGACTCCCATATGAAAGGGGCGGGGATGCTCGTCGGAAATTTTGAATTAAACCCCAAAAGGAGACCAATCTGGGCGTAGCTCAAGCTTTTTTAACCCCTAAAAGAAACCATTTTGAAACACAGACAAATATGATATATTTATATTTCTTCGCGTGCAACCCTAAACGAGACTTTGACGGCTAAATATAATGGCGTTTTGCCCAGAAAATCCTAAGTGAGACCTAAATCCGAAATTTACACTCCTAAGCGAGACGACGAGCATCTCCGCCACTTTCATATGGGAGTCCCCCCCTCCCCGGGGTTCTCCCTAAGGGCGATAATTATAACATAAAATAGGTCATCACAATATCTTAAACACTCTATATGTTTTTTATATACAAACAACTAGTTTTAACGCTTCGTGAAGTACATTTTTTTGTAAATTAACAAAGAAATATCTACAAGAACAGAAACTCCTTACCAATGTCATGATATATCTGAACTGTCTCTACTCGTCGGCGTTCTTTGCAATACCGAGTGAAGATAGAAGATAATTAGGTAAACAAATCTTCAGTATTTTTCTTTAGTTAATGTTATCATATTTTTCTCAGTTAATTTTACCTCCTTTCTCACAGATATATGCTGCGGACACCAGTGAAGATCTTGAGTCTTGAATCTTTCATCGGCTTCAGTGACTTACATTCACAACTGTGACTATCTCATTAAAATAAATACGAACAAATAAACCATGTTATCATTTAAGTTATTTTTCCAGTGTTTTGATTGGTCTAGAGTCCATTACGTCATCTGCAAATAACTGCCTGTGAATAATGATCTACTCATGCGTACAAAGTGAAAAGTCGTTTTGCTAGGAATAATGCTCTGCTCGTACGCAGTATTGTCCATCACCGTCCTCTACAATGGCAGCTCGTTTTCCAGAATTATCTGAGAGCGATAAATGATAAAACAATTTGAATGATAAAACAGTTATTGAACTCGGTTTTCGCAAAGTATCCTGGTATATTAATGTCTCGCCGATCAATTATTTGCCCCTATCTTTGGCATCGGCAAATAATTGATTTGCTCGCCACTGACAAATCACGATATTTTGCTTAACCTTGCCAAACAATTGTCAATTGTTTCCTTCAATATTGAGATACTCGTGCATTTTCATTATCCACGTGACCAAACATTAAATACCAATTGTTAAATTTGGTCGGGGGCTATGAAAAAGAGGCTTCTAACTAGATCGTCATGTCAGACTTAAATTTATTTTTAATTTAATTGTAGAATATAAAAGAACGAATATAAACTATTGCTGCAACAAAACTGTAGCGGATGGCGTAATTCCTTTCGACTTTCAGTAACGGAGTAGCTAAGCTGGAAAATTTTTTTTTTTTTTTTTTTTTTTGCTAACATAGCTCGATGTCATTTACTCGACGAAAATATACACTTATATATATATATATATATATATAAGTATAAATAAATAAATAGATAAATATATATATATATATATACCTGGATTTTTGAAAACGTGTTCAACGAAAATTTACGCAATTTCACTACAACTAGCCAACACAAGGGTTTTTATGAGCCCGATCAGCCCGAAAATCATAGAGAAGAGAGAGAAGAGGGAAAGGAAGGGAGAGCGATAGAAAAAAAAACTAGCAACAGTCTATTATACTTTATATTTTTATATGAAAAACAAGGCCAAGAACGCTGAAACGCTTACTTAGGGCGATATCGTTTTCAAAAATCCAGGTATATATATATATTTTTTCCTTTTTTTATTTAGGGTGATAGACAATAAAGTGCTTAGAACACTGAAATATCATACTAATGGCCAGGCGTGCACGATATATATGTTAGTACAATTAAAGTGAATAAAATACCTTTTGGTAACCAAACATAACTTTAGACTCCGTCTTTCTTTCAGCTTCTCAGTTGCTTGCGTGGCATAAGTCCGAAACCAATCCTCTCCATCTATTTCTCTTCTGTGCAGATCTCAGTACATAAATCCATGTTAAACCTTTCGCTTTCAACTCTGCCGAACGTGAACGCCTCTATGTTTGAACAGGGCGCCCCCTCTTTCTATTGCCCTGAGGATACCAATCAAGGGCTGTCTTTGCTACGTTTCCGTCTGGTTTTCATAGAGTATGCCCAATCCATTTTCAAGAACTGCTCTTCAACGCGACCTCCACTCGTTCTTGGTCCTCCCTTTGCACAATTCCTCGTTCGTTTTCTTCTCCGGCCATCTGATGTTCAGGATATTTTGCAGACACTTATTCATAAACGCTACATAAATTAAATAACCAGTAGTAGTTAGTTTATTCATTGACATGCATTGTTCCCCTTGTGCTGTGTTCACGTTTCCCGTAAACATGTTTACAATTTCATCGTTCACTTAACGTTGTTAATTTTAAAACACGTTTGATGCCTGGTGCTATAATTCATACTATTTTACGAAGTATTTTACGAAGCAGGCCCAAGCTCGCAAAAAATCTTTATAACTACATATGAACCGAAACAAATAGAGCTCGCCTTGCTGTTACGTGTTTTGTGGTTTAATCTCATTTTTCAACTGAGCTCTTCGGGAACTAATGGCAATGCAGTGTTTAACAAGGAGACGACGTTTGAGCTGACGTGTTTCGGGGTGTCAGTAAAACGCGGGGTCAGGGCCGGGGTCGGGGTGGGATTAGGTCTAGGATTAGGTATGGGATTAAATATAATCCCTTTACCTAATCCTAACACTATGCCTAATCCCATACCTAATCCTAGACCTAATCCCACCCCGACCCCGGCCCCGACCCCGCGTTTTACTGACACCCCGTGTTTCGTCTGTTTTTGAGCGAAACTACCTCGTGAGTTAAAATAAACATGTTGCGATCATGATTCGTGCAATTCGCCGCCTGATGGGAAACGTTTTATAGTGAACATGTTTTATTCGTGATCAGACTATACTAAAAATGCTAAAATAACAGGTCTATACCATTTCTTTCGGTGTTTTTACCCTCGGGCGTACAAGGGGTCAACTATAAGATACAAGGGGCGAACTTAACCAACATGTCACCCCCTTAGGTTTTTTAAAACTACATTTAGTAGCTTTCATTATGGAATACCAAGGCTTTCAGTAGCTTTTATACTCTTTCTCGTGCACATTTTGACGTGAAAAATTTTATTTCGCGCTTTCCCCTTCGGACTTGCTACTTCCTTTTTATTCACATTTGTAGTTTTCCCGCTGTTTATTTAAAAACCTCTGTAACAATGCTTGCAATAAAGTTGGAAAAAAGGTACTTTTTAAGTCACCAGTGATTAAGTTTTTTACCTGTTTTTCTTGTTCCAATGATTCAGAAACTATCTTTGTGTTTCTTAGGAGTCCTCACAATACTGAGTCCGAAGCCATCATTGTGTATGCGCCGGAATATAAAACAGCAGCCTTGGCCTATGTGTACACTCTCTTGGCATCGGGATTTGAACGTCATCCCGAGAGCCGCAAGGATTATTATAAGTTGCTGCCATGTCCTGAGGGGACATTTTTTAACTCTTCTTCTAGAGGTGAACAAGGATGCATAAAATGTCCTGCAGGTACTTTTATCACATTGAGGTTTGTTCCAGTTTGCAAAGCCGTGAATGTTTGCTTGAACAAGCGAATAATGTTTTTTATTGCTGTTTTCTAGACATGTTCCAGTTTGCAACATGTACTGCTCAGTTTTCAGAAGCAGTCATGAAACTATTGATTGTAATGAACAAAGGAGTCCACTTATCTAATATTATTTTTATTAGGTTTTGCTTCAGTCCCGGCGTAGTCAATCGAACGAATCCGAACCAAAAACCAATCGAACCCAATCGTTCGATTGGAGTTCTTCGATTGGTTCGGCAATCGAACATAATCGAACTGGAACTTTTCGGTGAGTTCGATTAAGTTCGATTACCGAACCCAATCGAACTCAATCGACGCGATTGGTTTGATTTTGTTCGGTGAGTATAGTTTACAAGTCAGACATTCGAGAATAAATGTTACGGTTCGTCAAGTAGCGTCGTACATCTTTGGCTTGAGTTTTTGAAAGCGGCTTAATTTCTACCCTCACTGGAACATTAATTCCACCACCAGGCCTCCATCTTCCTCTCGGATCATCTTTGGGGCTATCAGTCACAAACCTTAGACCATAAAAAAGGAAATTTTATCAGACCTTTGACCATATCAGCGAGTGCTTCACGTTAGCGTGAATGAGACTTACACTTCAACTTTTTCCGTCAGCGGCCATAGCACAGTCACCAGTTCACGTTGTAAATGGGCCAAGCTGGCCGCGGTCACCATCCATTACCCTCAGAGCCGGACCCCTTTCTCCTCTTTTCCGCTTGACAACAAATTTATCTCCGACACGGACGTCGAAAGAGCACTCGTGGTAGCCCTTTACCACCGCTTCCAGAATGGTAAGTTTGACCTCTTTTGCCCTGTCCGAATTTTTCGGTGAGTTCCATTAAGTTCGATTACCGAACGTTCGATTGACTACGCCGGGTTCAGTAAACGACTTTAAACAGATTTAAAACAGACGTGTATTCATTGTGCGTAGGTTCAGCTTTATTATGTAAGAATTACTGGTGTCACGTTACCTCGACTCTCTATAAGCCGGAGCGTTTACCATTTGTATGGAAAACCGGTTGCTCCGGTGGAAAAACAAATGGAACGGTTCATCCCAACGGCATTTTCAGGGGAAAAGGTAATGCCTTTCAAGGTATTTCCTTTTTCTCGCTTTCACCGGAACGACCGGAATTTTTCTGTGCCATTTGTTCGCATCTCACTAGTACCAGGCTTCGTGCTCAAAGATGGCGGATCGCTTTGAAGAAGAAAATTGATTCCTAGTCTATTCGTTAGAAAATTGCCACTTTATCGGCTATATTGACAGAGTTCCTACATCATGACTGCAAAATTACAGGTATTAAAGAAAGATGGACATTTTTTATTGCCGGTTGTTGTTTTACTTTATTAACTTTTACGAATCGTGCTTACTGCATGTTTGGCATGGGATAACGATTCGCATAATTAGTCGTACGTGGTAAAAGAATCAGAGCTGGGATTCTAGCGTTAAAGGGGCTATGTCGCAATGAGTTGCAATGAGTTCCTGTCATGTGACGTCACCTGACGTCACACATGTCAAATTTCTATTGTTCCCTCCCGGATCGCGGCAAGTTTTATCGCACTTGCACTCGGTCGAACCACGCGAGGTAAACAAACACACGATCGATTTCCCTTTTAAATTCCTCCCCAACTTCCACCACTAATGGAAGACATCGAATTTTTCGAAGGTACTACTAACAAATCGCAGAAATAATTTAACAAAAATCTAGCCAAGTAAATACTCTAACTAATTTGTAAACTTGAGATCTATCCTTCCACGTAATACGACGGGATGGAACGGATTGCAGCGAATTCGACAGTAATGGCTGCCAACTTGATAAAAAGCCACCGGACGTTTTTCAAGTTGTTAGTACCCAGTACTCGCCCCTTTAACTTGAGCGAATAAGTAAATAAATATTAAATGATTGTTCCAGGTAAAATTGGAGAATTGTAGCACGGCTTGAAATCGTACAATCGCGTTTTAGGGTAAGCTTATAAAAGTATTTGCCTGTTAATTTTTCCCGCGGTCATTTTGTTTTTTACCCCCAATGCCTCTCGGCATTCGGTAAAATACAAATAGTACAGGTCACTCCTGTTTCGTTTCCTTCAGTAAGGAAAGTCCAGTACCATTTGTCGGAAAATTCTAACCGGAAATTCCTTTCAAATGGTAAGCGCTCCCGGACGCCTCTCTAAGACGGAAACTGAGTTGGAGCCAGTCCCGACGGTGTCCGTCTTAGGGTTGACTGTATTCCAATATACAGCACCGATCAAACGATGCATGACAGTTGATGATAATTGTTGATGGCTGCCCGGTAGTTGATGATAATTCATATTCGAGTCCCCTATTGAAGACAAACTAACGAAATTTAATATCATCAACTATCACGCGCGACATTCACTTTGAAAATGTTCAAAATTTTCATGATATATAGTTGATGATAGTTTTGCTTGTTTCACCGAGTGCATGATAGTTGAAGACTTTACTCGCGTGACTTTTGACCAACTACCATCACCTATCATGTGCTGTTCGGTGCACCTTTTACCACGCTTTTAATTTCAACAAGCGGCTTCAAGTAGCCTTTACTCATGCGGTTGAGACGCTAAGACACGGTTACTGAGGGTACCAATTTTTCTCTACTCGGTTTGAATATTTAATTTATTGTTTCCCTATCAAATCCACACTCGTCTAATACTCCCCAAACCGTGAATTACTTCTGTTACATTTGAAAAGACTTCTTTTAAAAGAAATGAAATCAGTGAAAATCGACATTAATATGCCACGCATTCCACAGTCCATAATAATCTACAAAGTCTAGATTTCTTTTAATCTGATGAGTATAAACGACGTGAGGTCGTTTTTCCGTGTGTTTCTATTGTTCATTCGTTAAAAGTCTTGAAATTACTCACTACTGGCAGCGAGCTCGAGGACAGCTACTACACAGGCATTGTAAAGAATCGGCAACAAATGTGGAATAAATCGAAAGGTAATATTTGTGGGTTGTGACTGGTGGATTTCGATCCATTTTGGCAGTTTTTATTTCCAGAGCTCCAATGTTTGTTGCCATAATTATATCATAATTATATCATTTCACACTCACTCATTTCACGGGAACATATGAACCTACAATTGACCTGCTCCCAACGTCAGTGGCTTCATAGCTCAGTTGGTAGAGCATCGCACCGGTATCGCGAGGTCACGGGTTCGAACCCCGTTGAAGTCCTGAATTTTTTCAGGCTTCTTTTCGCAATTGCTTAAATTGCGTTCACAACTGCGAGGATCATTCTTCATTTGATTTCATTTCCGCAGTTCATATATGATTTATTTCAAATATATCATTTCACATAATTATGATTGACGACACAAACGTGGGCCGGAACTTGAACTTCGAAGGACGTGTGTTGTTGAAATGCGCAGTAATCTAAAACATGTCAGATTAGGATAGTATATGATAGCTCGGTATCATAACTCATGGATAACTCAGCTTACTCTCACCTTTTATTCGGGGCTGTACGAGCTGTTAGCACAATGCAAGAATAACCTGAACTAGAACGCACGTGAACGTTTGAACGAGCTCCTGAGCTCTTTTGTGCTATGTGGGCAAATAAATTATACGTTTACACTTCGTTGCAATTCATCGGTTTTAATTTGTTTACACGCTATTGTACATTAGAATTTTCTTAACTTAGTTTCGTACTTATTATAGGATTTCTTTTTTAATAATGTTTGTAATTTTTAAGTCTTAGCTTTTTTGTACTAGGTTTAATGCGCACGGCTCTTTAGAAGACCACTCTTTAGTGATAAGGATCCCGTGGATAAATAAATAAATAAATAAAGTTAATAACTGATGCGACAACCACATTGTTATCAATACTGAGTATAGGTGGTTTTCTCATCAGCTCCTTTTGTTCGTCCACCAGCATTTGTTCGTTTCACTATTGTTATCTATGTCTCTAGAGATTGATTGCAAACCACCTATAAACCTCCTCGTACATATTTCGTTTATCGTCTTTGTCATCAGTCTTCACACTTCGTGTATATGTATACCATACGTATTAACCTAAGGTGTCACCTGTGGGCTAAATAAAACTGCAATTTCCTTTTTCTTTACTATTTCAGGAGGCTTTTATTCTGATAAAGTTGGCTACGTGGGTAAAAGTTGCATAAAATGTCCAAATGGATCTTTTGTTTCACTTGATAAAGCACCAGGAACACGACCTGAAGATTGCAAAGCTTGTCCTCAAGGTAAAACGCGTAAGCAGGTTTAGATTCGGTGTGAGGACACTTGTTCTTTCTACAGATACATTCATTACATCAACACGAACTATGTAGTTTTTGACTGAGTGGGAGGGCCGGATGGGAAAATATTTGGCTCCACATTATGGCTTACGGACCGACCGCCAAATATTTCTCCATCCGGCCCATGCTAACTTAATTGTTTAATATTTTAACAAGCGAGGCCGTACGCTTTTGTAGTAGGGCCATATGGCTTTTTCCGGTCCCCTCACGCTAATGGGTAGTTGTGAAAACAACGCGCACAGGGCCGTTGGGGTAATACAATTAAAATAATTATCTCCTCCGTTGACCGAGGTTTGCTTTATTGTCTTCGCTGAGGACCTGCAAACAATAAAGGCAAAGATACAAATCTTATAAAAACCCCATTATTGCATAAGCAAAGACATCGATTCATATAAGTGAGCACGCATTTTGATCACTTTACTCTTTTGCTTTTCCCTTAGCTTATTTCTGATGCCATGCGTGTCTCCCGTATTTAAACTTTGCCAAAATGCTCTCAAAAATTAATAATTGTTTTATTTCTAAATTATCGTTAGGAACAAATACGGACGTGTTTGCTGGATTTCGCGCCTGCAAATGCCTGGAAGGATTTTATCGCACCCATATGCTGGATAAATGCCACAAATGCGAACAGCACGGGGGACTGGAATGTAGAGATGATTATGCTATCTTAAAATCTGGTTATTGGTGGGAATGGCAAAGTGAGACATATAGGAATCGCTATAGAAACTTTTCACACTATCTCTTTGCATCTTTGCCAGCTGTCGATACTTTCTCCACACAGTACCCTTACCCAATGCCAATGCCTCATCAATGTCCTAGACAAGAATCTTGTAAAGGTGGTTTAGATTCGCCTTGTGAAATTGGATACGAAGGTCCATTATGCGGGGTTTGCAGTGTGGGATACTACATGCAGTTGCAAACGTGCAAACAATGTCCATCAAAGAAGTGGGTATTAGGACAGTTGTTGATCATTGGAGTCATTTTATTCTTGATCGTGGCAATTTCGTTCTGGACGAGTAAACGAAAGGCAAAAAAGGGAAATGGGTACACTGTAATAGACATGATATTATCCAAACTTAAGATCGTTATTGGCTTTTATCAAGTCACCTATGGTCTTCTGGAAGCTTTCTCCTTCATACATTGGCCAGACTCGCTGCAGGTTATCGCCAAATATTCAGAAATACTACAGCTGAATATTCTACAGGTTGCACCTCTGCATTGCCTTTTTCGTGGATTACGTGTGGATGCGTTTGCCAGCTTGTTTGCAATTATGGCAATAAATGCTTTATTCATTTGCTTATGTGGCGTTGCTTACGGGCTGCGTAGATTAATTATCGCGAGGAATCAAAGCCTAGAAGACCAGGAGAGGTCCAGAACAATCTCGGAGACAAAGCAGCTGGTGTACAGGAATTTATTTTTCTTCCTCTACGTGACATACCTAAGCACGTGTTTCAAGACAGCCAGTGTGCTTCCGCTTGCCTGCCAGAAAATTTGCCGACATGAAAAGGAAGAGCTGTGCTCCAAATACTTGAAAGCAGATTACAGAGTAAAATGCCATGATCCAAGATACAACCATTTGGTTATTGTGGGATACATTGCTACTGTCTATATCTTGCTTCTCCCCGCTTCCTCATTCATCGCCCTTTGGAGACAGAAAAGAGACATATTAGCCAAAAGACACGACAAAACAACTCACGGTTCAGCACGATCTCAGAGCGAAATTATCACAGGGTTGGGTTTTCTTTTTGAAAACTACAAACCTCAATCATGGTATTGGGAACTGGTTGAAATGTCTCGTAAAGTAATCATCACATCGGCCATGATTCTCGTAGGACAAGAGAGCAGATCCTACGTTGGCTTGGCTTGGGTTGTCGCTGGCATGTACGGAGTGCTATTTGCCTGGATGAGTCCCATTCAAGACGCAATAGAGAACAGATTGATGGCGACATCTCTTGCTGTTACTTGCGTCAACTTGGGTATTGGAGCTGTGAGTAGGATTCCTGCAGAGAACATTCCTGCCTCGAACGACCCGCACGTGGACACCATTTTATTCAAGATATTGGTAGTTGGAGCAAATACTTCGGTGATCGGCCTCCTTGTTGGTAAGTTTTCGAACAATTTCCAAAGAAGCATTATCTTAAAAGCGAAGTTCCTGTATAAAAGGGATAACACCTCCTTCATTTCATACGTTTGGTTGGGCGCCTTTATGTCATGAAACGTGGTTGAATATAGCGTCCTACAAAAAGAATTGGATTCAAAAGTCTCATCAAACTTTGACCTAAGCAAAATAAAAAAGAAAATAAAACAGAAGTTCATAAAGACGTGATATAACTATGATTTTTTCTAAATTTTGTTAGTTGTTTGAATGATTTGGTGAGTTGATTGACAACTGAAGGTAAGAATGGCCAGGCCAGGCCCCTTTTATGCCGGAACTTCTAGTTTAAGACATCTTAGTTGTTTTAGATTATTTTTCCAAAAATCTTTCTATACACATATACTATGTTCCTTAGCGTTTAATTTCTTTTTCCGAACAATCCTACACAATAAAAATAAATGGATAATAGAAACATTTCTAGAGTTCCATTGCCAACAAAATGACCAATGGCGCTTTACAATATTAAAATCAGCTTTGTTGCTGGATTGTATACCGAATACTCAAAACGGTTTGGTTTAAAAATAAAAGTGGGACGTCATAATTCAGTTGATCCAACCATTACACGACGTTTTAACTTGCCTGCTCGCACAAATACAGTCGAACCTCTCCTTACGGGCATCTCCATCTCTATTACGGTCACTTTGATCTGCCCCTTTGGTGTCCGCATAGGAGGTTCGACAGTATTGCAAACAAAAGGTATCTTTTTTCTCTCTCCCTTAGTCCAATACGCAGTGCATATTCTTCAATACCTGAAAAAATGGCTCCAAAATCCTCACATGTCGTTTTCTTGCTGCCTGACCATGCTTCTTCCTCTCACCGACTTGCACGGAGAAATGATGAACGATTTGGCTGAAACGAACACCTCATGTGGCCACTCACAAGATGGAGGAATGGAACTGCAAGACATACTCAGCTCTGGGACAATAGGTGGGACAGGTGAAGTACATCTTAAACCGGGAGGGGAAACACCAGTGAAAGTACAGGATGACCATTACCAAGAGGCCGTGTACAACAACACAAAATGCCATCAAGAAACACAAACAGAGCTATTAACGCTTTCGATGCTTGGTGTCCCAGTGCACGGAAAAATGGAGAAATAATATAACAGGACCGTTTTGTGTAAGTTAAGCTCCATTTTCTCACTTGAATAACACGCTCTGACCTTATTTGGTAGGTGACGTTTACCTCACCAAGTACCAACCTAGATGGTGGCGGATTATCAGAATCGCAATTCGCCCTACACGTTATGAAAAACTGAAACAAATTCCTTATTAAAGGCTCCTACGAGCCAACTCATGAATAAGAAACAGCCATCCGACCCTTCCCTCTCCTACGCGTTTTGTCCTCTTACAAATAGAATTGGATTCAAAAGTCTCAGCAAACCTTCACCTAAGCAAAATTAGAAAGAAAAGAAAACAGAAGTTCATGAAGATGTGATATAACTATGTTTTTTTCTAAATTTTGTTAGTAAACACATATTGTTTGTCAGTTGTTTGAATGATTTGGTGAGTTGATTGACAACTAAAGGTAAGAATGGCCAGGCCAGGCCCCTTTTATGCCGGAACTTCTAGTTTAAGACATCTTAGTTGTTTTAGATTATTTTTCCAAAAATCTTTCCAAAAATCTTTTCCAAAAATCCCCCCCCCCCCCCCCCCCCCCCCCCCACCACCACCAGCACCACCCCCCGGCCCGTTCTCTGCGTCTGGGAATAACGGCTTTGATTCAGACGCCGACTTTCACATGAGTCGAATCAAATTAAGTTCGGCTTCTGAATCAATTAAGCTGTGATTAATTTATTTGTGTCGACCTAAATTCGAATATAAAGGTTCGGCTCATGTGATGTACGTATACGACATCTGAATCGGGCCTAACAACATCTTTCGAACTCACTTTTGACACTGTCAGATTTTTAACCCTCGCCATTGGAAGTTATCCTTTCAAAGCCTGAAGAACTGAGCCAGCAGAGGAGAATGTAATATAAGTGCACGAATTTACAGAACATTTAAAGTAGATTTTAAGTTTAATAGTGCTTTTTAACTAGTGAAAACGCGAACCGTAATGAACGGGTTAACGCGGACGGGACAGATATGCAAATTTCCACTCGCTCACTCCCTCCATCACTCGGCTGTAAACTTGTCTCGGTAATTCCGCTGACCAGTGCATAAGTTTCGCGTGGCAAAAGCAAAGGAATATAATCATTATAACTAGTAGTAATCATAGATTATAGTGCGTCTCTTTATCCCGTGGCACCTTGTCTTGACCTAGTACCTCAGTTTCATGAATTAATTCACGCAGGCAAAAACGTCGGGCCGACATCAAACACATTCACGCTATCGCCGTGGGATCGGGCAAAATCCTGCCGTGCTGTGTACTCCGAAAGGTCTCCGATTTTTCCGACATATAAATAGTATATTGTCTTGATTTCATTTCGGTTATTTCTCCGATTCTGAAATTATACTCCTCAGTACATGTACTAATACCGGAACCGGAAATGAGAAATTTCTGAGAAAGCCTGAAAAAGTGCTACCGTGATAAACTTCTTAGACACCGCGTTAATGGAGCATGAAATCGACGATTAAGTCACGCAACATTCAACGTGAATTTCGCAGGATTTTTCGGATAAAATTACAACTACCAGTTGCAAGGAAGACACAAGACTGTTGAATATAATTCCTTTATTAGCTGGACAAATTTTAGTCACAAAACTGCAAAATCTTTAGTCGCAAATACGCCCGATACAGGCGCAATTGCAAGCACTGAAAAGTTAATCTGCGTTCGCCTGGCGCGGCCGGTCAGTGAATTATTGCTACAAGACATACAGCGAATTGCACCGTACCGTAGAACATCGCGAAGAACGACGTCGGTATTTAGGTGAAAGCTTCCCAAATCAGGCAGAGAACCACAGCAAAATCAAGATAGAACATTCAAAACATACCAGAACGGTAGCGAGGAAAATCCGATAACTTCTTGCTTGATTCCAAAGAGACCCAACAACTTACTTGGTCCGGAGAAGAACCTTCGTCCAATTTTTCCACTGCTTAATTTTAGTAGGCCTTGAAATATTGAGCCGTACGATTTTAAAATCGGGAAAAAATCCGAAACTAAATCAAGACAAATAGATTATTCACATTTCGGAACCCCAGCTCCCCAGGATGATGCCTGATTCCACGCGCTGGGAATGCTGGATACTATTGTGACGTTTCAAGATGGCGCAGATTTGGTACCGACACTTTTCTCGATTCGTTCCGCCTAGCCGACAAGATTAGGAAGCGTCTCCTTCGTCGACGCAAAATAATTATAATAATAATGAATAATTTATATTGCGCCATTTTCTTGTAGCCCAATGGCGCTTTACAATCATATAACTTATAACTAACTAGAGACTAGATTGAACTAAGATAAAACTATTAAAATATATGTACAGATAATTAAATTAAATAAGCCAAAGTAAAACATATAGTTACATTAATATAGTGTAGAAAAGACGACCGCCGAAAAACGGGACATTTTGAAGGCGCTTGCTCTGATGTTTTGCATTTGAAGTCCTTTGAAGAAACATTAAAAACGATCTGCAAAATTTAAACGGATTTTGTAACAGAGACACACGTTTTGATGCGTATCTACGTTGAAATAATAAAAATTAACAATCCAAAATACAAAATTTTAAAACAGCAAAAGCCGTTAACAAAGATTCTGTTAAAATGTACGTTGGAACTGGCAAAGGACCTAATCAGTTTGAACGATAGACAAAAAGTAAATAATTAAAAAGAAGTCCTAGGACTACTGCAAAGCTGATGCAACGTAATATTATAATTTCAAAAAATTTCGGCTGCCAAAACCAGCCTCTTCAGGTTATAGATGGTTACAGTCAAACCTGTATTAAGCGATCACCCTTGGGGAATAGCTAACTGACCGCTTAATAGAGGTGACCGCTTAAAAGAGGTCAAGTTTACAGTAAATATGGGGAGTTTATAATTTTAAGAAAAACGACAAAACGTTTTAGTTTGAAAAACATGTTTCGACAGCAACTTCTGTCATCTTCAGCGTTGACAGTGAATATATAAGTGGGAACAAATGTTAATTATGCTAGTAACAACAATGTAAATAAAAGCGTGGCAATATGGGGAGCAATTTAATTCCAGGGATTTGTTAAGTGTCCGCTTAATAAAGGGTGACCGCTTAAAACGGTGCCGCTTAATACAGGTTCGACTTGTATATCAATAGAGAATGTCACAAAATATAAAGGAAAAAAAGTAGTGACATGAAATGACGTACATGATAGCAAAATAACACAAATTTAACAAAAGAAGTACACGTAGATTACAATTAGTCACTCTTGTTAAGGCCATACGAGATGAATGAATTATTTCTAGTGGAATCAGTTGCATGTTAGTGTTAGCGTGACTGGTTAGTATTAGACAGAAAATGTTCAGAGGCAGTAGTAGGTTTAAAACTAATGTTATAGGTTTGTCAAGGGAACGTCGTTGTTCATTAAACCTGTCTTTTAAACGTCATTTTATTTCGCCTATGAATGTATATATATAGTGGGGTTCAAATCCTGACAGGGACGGTTTTTTTCTTTTTCCGTTTTCTTTTCTTCTGGATTTTTGACAACCATGTCGCCCTAAGTAAGCGTCTGTGAGTGTGCTTGGCCCCACAATATAAACCCCACAATATAAAAACTAAAGACTGTTGCTAGTCTTTTAATTTTTTCTCTCGCTCTCGCTCCCTTTCCCTCTTCTCTCTCTTCTCTGTGATTTTCGGGCTGATCGGGGTCATAAAAACCCTTGTTTGGGCTATTTGTAGTGAAATTGCTGTAATTTTCGTTGGCCACGTTTTCAAAAATTCAGCTATATATAAAACCGTGTTTATAAAAACATAAGCCTACCGCAACATTGTGTCGGTATGCGTTAGCTCGCGGTACAGGTTCAAATGATATGCTGTGCAAATTCTATACACTTTCGGATTCCGGCATTTAGATAAGCCTGGGAATTTGCTATTAATCTTTAATGTAATGTACTGCCCTCGGGTCGAACTCATACCCTCTGCAAATGTGGCGAAGAATCTTTTATTTAGAGCGTTTCGTATAGAAAAGAAGCTAAACGTGGCATCGATCGATCGTTCACAAGCTGTCGAAGATTAAAACCAAACTGCGGACTTTAAATGGATTTTACAACATTAAGGAAATCGCGAAACAGTACGATGAATATATTAATATAGTCCAATTACAAGTCCGACCTCTTACCGCCGCACAAACTCGCTATGGTCGCGTGTGTGTTACTGTGAAAAATCGGCAAGTACTTCAAAATTTTACATTAGGGAGACTATACGGTGTCCTATCATGAGGTACTTGCAGAAAAATCCTTGTGCTTTTGTTCCGCTGATATATTGAATGAATACCATGGGCTCGGATGTCTTGAGCTGGCCGAATGGCTCGATGTCGCAATGAACTCACAGGAAAAAATACTAGGTTCCCACTTTTGGATACTTTAGAGAATTTAAAAAACACCCACAAAAATCCCAAATTTGGAAGAGTGAGACAAGTCCCAACCAGGGATAATTAATCAAATAATCAAAATTTGGTTGGGAATTCTCTGGTTAGGTCTCACTTTGTCAAATTTGGGAATTTTGTGGGTGTTCTATAAATACCCTAAACAATCCCCAAATGGGAATCAGGTATTTTTTTTCCTGTGACTTATCGGATGACTGCTTTTGGTGGTAGGTTTTCTACTGCTAGACGTATTTGGACGCTCGACAGACAATTTTTTTCTTTTTAACTTGAGCTCACACTTCATTCTTTGCGTCAGCGAATCGCTCGGCGAGAGGACTGACCACAGGCAGACCACCCTCTGTTTGTGTTGTGTGTTTGGAATCGGTTGAAATTTTAGTGAAGATACTTTTACCTTTATGTTGAAATAAAGTTTCAAGGAAATGTTGATTGAGTCAGGCGCGGTGTTTTTTGGCCACTCCGAGCCGTAGAAACGCTTGCAGCGTTGCGTTGTTGCGTTGCAGTGCAACGGTCGCGAAGCGTTGATTGGCTGATTTAAAATGAACCGCATGTTTAGAATTCCTTTGGTCGCTTGACTTTACTACAGATCGTAGTTTGAAACCTACCTAGAGGACTTGAGCTTCGCTTTTCTCGGAGGAAATTTGACGAATGAAGCCCAAACTCGGCCACGACATGAGGAAATATGTAGTTAATCGGAGGCCGGTGAAAAAAAAGGTAAGAATTTTTCAAATTTTGCCCCGCAAATTAGATTCATGTTACATATATGTCTCGGAGCTCTTTGATGAACGAGTCATGAAACAATAGGTACTATTGTTATTCAACACGATGCAAATAAGTTGCGGGGTATACACCACTTTCATAATGGCGGCCGATTTATTTATTCTTTTATATGTATGTTAATTAGCCTCACCGGCCTCGTTGGCGTGTGCAAAATTCAAAAGAATTTTCACTCTAAAATGAGGCCAGTGAGGCTAATTAACATACATATAAAAGAATAAATAAATCGGCCGCCATTATGAAAGTGGTGTATTCTGCAGTTTAGCCCCGATTCCAAACAGCAATTACACAACACACAACACAAACAGAGGGTGGTCTGTCTGTGGACTGACATTTCGACGGAGAGTCTTGACAACCTACAAACAACAGAGGTAAGCTTAAGCTAATGCTTTTACGATATAAGCTAAGAAGAATACAGCTATTTCAATAACGTTGTCGGATAAAAGCTCAAAGCTGACAAGCCAAGACCGAAAGGTAATATGGGTGGTAATAAATAGCCATATCCGTTTGTCAGTGCGGGCGGGACGAAAAATGGGCGACAGTACTATGGACGCTTGCCTCCGTGTTCTCCGGAATCTTATTGCCTTCGAAGCGTTCCTTATTTGACAGTGTGGGAAGATTAAAGCACAGCCACGACGGTGATGGCAGCGAGAACGGCACAAAACAATAGGTTTAATGACCGAATTTAAACCAATGCCTCTGCACGTGCGTTTTGCATCTTGGTGCATTTCTTTGCCGTTTCCTTCAAAACAACAACGTCAAATGATCAAATCATAGCTCTTGTCGAGAACATGAACAAGCGATGATATTTTGCTTCGAGGAACTTCATATGTTTATGTCAATGCGGGGCGATTTTTCTTCTTTGGAAGTCAGAACCGAAGAAGCGGAGTTTTAAAGAATTTACAAGCAGCCCAGGGACATTAAGGTAAAAGAATTTACAATTTTTGATGAGAATTTATGTTGATATCAATTTGTGATTGACTTTTTCTTTGTGTTTTCGTTAGTTTTTGAGTGCCAAAAACCAAATTCAAGAAGAAAAGCCAAATTTCATTTCGTAAAATATTGAAAAACAAATGATGCCACTCAAAATTAATACCAAAGAGGTTTCATAGGATTTCGCCAACAGGCACTCTTGGGAGTTAAAGGGCTAAAAAAACAATGCTGTTGACCCGAGAAAAAAACAAACAAACAAACAAATGATAGCTTACGATGTAGATCCTTTACCAACATATTGTAATCGTTGTATTACTCTATATCATATGCAAGTGCGTGTGTGTCCTTAGCAAGTTCGAAACTGTTTGTGTTGACTTAACTGTGTCTGTTGCTAAATAGCCGACAAAGTCTGATTAAACATTGTTAGAGACGACTGGGAGCTAAGAACTGGTTATCTCTTTTTTCAGCTGGTGTTATACGAAATGTACACCGGACAGTAAAATGGAATTCTATTCGCACTACATAAATTACGTTCCCTCGTCGAATACAAAAAAATGTGTATAAACTGTTATTTCTTCAAGTGCAATGGCGAAGGTAATGTACAAAGGGAAACTAATTTACCCACCCTCTCTTTTTCATTCGTGCGGTTCCTCTTATCCTGTCGACGATTTTTTTCTCCAGTCTTATTGCGATGATTTATGATATGATGTAGTGCAGGACAATATACTGTTGTGTTACAAATGAATTAACAATGGTTTTTTTCTAAGGTAAACGAGTGTAAAATCACCGGTGGCGGGACTGAGTGCAGTATATTCAGTGCAACCTTTCCAAGCAATAAAATGTGGAAAGAATTGACCGGAAAAAGATGGCGCCGTGCGCGGATTTCTGGGTAAATCGACCAAATCAATGTAAACAATACTTTTGTCGTGACCAGAAGCGACACGAAAATGTAACTTGTTTTCGCACGAAAACAATGCCTTTTAAGTGCGTCGTTGGGGGTTCAGTCCCCACAAAAGCTGGGTTCACAAGACCCTTAAGTTTTACAGTTTCCCAAAGGACGAGAAAATAAAGCGAAACGATTTTTCAGAACGATTACCTTTTAAAGATATGAATGTAATTTGTAACAGATACTTCTATAGCTTACTGGTTTAGAATTTATAATATGTAAACGTAAGTCAGTTGTTATCAGAGATCAGAAAGAGAAAAATGTGTTTTAGTTATATATTTATTCACTCAATATATAAGATATTTACTTTTACTCCAAAAATGTAACTGTGACAGTGTGAATAAATATCTCAAAAGAAAAATCTGCTTTTATACAATATTATTTAATTTTTTTTGTGTGTCATCAGTCACTGCACGGTATTTTGCATTTATATTAACCGGATAAATTTTCTGTATAAAATATATGACAATGTCAGACAAGTGATTTTGCTGGCAAAAAAAAAAGATCGAATAGACATAAAGTTTTTTAAAACTTGAATAATTTACTTTTCATTTCGCTGAAATTTTATATCATAAGGCACGAAAATAAGCTAGGCCAAAATAACCATGTATTACATTGTCAGCGCGTGCAAAGTCTAGTCTATATATATTATAAAGTAGTAGATGGGCCAGGGAATGAGATAAATGTCCGGTGGCAGATTTGTGGTCTAATGCAGGAGGTATGCCTCCGGCCTTATTCTTTTCAGTTGCATCAGGTTTTTCAAAAGCCCCTTTTTTCCTTTTCGCTTTTTTACTACGTGTGAAAAAAGAGCAATCAAGCATCTCTTCATTCGTTGCTGATTGGACTTGTTCCAATCTTTTGTCAAGAAAGCAATCGTTGTTGTCAGTTGCTCCGATTTTCGCGGTCCTTCTTTCTTTCTTTCTTTCTTTCTTTCTTTCTTTCTTTCTTTCTTTCTTTCTTTCTTTCTTTCTTTCTTTCTTTCTTCTTTCCTTCTTTCCTTCTTTCCTTCTTTCCTTCTTTCCTTCTTTCCTTCTTTCCTTCTTTCCTTCTTTCCTTCTTTCCTTCCTTCTTTCTTTCTTTCTTTCTTTCTTTCTTTCTTTCTTTCTTTCTTTCTTTCTTTCTTTCTTTCTTTCTTTCTTTCTTTCTTTCTTTCTTCCTTTCCTTTCTTTTTTTTTTTTTAACTCCCGGCAACAAATTCCAGACTCGCCTTGTGGGTGTAATCAGGCTCTCGTTTTCCTAAATAAAACGGAGGCACAAGGCCAAAGAGAGATCGCGGGTTTGTCCAACTTTCATGCAAGGTCTAACGACAAACTTGGCCTTATTCCAGAATGTGTGTCATTGCAACTTCTCTTCTCGTGTGTTTTTTCCTCATAGCCTCTTCCCAGTGCTCTCTCCCACTCCCCTCACTTTGAGGCCCCAGTGTCATTTCACCAATGATCTCGTCATTTGTCAGGAGGTCGTAGTTCATGACCTTGATCGTAATTGAGTATTCATCAATGGTTTCACTTTCCACGTCGAACAAGAAACCTTGATTCCATACGGCATTGATTCCTCGAGATTTCTTTGTTTGTCTACTCTCCAGCACTTCTCCATTTGCGTTCAGGATCACGCACACGTACGGTGCTGCCAAAAAGTAAAAGATCAATCAAGAATTAATCAGCTTTCCTGAATCGTCTTGTCATGAGAGTCCACCTCATTCAGCCACAGCCCAGTTCATAGTAGACCATCTCCAACTGTATACATAACCCAGTTAACTTTTAAAATACTTTACCTCCTAACCTAGACTAAATCTTCTCAAACAACCCCCCGCCCCCACGCCCGATTAAAATTAAGGGTGGCAATCCTAACACAGAGTGTTTGGTCAGGGGGGTGTCGTCAGTCTGACAAACCGCCGGTACGTGCTTGTAATGGTGGAAAATTGGGTGGTAAATGGTTCAGTTCTTGGACTCGTAAGGGATAAGAGATATGGACTCCGTTTAACTTACCAGTATTGCGAAACTTGCTGGTTTTCGGCAGATTAGTAGCTTTCAATATGGTCACGTTCAATCGTGCACGGTTTGCTTCGTATCTAAGCGAGATGTGAATTTCACCTCTTGTAAGAAGACTCAAAGAACGCTCTCGGGACTGCAATAGAATGACGATAGATATATGACTTGTGTAAAAAAAAAACAGATATTAAAATAAATTATGGCAATTCACTGCTCTAAAGTCCTAGCCAAACGAAGACGCAATTTGGAAAATTACGTCGACATGTGAATCTGTACAACCAATTCACTTGCGTTACTTATGTTCTTAATCAAGCCTTTTTGCTGACGCAATTCACGTACATTTTTCATTGTTTGACAACCCATCGCAAGTTGCACTCACAACAGCCGAACCTTAACTAACAGCCACCTTCCTACAACGGCAATAGCCACATCCAGGCCTGAGCCAGATCCAGGCGTTACAACTGTGGGACATGAAGCCACTAAAACCCAGGCGCCTAAGAGCAGAAGAAACGAGGGGAGACTGGGAGAGGGGGATGCTCGCCTCGCTCGCCTCCACTATCTGGCCTGGAACAGGCTACAACGGCAATTGCATGTCCAATCCCCAAAATAACCTCTTCATAACGTAACAGCCCTTATCATTCTTACTATAATGCTGTTGGACAAATATAGACAAATTAGGAGTTATTTTTTCTTCCAATTGTTGTGACTTGAACTACCCTGCGAGCAGAGGATTCTTTTGCGCCGAGCAACGCCGGACGAAAAAGCAACCTCTGCAAACATCCGTTTGCGTTCTTTGATCAAGGCGCCGTCCCGAAACGTGAACGAATAAATTAACTTTGAACCGGTAAAACAAGTTTACAAACTTGTTTAGCCCCTCGCGCATGCACTCATCCACGTAACTGCTACGTTTATGCGAGCCCGCTGTGTAACAATCAAAATGGCGTCCAAGGTGAAGAAGACATTTTTGCCACGAAACAACGGCACATGCTATAGTTTTCCCGCGAAACATCAAATGCATCACGTGGGGCATCACGTGGGGCGTCACGTGGCTACGCATGCTCGATGGAAAAGCGAACGGATGCTCGCGGAGGTTACTTTTTCGTCCGGCGAGCTCGGCGCAAAAGAATCCTCTACTCGCAGGGAACAATGAACAGTATTGAACAGTATTGGCAAATTGGAAAATCGAGTTTCACTAAAGGAAACCTAATGGTACTACTCCATGGAATTGTACAGCAAATAAAAGTAAATAACGATTTCATTATCTCATGTAATTGGCAACTTCCCAAAAACTAAAAAAAACACAAAGGGTCCAACACCTGTGCTGTTTTTATGGTAGACTAACACCTTTTAGTTCGTTTAGCATTTATTAAGGGCAAACATAAAGATATAATTGATATGTTCACTCTTCACAGAGAAGATAAAATTGATCATGATATCTTCACTTGTGTCAAAATATGATTTTTTAACTTTAAATGATATGTATGGCAGGAGGACACACACCGCCCATACTTGAGACCACTTGACATACCGGTTCATCGGTTTGCAAAAATCGTGTTTTTTAATCTTATTTTTCTGTTTGATCAAGCTTGAATATAGACTATTATCGATATTATATTGTTTGCTGCGTTATAACAATAGAGTGTTTTCTAGCGCTGATGTCCAGTCGATACATTACTGCGAGCACTAGTAGTAAGCTTTCAAAGTTTGCCCATGTTCTTACGGAAAGAAGTCTTTACAATCACATACGTTTTTACGTTCTCAGAGTACTTGGACGTGTTATTTGCTAATTTGAGCTAATTAAGCGTTTTATACAACGGGCACTTAATTCAATTGTTACAGAGGAGCGATATTAGCTGATATTAGTACCTTCAGTTCGGATTTGCATAACTTTTCCTTCCCCATATAGAACAGCGGCTATTGTAATCGGTTTCGAAATTTCCTACAATAGGTCACCTTGGTAAAAGTTAAAACGTGTAACCGCAGCGAATATAGTTTGAAAAATTATATTTGTGTTTTTATTTCGACTCCTCTTCGGTATGACTCGGCACAAGATTTATATATTGTGATTTGGCCTTGAATGATATCGCTAGCTTAGCGCAGCTTTCTTTCTTTTGAACTAAAACTATTGTGGCCGAAACATAACGTTGTAACTACGAAATGTTTCAGGAACGAATGTGTCTTCAAAGTTGCCGGCCACTTTCTGACTGAACGTTAGGAGTTCTGTTCACGGTTGTTGTTGTTATTTTTGATGTTGTTAATTAGTTGCTACTTGTTGTCTTGTTGGTACCGTATTCGTGTTATTGAGAAAGTTCGAGAACATTCCTATTGAGATTGGTTTTATAGAAAAGACTATTATTTTAAATCCTTAAGTCTGTTTTTTTTTTTCAGCGTCATAACGGTAGGCATAAGCATAAGCGAAAGCATAACATTGCATACTTCCAGCGGAAAACGGATCAATCTTATGCTTATGTCCATGTTTGTTTTCACTTGACGCAAATTCTTTTAAGACTTCTGTTCTTTGTTTTTGTTTTTCTCTTTTTTTTTCTTTTTTTTTTCTTTTTCTTTTTTTTTTTCAATTCTTTTAAGACAGAGGCGATTATTTGTGCAATTTTGAGCGCACTTTTCGGTGCAATTTTTGTCGTGCGCGAGTTGCATCTCCAAATCGCCTTTGTAAACTAGCGGCGATTTCAGTATGATTTGGGAGCGATTTGTCGCGCGATGTTCGAAACCTGATGCAACTTCTCGGCGATTTTTGGGAATTCACAGCAAATCAAAGCAAATGTCGCACGCAAATCGCCGCTAGTTTACACTTGCGATAAAAGTTTCATTGGAGAGCGCGACAAAAATACAGTATCGTACAAAATACAGTATTGTGACGGAACTGTTTTTGTAGACTGTTTTTGGCGCCAACCTAATATGAAACATGTGATTAGCCTACCACATAACGAATGGTAATCTCTATTTTCGAATTGCCCATAATACACTTTGTTCCCCCCCCCCCCCCCCCCCCCCCCAAATTTTACATAAACTATTGTTTTGAAATGCTCTTGGGAATATGCAGTCCTCCCAAGAGCATTTACAAACAATAGTTTATGCAAAATTTGGGGGCAAGCAAAGTGTATCATTCGAAAATAGAGAATAAAATATGCTGAGGCTCAAAATATATTAATTCTCCTCGCCGATTATCACGAATTAATTTTATGTTGTTGTGAGAACTTAATAATCATAATAATGCACCAAGGGAGATTTGTAAATGTACCTAACCACTACTATCTTTGGGCGTTTTAGCTCATTGATGCAGAATTTTCGCAAACAATCTTGTTGACAGAATTCTGGAAATTCTAAAGCTACATTGATATGGCCCATTTAAAAATTCGACTGAACTTTTCTGTTCAATTTTGATGGTAATTAGATATGCCTTATTTGATTATGTCTCAACTACGCGTGATTTAGATCGTTGCTGTCTATTAAATTTCAAGGAAGTGGAACAAGAGACCTATAATTGACACTCAACTTTGTATACAATAACCGGTAAAAACATCCTTGTGTTAATTAAAGCTCGAACTAGTGGTCGATCATATATCACCAAAACATGTCATTTTAAAGTCTTTCACAGAGTCTTTCCTTTTCAGGTTCAATAACACACATAAATCCAGTTTACCTTTAAAGCACAATAAGAAATATCATACCTGGGATTTAGGTAGCAGCTCTCTCCATATTATTGTTGGTTCACCAGGTTGAAATTTCTCCTGACTGAAATATACGTCTGTGTATCCAACCATTTTCCCTCTGCTGAACTTATCAAACGCGTATAAGCCAAGACGAAGGATCAATTCCCTGAGTTCATTTTCCGAATAACCAATAAACTCGAAAGTCTCGTTAAAAATCGGCTCTCCAGTGTTGCTTTTGATTTCCGTGCGGTAAACGTTGGAATCGTCTGGAAGAAGTTGAAATCGCACTTGTGTTGGCGGGCATTTTCCATACCACCGTCGCGGGACATTTAATCCACACATTATGTTAATAAACAAATGAGAAGTGTGAAAATTATAGAAAAGCGAAAACTGCACCTGACATGGTTTCCTTTCATCGGGTTGCGCTGAGGTCTCGCTCTCACATGAGTTAGAAAATGTGGATGGTCTCCTACCGTGAGAGAGACAAGGAGAGACGTCTCCTTCATTAATCTCAGTTGATCCCAAGTCTAAGCTCCTTCTTGATATGTCAGAGAAGATGGGTTCAGACTCGCTTTTAGCTCTCGAGTTACTGGTGTTACTAACTTTGCCAGCGGTCTTATATCGGCAGGCAAAATTACAGATAGAAATTACAATAGTTGCAGAGATTATTCCTCCAGCTATAGCCACTAGCACAAGCATGAAATCTGAAAGCAAAATAAATACATGAGTATGATAAAACTGTCGATGTTCAAGCTGGTTAAAGGTCGTCAAATAAAAATGGCGTTTTCTTACTCACCGTCCATTACGATCAGACGATGTGGTCTATATAGCTAAATAAAGGCGCTCCTTCGGCATTCGCATTGTTACGTCGAAATATTGGAAAATATATTGAAACTGTTCCGAAGTTTTGAAGAACGAGTGTGTATATCAACGTGCAAATTCATGTTCTCTCTTCTCTGTTATTGGTCACCTCAATCGGCGGAAGTCAAACAATTTCCTTCACGGGTCATCAGATTTGACCCTGTTTCAGTTCCATAGGCATTTGAACGTGGAGAAAGTAATGCAACTTTTCTTCATGTCACGTACGCTGGGTATATTTTTATTCCGTCTGTGTTATGTTAATCGTCAATTTGACTTGTCTACAAGTCGAGTTTAAGGAGTAGATCACTCAATGCATGACAGGCTGTGTCTTCAATAAGTTAGAGACAGAATGAGACAGTATACAAATAAATTTAGCGGCCGATCTTCTTCTTGCCGTAAGGATCAGTTTGCCGTTTTTACCGTCACGGGAGTTTATAGTTCGACCCGCGAACACTCGCGCTGTTTACTGAAAACAAGCCTGGTCCCCCCCCCCCCCCCCCCCCCCCCCCCCGGAGGGGGGGTGTACTCGGGTATACCCCGTTCTGGAAAAAAATGGCTGCTGATAATCTGAAGCTTTCGTGCGTTCGAAATATTTACCCCGTTCTAGGAAAGTCTCTAAAATGGATACCTCGTTCTAGATCAGGAATCCCAAAATCACGACCACGTTGAGCGGTACCAGTATAGGTATTTTGTGGGAGTATCCCCCGCCCACCCCCGGGTCTGGTCTCTTACTCGTGGAGAAGAAGGAACTGAAACGTAAAACCTCTGGGAACAGGGTATGAGAGAAACGTTAACTATAAAAATACAGTTGGTTTGTAGGTTAGCGAGGGGGCCAGTATAGGTTGAAAAACGAGAAATAATGTTGGTTCTGTGTATTTGGTGGCTCTTTTGGCTCGGTACTAGATCTAAAGAACGAGAAATCATTTAAGGGCTGTGTACTTGGTGGCCCGTTTGGTTCGGCAGTGGATGCAAAGACAGAGAAATAATTTTGGTCTGTGTATTTTGTGGTCCGTTTGGCTCGGCGGTGACTAAAGAGCAAACGAGCCAAAAGAGGCAGCTCTTGCTCCACGGTAAAAAAGTGGCCTTGTGTTCTATTGTTTAGCCGCCAGGTGTCCGTAGGTGGAAGATATCTCTTACATTCTATATCCCCTCTTTGTTTCTTATAGCGCAGTTAATGTATTGCCAGCCAGCAAGAAGACAAAGCTTGCGTCCCTGATTTTCCAGGGAAGCCACCGCCCTACGTGGTTCGTGTATACAGCTATTTCAATTTAGGTTGTCGGATGAGAGCTTCAAGCGTACGCAACGAGACCGCAAGTTACTATAGACCACTTTCATAATGGCGACCGATTTATTTATTCTTTTATATGTATGTTAATTAGCCTCACTGGCCTCGGTAACATGTGCAAAATTCAAAAGAATTTTTACTCTAAAAAGAGGCCAGTGAGGCTAATTAACATACATATAAAAGAATAAATAAATCGACCGCCATTATGAAAGTGGTCTATGGGTAGTTGTCAATTGGTCTTAGCTTTGTTCGCGGTTTTTGCGTTTGTTGGTGCGATGAGTGAGGTGGATGTCAGCACCATAAATATTTGCTTCGCTGTATGGACGAGGCATTTTAATTTGCTTTGGTGAATTTATCGTATTTATAAAAATCCCAAAGTACCTTGCGGTCTCGTTGCGTACGCTTGAGGCTCTCATCCGACAACCTAAGTTGAAATAGCTGTAGTTCGGGACTTTAGATTGCTCCCGCGTCAGTGGTTCATAAGCTAGCCTGCGTGGCAGTTCATAAGCTTGAGATTAGACTGCAAGCCGTCTCTAATTTTTATTTTCGTTTTCGTTAGTCGAGCGAGCACGCGCGCGCGAGCGGTGAAGCTGCGAGGCGCGTGAATCGAGCTCGAGGGCGTCAGTGTTTTTAGGTGAAGTCATACCAGAAAAACCAAAACTCATTAAAATGCCGTTTAGAAACCATAAAGCCACCAAATAACACTTGGACAAAATGGACACTTTAACGGCTGTTTATTTAAAATTTTGATATTTTATCGAACTCGCGATAAAATCACAAATAAATCCTTATACTTTTGTCGTTGAGGACTCTCGTTGTGAGTCTGGCGCCCTGTTGTTTATTAAGGAGGCTCGACTTAGCAGTTTTTGCCGTGGCGTGTGTTTTAAATTCAAAATTTCGCAGGGAAGACATGCTTCGATTGCTCTCATACTTCACAAAGTTTATAAAATGTGATCAAAGTTTTGTGTCACTGGTTTCCAAGCGACAGCGGTTACTATAGCTCAGACACTTTATAATGAAACTTTCAAATTTTGTAGTACCCTCGTATCACTATCAAGAAAAATTAAAAGACGGTTTTCCAGTAAATCAAAAATCATGATACGCAAAACAGTAACAAAGCAAATAATTTGCATAAAGTGAACTTATTTCCAAAATGCCCTTACATATTATTTTAAACATAATGGCTGCGGTCACATCTGGGCTACTAACTGTAGTTAAGACGGGGATAACTGTAGTTAGCTATTTCGGTAATGTGACCGCTTCTATAAGGAAGATATCAATGACGTCACCAATTGTTATTAATGTGCCAACCAGAGCCTTATTGGCTGCCGAAACAAAGGGTTCTTTTGTTCCAGTGGCTGGCACATTTGAATAACAAAAAGAATGTTTGTAAACAGATATCATCCCTATAGTTAATACCCAAGCAGGGTTTATGGGTTAGTCTTAAGTTTACAAACAAACAACCAATCAGAATGTGACAATTCTTTTCGCACGTGCGAGATGAGCATATATAAATATGCAAAATAAAAACCAAGCGTGAAGCGAGGGGGAAACCAAAAATTTACATACAACAAGGTAGCAACACGTGTACCCGGCGTCGAGCATCCGTTAAAATTCTCAGCTTATTTCTCATTTTTCTCCGACGGTTTGCCGCACGAAAAAAATAAATAAGAAGAAAAACTAGACATACTTTACGTCGGTCAACCATTTGACATTTCACGGATTAACAATAAGGGCCGTCACGAACCTCTTTTAATTCTGACGTCATCCATAGGCTAATTAGAACTAACTGTAGTTAACTGCGTGGTGTGACCGCAAAGTCGACCGAAAGCACTAACTACAGTTAGGTATTACGTCACGTAACTTGAGACTAACTTAAGTTAAACTTTAGTTACGTCGCAGATGTGACCGCAGCCAATAATTGCAAAGTTAAGGACAATCATTATTTATAGGAGCCCATCAATATTGATGGACTTGTGCTATTTCCAATTACATTATAATCAGAAGTTTGGTGCCAAAGTACAGGATTACAAGGATGGAAGTGGATTACAGTTTGTCAATTTTGATTTCGTGACAGGCGGTCAAGAAATCAAAGTTTCCATTCTGGTGGAATTTTGAGATTTTTAGTTGTTATTTTGTCTTTTTAGTTTATATTTCTTTACGTTCATCACTTTTGGCGATTTTTTCTTCCTATTTCAAGATAATAAAATAATCTTAAGGCCGTTCGCGCGAAAATCTTCTAACATTGATTTTTTTATAAAACTTTTGCTACAGCTAGGTTATGAGTTACTCGTGTCAGAAATGCAAAAAAATGAGGGGGTCACCGACTTCGTTTCTGAGGTAAGCTATCTGAAAGGCGACCCTAATTTTGAAAAATTGGTCTTCCTTACGGGATGTGATCCCAATGTCTGTTAGTCTAAAAATATTGCCAATGAATCTCTAAAATGCAACTTTCTTTCCCAAATTTTATGCTAGTAGGTCTGTTACTCTGTTCAGCAAATTCATTCAACTGGTGACGTTTCTTGAAGTAAATTTCATCTTTAAACGACAGCATTTGCAAACTCTGACAGCCGCAAGTTCGCAGGATTCGATGGCGCGCGGGTAGAAAAATGGAAAAAATTTAAACTTCCTACATTGATTTTTTGTTCATTTTTTCACAATCTCTCGAGAATTGGCAAAGAAAATTATCTATGAAAAAAAATTGGGGGTCACCGACCATCCAAGTGAGTTAAATCTAAGTAAAGTTAACGCAACCGCTATCAGCCCTTTATGTGCCTAGATTTTCTTCTCTTGCGCGCGCACTCGTGCATGACGAAGCATGGCGTTGCGACATGAATTGCGTGCGCAGTAAGGATGCGCATAACAATTAGCGCGAACGTCCTTAAAGGGAGGGTTTCACGGTTCGGCGCATGTGCAAGCTATGGCGTAAGCCATTTAAGACTCATTTAAATTCATTATTTAGACCAATCGGAAGCGAGTAAATAACTCCGACGGGAAATTTGCCTGTGAAAATGTCGCTGATTGAATGATTATACATACCAATGTGCGCCATGAAAGCCACCAGAGCGTAGAATAAATCCTTCGGGTCAAAGGTTTTATTCAGTGTTGACTTTGTCGGTGTAATCGGTTGAAATTTTCTGTGAATTTTGGTCATCCTTCGCTTTATTTGGATTAATTATAGTATGTAATTATTGAAGTAAATGTGAGTGGTTTTTTAACCGATAAAATTGGCAAGTAAGCGAATAAAGCATTTTAATCTGTGCACATGCGCCGAACCGTGGAACCCTCCCTTTAAAGCAAGCTCCTGGCCATAATCACGAAAACTCGATATTTCAGGCGGGACACTGTCCTTTAATACGGTCTACGAAAAATACAATTATCGTTACGAGTAACGATGTATGCTTCAGTTTGAAAGTTGTGTACTGGAATGTGTACTGAAAAACCTGTTGATTGGGAGACTTATTTTTAGGATGGCTTATATTCGGTAATTGAATATTTTTGGCATCGTCTTAAACACTCCGAAACCCTGGGGAAGGGGTTGATTCACCACAGTATATAATACAACACAATAATCTCACTAAAAAAAGGAACCATTTTTTATTTCTTAGATCAAAGACATTTACAACGTTTCTTTTAATCGCAAAATGATCAATCGCATAAAATTATACACCTTTACAATTTTTTTTAACCTTCGATATATACAGTGCTTAAACAAAGCGGAGAAAAATTATCTTGCAGAAAATCCTTGATTTATTTGAGATATCATTGGCGAGATTCTATTGTAACATTTCTCCAAGCTGTCAAACTTCTAAGCAAATAACGACAACACATTTTTACTCCAAATGTGCTCTGAGGAAATCGTTGTAAGAAATCCTGCCCGTCATGTTCTTGTCGTAAAATGAAAAGAGATGGAAGAACTCCTCCTCGTTTAACTCAATCTTGAATTTTCTCATCATCTGCCTGAACTCAAGAAGTGAGCAACTACCAGAGCCCCTTTTGTCCAAACCCTGAGGTATAAGAAAAACAAAGACTTGTTACATAAGTGAAGCAAAGGGTAAGCTAAGAGCCCACTCTTTTGTCACAGAGTGTTTCTAGTGCAACCGTAATGTTCAAATTGTAGACTGCTTGTGTTCAAAGGGCCTTGTATATGGAACAAATATTTTCACAAACGTTACAAAATTGGGAATTCCAAATGGCAAAAGTTTGGCGAGTTGCTATTATCAAAGTGTGGCGAAGTTGAATTCTGGCAGCAACTGGACCTCAAAGTTACAAGGTTAAACCTGGTGTCATGTGATGTAAAGTGCTGTTAGTTGTTCAATATTTTACACAACGGATTTTAGAACTTGTTTCAATATTTAACTATGCTATTATTCGGAGCGAAAGGGTTGACAGAGATAGTTAGTCTGTGCTATTCGGGTAAGGGACATAAGATATCAAGATTACTAGTGTTATTTTGCAAAATCATGGATCATGTGTTCAATGTAAGATAAATTACCCTGAATGCTCTCCTCATTTTCTTCCAGTCGCGTCGTATCGACGCTCGGATTGTAGCCATGAGTTCAATCAACCTCTCACTCATTAACCCTGGGCTTGTCTGAAAAACAGTACAACTTCATTAATGACTAACTGAAATTTTAAAGTTTGTTGTTTATACATTGACTTCAATTCTGTTTGAATAAAAGAAATGAAGCGTAATATCGCAATGTTTGCCAATCAATATGCGACCAAAAGCCAGAAAGTAGTCAGCTACCGAGCTAAAAAAACACATTTACATTTCATCTAACGATTTCCCCGCGCACTTTCCAACGCTCAAAGTTTCTTGGTCATTTTCTCTACCTAACGACAGAACCCTTGTAGAACCCTTCCGCTTTGAAAACACATGAATTCTGGAGAAAAAGTGGAGTAAGTAATTTTAAGATCACACATTTGATGAACGTCTCTTTGGGCAACCTACTCACAGTAACAATGAAAGTAAAAGTTTCAATTCTCTTACCGGTATTCTGCTGGACTGTAGTTTGGGTCTGGTGAGAGAATTGCCATCTTGGGACTTTAAATTCAACACAAAATGCCGCATAAAATCTTTGTACACGACCCTAAAGAGAGAAACGATTGAATGCTTAATAATTTAGTAATTTATATGGCGCATTTGCTATAAGAATAATCTAATGTGCCTAACAATGTATGAGGAAATTAAAAACTGTCACTTAACTCGTAAAATTCAACTCATAGCAAATTTTCTGCTATTGCGTCCGTTTAATAAAAATATACTATAAAATTAGATTAATTAAGTAAAAATAGCATTAATATTAAAAATAAGCCTGATTAAAAAGATGCGTTTTCAGTTTCTGCTTAAAATTTGATATGATGTTAATATCTCTAATGTCACGTGGCAGCGCATGCCAGAGCTTCGGCGCTGCCACAAAGAAAGATCGGTCCCCAAGTCCTCTAGTCCGGCGTGATGGTCTTGCTAGTAGAGTGCCGCCAGAGGACCGTAGGCTATAGCACCCCTCCCGTTTGCGTGATATCAATTCCTGAATGTACACTTGGGCCATTCCATGTATTGCTTTACATGCATTGGTCAAACGATAACACAGCAGTTACTTGAGTGAAATTTATGAACCTCGCAGTGTACTCTCAACTTAAGCAGTTGAAAACGGCTTGAATGGGATTCGAACCCATGACCTTGCGATACCGGTGCAATGCTCTATCCACTGAGATACCAAGCCATATGGATATATAGTCAATTGTGAGTTCGTGTTATACCCGATGATAGTGAAATACATGAATGTGAAAATCATATATTTGAACTGCGGATAAACATGAGTGAAATTTATGATCCTCGCATCGAACAAACCTCGAACAAACGAACAAACGTCGAAGCAAAACATACTACAAATCCACAAGTCTTGCTCCAATCAGTTAAAAAAAAGCTAAGATAAATTGTTCGGAAAAGTTAACTATACATTGGTATGACAAACTAGGATAGGACGAACAATTCTCAGTGTACAATCAGCCGGCCACTTTTCCCTTGAAGGGAATCTCGATCTTTGCCAAGCACAGCACTGAGCTAGTTTGTGATTGTCGGAATACTTAACAACTATTCACCGAAGTGGAGGTGGGTAGTGGTGGATGGTAAATATCCACCACTACCCACCTACACTGAGGTGAATAGTTGTTTTAGTATATACTGAAACAGTGAGATAATATAACGAAAATGATGCTTTTTAACTCATTTATTCCTGTCAACGATTACAATTTTCGCGCGCAAATTGCTGGGAGGTGAATAGCACCTGCTATTCCGAGTTTCAGTAGCCAATCAGAGCGCGCCAACAATGCTATCCACTGTTTCAGTATATACTAATATAAAATATCAAAACCTTACCCTCCATTTTCTTCACTGCTGTGTTTTTTCCACAAAGATAACAGCTCGTTTGGGGTGAGTTCAATATCGTGCTTACATAAAATGTCTGAAGAGAAATAAATCAAGCAATCAGTTAGATAAAGCGGTTTTCAAATGTGTCGAAAGTATTTTTTGTTATTGCTATGGTTTTGCATTGCTACGCTTTGTGATTGGTTAAAAAATCTCGCGTCGATATATTAACCAATCAGAATTAAAACCGAAACCAATCGTGACTCAGGGCTGGTTGCCACTAGCGACGTAATCGGAAGCGGAGTCGGAGTTGGAAGCGTATGGAGCCTTACGTTCTAGTGTAAATAAAAAAACGGAGTCCAGGGCGCGACAAAAGCGCTGTCCGATAGCCCGGGGCTAGTGAAGCGACCCGTCGGGCTAGTGTCTTTTTGTCGGAGTTTGCCCGACGGGCAAGCAATATTTGTTGCCTTTTCTCATCATAAAGTTAAGAATTAAAATAAGAAGTGTGTAATAAACAGTTCTCTAGTGAAAGTGAATGTGAGGAACATTTTAAAAATGTAAGAAAATATCAACAGGGAACAAAAGAAATGGAATTGAATGATGCGTTTCCGTAAATAATTATAATGTAGACCAATGTACAGTAGCGGCCGTAATTGTGTTCACTCCTCTGCTTTTAGGTCTTTAAAATCGCTGTTGTTTTCATTGTATTAAGTTCAAAGTAAACCAGTTAGGATCTGTCTTGTCGATTAAGATCGTTTTCTTTAAACAAGCTACACAACTTGAACATTTCCCGACACAGTCGTTGCGTTAATTAATACTGCCGTGGATAGATTGTTTTTTCCACGAACGGCAAATATTTTTGCCGTCTGCCATTTGCTATTTCCATGAGAAAATGAGTAGTTTCACGTTTCTCAAACTCGTGAACATGTGAACTAACTTCGATTTTTCTAGTGGATTTATTTTACGATTCGAGGAAAAGTAAGGATAATAAACTGCAAGCTGCCATTTACCGTGTACGCGTAGAACGTAGACTTTCTCAAGTCCGTTTTTCGTTTCTCGCTCGCTCTCACGACTTCGTCGCTCGCTTCTCGCGACTTCGTCGCTAGCTTTTCGCGACTTCGTCGCGCTCTCGGGGGCTTCGCATGATCGCAGTCGACTTGTGGCAAGTCTAGCGTAGAACGCCGTGCGTAATGTAATCTCTTGATACTCGCAAGCAAGTCACGTAATATAAAATGTGCTATTTTTGTTGTATCAAACTTCCGAAAGGGCTTGCAAGATATTTTACGTTATCCAAAGGCGAAAGACTTCGAGTAAGAGTACTAGTTTCATTGATCAATTGATCATAACTTTCATAACCTGCGCAAAAATAAGTTTTTCTCGTAATTTATAATTTATTCCGCAACATTCGCCGTCGGGAGCGAACACAGTTGGAGATTTTTTGCCTCTAGGTGTAATATTCATCCCTTGTTTAAATTTGTTTGTTTTTAATAATTAATTTACTTTTGGGCTAGCTCTTCAGAGCTCCGGGCTAGTAAACTAAAGTAGCAGCTTGCCCGAAGGGCAAGCTGATTTTTTCATTTTCATCCCACCCTGGAGTCGCAATCAGAATCGGAAGCTCGACGAAATCGGAATCGGAAGGATCAGAAGTTTTCCTTTTTCTACCGCTTCAGCTTCCTCGCTTACTATCCGCTTACGTCGTTTTGATTTCCACTAGATCGTAACTTTCTTGCGATTCCGATTCCGTCACTAATGTCGTTAGTGGTTACCAGCCCTTTCTCGCAAGCGTTTTCCCTCTTGGTGCCGGCTTCCGCGGCTACATGTATTTACTTCAGTTCTGATTGGTTCATTGGATTGTCTGCGTCTGTTGTGATTGGCCAAAGTAATTACTTTGGTTTTGGTTTTACGACACTCAGGTAAAAACTGCGTTTTAACCCGGCAACATGACTTGTGAATGGTCAACTTAAAATAGTGAATGAAAAAAATCGAAACGCACCTTTGAGTTGCTGAAAGTTAACTACTCCTTTATTTCCACTGTCAGTGTTTCTGAAGGATTTTTGAATTTGCTGCCATCGACGACAAATCTAAATAAAAGTAAAAAGCAAAAGAACGGTCAATTTATTACGAACACAATGTGTTCAATAACTGGTGTTCTATTTAGGACTTTTCCTTTCAGAAAGTTGTATGTGCTTTGCTTGTTGTGCAAATCCTTTTCCAGTGGAACACAGGATGGAAATGAGAAATTGCCGATGTGCTACCCGCTCCTACAAAACAACTGCATTATACAATCATTTACACTCACCGCTTCTTTTATTTTTCTCTCCACATCGCTTGCTGAAGGAGGCGGAGTCACAAACTCAGGTGATGGAATCCTGACAGGTGAACGTACAGGCGATACTGCGGGCTCATAAAAAGCCTATGATAGACACAATCAAGATGCATATATGAATAGAGTGCTAAAACACGTCACAAGTGGAAATATCACAGGTCACAAGCGACGGGGCTTCTCTTGCAAGACGATATTAGATCATTTTGCAAAACTGAACACAAGTATCGTCGTAGATTTTGCTGTGTACTTATTCTATTGTCGGCACAATTTGTCGCATGAGATTTTTTGTAGCGCGCGCTGCTTGCGTCAGGGAAAATTGTATACAGCTCGCATCATATGACATTGTATGTGGCTACGATTGTCGTAGGGTTTAAAAATATGTTTCAAAATCGAACAACGTTTTTCGTGTTGCATGCATGCAACAGTTGCGAGTGAGTTGTAGGCTGATTTAGTCGACGTGGCGTGAGCAGGTTGCATGTCATTGTTGTAGGCGAAAGTTGTGCCATCTAAATCGGCCTTAACATACTTATTTGATGAGTCTTTAAGGAGAATTGGGAGGGGGGGAGGGGGGGAGTTATAGTACCACTGTCTCAATAGCCAGGGGGCTATTTTCGGGAGGCCCGAGGGGGAAGAAGGATGCTTACCCTCCTATCGCGTGACAGAGGAGGTGTTGTAGATGCCGCACGTGTCACATCAGTTCGCGTGGAGAAAATCTTCAGAAAATCCCTGTAATCCACGTTGCCTTCAGAGGTTTTGGGAAGCTTATTCCAAATATGGCTAAACTGATCGCTGGTCATACGAAACGCATGCTCATTGAGTATTTCATGCAGAGCCGTTGCGCTGATTGTCCCAGTGTGGTGAGGGTCTTCATCCGTGAAAGCCTGGGAATGAAACAATCGGTGTTAAAGAAGGTTTGTTATTTCTCCAAAACAATAGTTTTCCCATCCTAGGATCGTCTGTCATCGAACATTGACAAGATGACGAAGCAAATAAATACGACATTATGGCTGGGTCTAAACACAAAAACACAAAATAAAACTGTGTAAGATTAACCACCGCGACCGAACCATATCAAGTAAAGACATTGATTCACAGTGGGGCAAATTACCGGCATTGCAGGCAATGAACATGTTCGTTCTATAGAGCTTACACTGTGAAAGAACAGTGAACGTAACTTGTTTTTGTGTTCTGTATTCTCTCTTGACTGGATCGTAACGCTGACCCAGGATTAAAACTTAACCGAGGATTTAGTTTCTCTTGTTAGAAGTGTTTTCAAAAGCTAATTATAAGTTACATGCCAAGACAAGTCAGAGACGAAACTAAAGGGCAAAAATACTTTAGAAAAATCTCCATTGATTAATTATTTAACTGGAATTAAAATTGATGTTAACCCCGGGTTAGCTTAACCGCGCTTTGAACAACCCGGCCCTGATTATTGAATCGTAGACATAACATCACGTGGTTCGATTTCCGTGAGTTCGGTTTCAATCCTCCGAATCCAAATCGAAAACAGAAAAAAGGAAGAAATTAAACACATTTAATTTACCTTGGCAAGACTGTAAAATCTGGCCACAACAACTTCTCGCACTTTCTTCTCCACTTCTGCGTCCGTCATACCGCGTGCACGTTTAGTGATGTGATCAGCTGTTCTTTGACGTTTATCGGGTGTGGGATACAAACTCTCCAGCCACTTGCGACTGGCCTGGAAACAACACAGAACATGAGCAGTGTGAAGGGTTACTATTTCATGTAAGCCTTCACGTGCCCAGGACATTATACGTAGGCTTACATGAAGTACACACCAAGTCAAGTGTTGTTACACGGTGGTAACTAAGTACATGATGTCTCGCAGTATCCACGATAGGTAATCATGCAAAAAAACAAATGCAAAAATCTTTCGATCGGGTCTGTAACGATATACAATGAGAATTACCGATTTCAAAATACAGTAATAACCCACATATAAGAACCTGGGTTTTAAGAACCTGTTAGGCTAAAATTCTCATTTTAAGCCCCCTCTACATAAGAACCTATTTAGCCTAAAATTTTAAGTTAGGTTCTTATCAGTGGGGTTGCTGTAGAATTTGTTATCAACATGAGTTTCTAAACTGTTATGTTTTGTTAAGAACATATAGTTTTACTGTATCTGCACTGAACTGCCTATAGGCATTGCTCTACATGGTACATTATAAATGATTTATTATGAGATGATACTGTATTTGCAATATATATACAATTTATTCCGATGAAATACATATGCAAATTTAAGAACCTATTTAAGAACCTGTTTAGGCTAAATTTCCTTTAAGTACCATTTATATAAGAACCTATTTAGGCTAAATTGAAAAATTCAGGTTCTTATATGCGGGTTATTACTGTATATTAAGTTTGAAAAAAAGGTTCCTTTTGTGAGTACCGGAGAACGAATGACGTAAAACAAAAAAGACAGAAAACATAACTTCAACGAACAAAACTAAAATACAAAACCTGACAAACAATAGAAATACAATGTGTTCTGGTATTTGCAGAAGATCCGAAAAAAACGACTTGTTAGCACAATTTACAAAGATCTCCAGGCCCAAAGGAATTAACAAACGAAAAATAACAATAGAACAAAAATTATCGGCTTCAAATTACACTGAGTTTCAACAAATCTCTGTTTACCACAATTGAATAATACTTCGGAATTCAAAGGACTTAATTTACAGGTACTCCTTCAAACAAATACAAAAGAAAGATAAGTTTTACACCTTTTTACACCGATCCGATCCGAATAATCCTGTGAGATTAAACATGCATTTAAGCGTTAGTCTATCAGGTTTACCAAAGTAAACAAAGTCAAAAATAAAATATGGTTAGCAAGTTTAGACACCATTGTCTTCCCAGCAACCAAAACATCGTGAAATAGTAGTAATAAAAATTCTCACGGGTACAGCGTTCTTACCTCGGCGTCTGACTTTTGAAAGCTTTTGAAAAACTCTTCATACGATATCAAACCTCCTTCACTCACGTTTACCTTCTTCATGAGCGCCTGTAAAGAACAAAGTTAATTAATTAAAATCCAAAGATGATCAACATTCTGGCTTTTGAGCAAATAAATATGACAGCCGCATGAATACGCTAAGAATAAAGATTTCAATTGAGCTAGGAAGTGGCTGTCACTTGCAGACTGAACAAACAACAGTGTTTAATAAAGCTTGACAGACATCAGAAAGGGCTATGTCTATGTTACCTATTTTAATGAGCCAGAAGAGGTATTTGCAGGTATGTGAATAAAAAAACTCCTAAAATAATGACCCAAATTTGTTAAATTTACTTCATTAGTGCACTAAAACTTAAATAAGTTCCTTTAGCTATCGTTAGACAGGATAAAAGTGGCCGAATCGCAAATTGAAAACATCGGGTCGATTTTTTTTCTAGTTTTTCTTTCTGTCGCGCCTTGTGTGATGAAAAAATCGGTAAATCGCAATTTCGGTTTGTTCTTTCTTCGAGATTTCACTTGATATCTTCGTGTTGGTGTTCCTTAGCTTTTTCGTGTATGAGATAAGGTACTTAACCTTTTCTTTAGTACAACCTTAACCTAAACAATGCCCATGCCATGCCGCCTTTTCCCATGCAGGTACCGAAGCTAATGCCACTTCTCAGAATTCGAAGGTGTACCGACGTAACATTTTAATACTGGTTGATAAATGGCCTTTTGTCACCAGTTACTTGCAATTAAAAGTGTGCAGATTTGAATGGGAAGTTTAGGTGGTAGCTTCGCTAATCCACGAAATTTGCAAAAATATTTTGAGGGAGACAAACATCAGTTTTGGACTCATCTATAAGGGCTTAACTAATACGCGACTAACTTTTCACGTTGTTCATACGAGAAACTTTTCGAAGTTGTTTGTGTGTTGATATTATGTAGGAAGACAAGAAGTATTATACCTGAAACTGTTTATTAGACATCACAAAACAGAACGCATTGATTATTTGATGTAAATCTTCTTTAGAGATCAGTCCCATTCCTTCTCGGTCAAACGCGGCAAAAGCCTGGAAAGGAAACATAGCATGAATCTTAGCCTTGTTCCATCAACCACTATGGTTACTATGGTTACTTTAAACTGAATAACAGAGGACGTCAACATTTTATAGTTCGAGTTCATTCGTTTTCGATCTTGTCCGGTATTCAAAATCCACCCTGAATTTCCGTTACAAGGCATTATTTTGACGTTTTATTCATTACCAAGAATTTAATATTGTCTGCGATATCGTCTCAATGTCATCGTCATCATCATCATCCGCTGGTGGATCGACTCTGTTTGTGGACTCTGGTGGATCGACTCTGTTTGTGGACTCTGGTGGATCGACTCTGTTTGTGGACTCTGGTGGATCGACTCTCTGTTTGTCTGGACATAGTTAATAAAGTGCAATGGTTATAAAACCTGAGAAATGTCATTGTTCGATGTTTTTGTTAACGTTTTTGGGCCTCACCGTGCACAACACAATAGATGTTGACCTATTGTTCGAGCAACTGACCAATAGAAATGGTGCTATTAAGTTATTCAGTCATAGCGTGTGATCAAAAAACAAAAGATGTGCACGGTCAAGTATGGCTCAACATAAATTGTAGCTCCTTTGTTATCGCCATTGAAGTCTGCAAGGTTTCATAACCAGTCCCTCAATTAACTATGGTCTGGATGACCTTCCTTCGATCTCAGCTGTTTCATAAATTTAAGGTCCTAACATTGCCTTAGCAACATCTTTCTAATACGAGAAAGATATACTGTCCATGCCATGAGCGAGGGACAAAGAAAAAGATCTGAGTCTCTGACAGGATTGGAACCGATGACCTTCCACACTTAACACCGGTCGGATCTCCGGTCGGATTGCAGAAAATTGGAATATACTGATTTGCATCTCACTGAATAAGAATAGAGCTCATTATCTCAATGCCACGTTCTAAAAATAATTGAAAAGAATAGAATCAATTTTCCGCTATCCCGCACCTCACTCGGTCGGATGCTCTAACCACTGAGTTACGAGAGACTCGTGGCGAACAAGGCCATATACTAGGTTCATTTAATTTTATTTCATATACCATCTTTATTTATTTATCATCTTTATAATATGTTGAACAGTTAGAATTTGATACTGGACCACCAATGCAACAACGTGGTATATAATTTCTTCAGTTTAAGATTTCTTACCCTTTGGACGGTTTCAGGATTTTCGCTGATTTTGCGTCTCAGTCTGTTGATGGCTGCTTCTGGGGGCAGAGAGTCGTGTCTCTTAAACACCACAGGGATGGCAACTTTGCCAGGTGTATCCAGAGTAACACGCCCATAACCTGAATGTCTATGGTCCTGAAACGCGCTGAGGAATTTCTCATATGACAGCTTGTTCTTATGGGATAGTCCACACCTAGAAAATGTGAGAAAGACGTTAGATTTTGAGTCGTGTGATGTGGTTTTAACTTTTGAATCTGTGCACGAAATCTGAAAGAGTGCCCATTCTAGTGAATGCTCTTAATTCAACAATACTTTTTTGTTGTGCTGTTTATTTGAATTCCGTGGTCTGGGAGTGAATGAAAAGCTGTCATGCGTAGCAGTAGATCTGAACATGGATACAAAACTCAAAGTAAAACTTTTCGGTCTGTAAAAGCATCATTGGATTGAGAGTAAGTCATCTGAGCAGGACCATTGTTCGGTTCAACACTGGACTAAGAACTTATGACGTTTCTTTTCTTTTTTCTGTTTAAAACTTTGCTACTCGATCAAAAGTTCGACCAATAAGTGACTATTTTATCTAAGTCTATCATAACTGCAGAAACCTATTGCGAAATGACCCTTATGTAGTCACAGACTTTTTAATCTCACCTGGGGAAAGAGACTCCAAATAACATCTGTGTAGGAGGCGATACACGAACGCGTTTAGCGTCACTATTAACACTGACCTGTCAAGTAGAATATTGAGCTGCACATCATCCAAGAAGTAATGAAAGTCAAACAGAATTTTCTGCAGTTCCCGTCTTGAGATGTAACCGTCCCTGTTAGTGTCAACTGTCTCAAATGCCTTCCTCAGACTTTCGTACCCATCACGAAAGCGATCCCTGTAATCAGACAAAACGATAAATCAGCCAATCAAGCGAAAACGAGATCCCATGAGAGTTAAAGGGACTTCAAACCCATGGGAAGTGACGAGTGTATGAGAGTTAAACAATAGGCCATTTCCGAGTTGCCTTTAGCCTCTCTATCAAAGCGAGGCTAGGTGCGAAACCTTTCATATGGAAATGAGTTTTCATTCACATGCAAATAAAACTTATTTGCATGTGAATGAAAACTCATTTTCATTTGAAAGGTTTCGCACCTAGCCTCGCTGTGATAGAGAGGCTACAGGCAACTCGGAAATGGCCAATTCAAGCAGATTTCGCACAAAAGTTGACGAAAGTACGAGGCAGTTACAGCTTTATCGCAGAGAAAACTCTTTACGCTTTCCCTGGGCTTCTACTTTGACGCAAAGGTCCCGTTCACACCAACCCACACGTTTAGACTAAACGCTAATTAGTCACACAGGTTTAGATGCAATATATCAAAACTTCCCATGATATTTGGAATGAAACCTTTATAAAACCGAAATTTACTGATTGCAATTATCCTTCCAGGTGGTTGGAATCTTATATGCACGCAGAACGTTTACTTAGATAAAGGCTAAAAACCTGATTTAACTAAACATATTTAGTTGTTGTAAATAGAAAGTAAGTTTACATCCTACGGTAACAAGAAATAAAGGAAATGGTTTCTTCATTGTGGTATCTTTTGCTTCGGTTGTAATTTTTGCTAAAAGCTCTCTATTTAGTCAAGCAAACAAAAACAAACCCTAAAATGTGTTTTGTCATGTCACAGCAATGTTGGTCAAGTCAAGTCCCTTCTCATTCCATGCTCTGCTCGCTTTGCTATCCAATTTTCTTTCAACCTGATTCTCCACCCCTCCCCCCCCCAAAAAAAAAGGAGCCTGTTCACACGTTAACTCGTAAGTATTTACCATTAATTTGTGATTTGGCTTATGAAAAGTTTTCTGTGCTTGTCGCCTATTTAATTAGACTCTGATTACTTATGCATCAATAAACACTGGTACAGACATTGGAGAACCATTCTGAACTACCTAGTATAGCATTTGGTAACAATGAAGGTCATGCAAAACTGCAACCAAACTCACTTCAACTGCTGTTCGACCTCAAGAGCGGATAAGAACGAAGCGGCTTGGGCCTGATTCCACGTGGCAGCCATGTGCATGTCCTAAAAACAGTAGGAAAAAAAAAATACAAAATGAGTCCTTGACTTGAGCTGTGCTTTTGCATAACACTTTAAACAAGCCATCAAGATAATTGTGTACAGCTTCCAGGCTTACTGAGGAGTGTCAAGTCTTGTGTGGAGGTCCAGGCTCCATCGTAGGGAAGAGGGGCCAAAAAGATTGCTCGGCCCTTCGGGCCTTATTTTTTTTAAGATTACGTGGGGAGGGGGCGGGCTCCTGGGCCCCTCTCGGAGATCCGCAACTGAACATGAATACAAACCTGCTGATTTCTGTGCATACTCTCAAGAACGTGCTGACTCTGTTCTGCTATCAGTGTACTGGGTCCATGTACGTCACCAGGCACCAGTTCCCCTCCTAACTTTGCCAGAAACTCCTTATGATCTACGAAGCCATTTCCGTCAGTATCATACCTGTACAGAGAACCACGTGACCATTAAACAGGTTTTTGGTAAGTCTGCAATAACTAAAATTAATACAGAAGAAGTAACAATGGAGATCAAAGCTCCTATGAGCCATCTCATAAGAAACGTTCAGCCGGACCCTCCCCTCTCCTGGCCGTTTTGCTCGACCGACCCCACACCCCTTGCATCCAACTCCTCACCCTTCCCTACCTCCAATGCCGTCCCCATGGGTACGGCAGGTGACCAGTACATATCGCGGGCTCAATGTTAACAGCCGATGGACCAAACGATCCAGTGAATATAGAGTGTTTTCACTTGACGTCATAGCCGCCATAATGGAGTTCTTCTTTTGTTAGGAACACCAACATGGCTGCCATGGCCTTTGTCATTTGAGTCCCACGGGACTGAAGGTCACGTGAGTGAAAACGCTCTATTGCCTACAACTGCTATAACTCATCCATCGCTTCGCGCATTTACAGATTCCAGATGGTTGGCTTGCGGAAGATTAACAAGTAAAAGGCATAACAAAGCTCACGTTTTCAGAAACGGCTGAAGTTTTGCGGTCAAATTGGAAGATTCCACATCCTGCTGTATTTTGTTTGCAAAATGTTAGCATATTGTTTGCCCGGGGTGACCTCCTCACTCCACCTCGATAACAATTTTCCTGTCTGTTACACTCTGAGAGCCTAAAACAGGTTAAACCAGAAAAGTATGTTTGAGCTGGTTAATCACAACTTACTTGTTCCACAGTTTCTTGAATTCCTCCTTATTGAGCGGGATCTGGTACTTATACAGGACTTTTCGAAGCTCATTTTTAGAAACAATTCCATTTCCATCGTGATCAAACGCCAGGAAAGCTTTCGCGACATCTTCGTTTTGTTCCCAAGCTTTTCTTTTGATGACATCGTCTGCTTGCTCTGCAGTCAAGTAGTTAAGATCCTGGGTTTCGTTGAAGCTGAAAGAAATCAACATACAGTGTAAACGTTATCGAAGAAAATCAAAAGTTAATGAAACAAGTGCCTTTTTATGTGAGGCTTGCAGGATATGGCTAAAAGTAGAAAACCCCCAAGCCTCACAGTTTCATCGCTTGTTATCTTCATGTTGGATCTCTGAGCCCAAGTATCAGCTATGCCATGCTGATGAGGCATAACAAGGCCCAAACAGCTGTCCATGGCTGCTGATACTTAGGCTCACTATTTATCTCAGTAGATCTAGAGGTAATGCTTGATACCAACATGGCCTGTAAGTGCCCTGTTTAGTGGCTATAGCTTACCAAAGCACATAAGTGCCTTTTTGAGTCAGGATCTTAAAGTAACAGACAAGATGTCATACAGAAAAGACAGAAAGTCGCACTTTTTATTGAAAAATTGTTATATGAGTATTAAGCCCCTTTGAGCAGGGCTTGCGTGTGTTGCGATGGCTTGCGTTGACTCGCGATTACTTTGATTGAGCTCAAATCTGTCCTCGAGCAGGCGAAAGTATTTCACCGTTTGGCCTCCCAATGCAACTAGTCGCAAGTAATCACAAGTTGTTTGAATATTGTTTGCTTTGATGTAATCGCGTGCACAAGGCAGCAATGAAATGACTTTTTTACAACTTGCGAACAACTGGCATCCACTTTCGAGCACGTACCCAATGCAAGTTTGTCCGCAAATTGAAACTTTTAAAACTTGCGTTATGCAACTTGAGTTCCCATTTACTGCTGTTTTCATTACCTGTGATTTGAGTACAACCAAGGATGCCCTTCTTCCACAGTCTCCACGTGTTCAAACCGTTTTAGGAATTCTCTATAGTTCAGTTTACCTCCTTTCTGTATGCCAAGGTTTGTCATAAGTTTGTCAAAGTCCTCATCTGATAACATGAACATGAATGAATCCAGGATCCTCCTAAATTCCGGTCTAGTTATCTGGCCATTGCGGTCAAAGTCAATCTTTTGGAACGCTGCGCGTAAATCCTGTGTGACAAGAAAATGAAGTGAGGAATAGGAGCTACTAACGAAGTTACATGCACATCACATATTGATCAACAATGTTTCCAGGAAGAAAATACGATACGATTAAAGAGGTAATACTGTCAAGTTTTGATGTGCACAAATCTATGTCAGGTACAAGTCTTTTTCGTAACTGTTGTTTTTTGTTTATCTTACCTGGAAGTTCTCCCTAAGCTTAGTTCTCAGCCTTGCTTCTACGACACTTGCTTGCATGGTGTCCTCCTGAGGAATTGGAAGGTTATACCTGAAAAAGGCGACAAAAAAAGAAATGTTGTTTCACTCACGCAGTTAAATCTTGAGTACTGTAAGGTCGTTCTGTGGATGAGATCCAAAAGTGTGACCATTCAAATGAAAGCTTCTGAGCTTTACATTCCTGTTGTGCTGCTGATCATGCATTGCAATTTTGCATTCAATTGTAGCTGTAAAACATTTTTCAAGACTAAAAAACAATCCAAGACAAACGCAGGGCTGTCAATAAGGGCCGAGGGCCAGGCATCCCCCCTCCCCTCACCCCCCCCCCCCCCCCCCCCCCCCCCGGCTATTTTGCATGTTTGAGCCCTTTTGCACTCTAATACCACAGTATTCAAAGATAATATCTTTTTTTTTTAGTATTAGTGGTAAGATCATGGCCATATAAAGAGGAGAAGTTTTAACCTGTGACTTGGATATTCTGTCACCCTCTCTCCAACACCAAATGAGCGACAATCCTGAAAGTTGTCCAAGAATTCCATGTATGACAGCTTTCCTTTGTGAAACCCCAGCCTAAAGACAAAGAGTTACACAAGTTTTACACATATACAGTGTGTATTATTCCATTAAAATTTGCTAACTTTATTACTCTAGACAAGGCTTTCAATTAATTTTGCCCATCAACATAATGTTACAAATCCTGACGAGGTATTAAAAGTAGATAATGTACCTGGCACTTAAAATGCGAAATTGATCATCAGACATGTATAGCCCAAGACTGTCCAAAACCTGACAAGGAAAGACAAATTCTCATCACAACTAAAGTTAGCAGAAAAGCTGGGGATGAGAAATGATCTATTGTGGAATTATCTAGTAGCGATTTACAATGTAAATAGAAACAATTTATTCGATCTTGTTTTTTCCTGTTACAATGTAAGAATGTCATCATACAAAATAACAAAATATGACTTGTTTTTAACATTACACTGTACTAATTGAAAACAGAAATTTCCCCACCAAAAACGTACACTGCAAGAAAACGGAAGGGAAACAAATATAAAATAAGGCAAGAAAATTCAGGCTCCTTGATTTTGTTTTAAACATACCATTCTAAATTCTTTTCTTGAAATTTTCCCATCTCCATCGCCATCGAATTTGACAAATGTTTTCCTGAAATCTGGAGACCTCTGAGCGATGTACTCCTGAAAAAAATAAGACAAGTAAGACAAGGTTATGTTAACTCTCAACTTGAATAAAAAAGAAACTTATGAATCTTGGGTCATAGCTACATGTAGGTATGTCCTAAAAACTGACCGTCAAGAGAACAAAAGGAGAACACAATTACTGCACTACAAAATAGTGAATTGATCAGTGTGGAATAAATAAAGCCTAACTGCAATCCAAACACATCATTGAAGCTAAATTAAAATGACAGTCTTAATTAGTCACGATGTGTATCCTTCTTGCAGTTACCACAATTATGGTACATTATTGTACCTTGAGGATATCCATACATTCATTTGCTGTTTTCTGGCCCGTCAGATTGAGAGCTCTCTCTTCTGCCAACTCCATTCTATTAAATACAAACAGTAACATAGTCAAGGAATTAAAAGTTAAAGATTGAGACAGATTTAGGTAAATGTTCTCCATCACATATTATCTAAGTACATGTAGCTCCTTTTCATTTATTCATGAATTAATTCATTCACTTATTACATGTAATTCGCTCGCTCGTTCATTCATTCACTCGCTCATTCAGTCATTCATTCATTCATTCATTCATTCAAGAGACAGCACGATTGGTATATACTGTACCTTGTAGATTGATCCTGTTTCATAAACTGCACCTTTGCTTCATTTTCATCATGAATTCTTGTGCTCAAGCCATTAATATCCCCTCCAATAATATCAACACCCTAAAACGCCAATCAACAATATTCATTATTTGCTTATTTAAACTTACTTTAAGAGTTGTAGCTTATTGCCTTCAAATGGTTGTAATCCAGGAGAATCAGTTGTCTTTCAAGTGTGATGGTGTAAAAAGAGCTGTTGTAGTTGACTCCCAAGTGTTATACATGTAATAACAAAATATTTTCTTCTTACCAGTTTACTAAGAAACTCTTGGAAATCAACACTGCCATCTGCATTTTCATCACAACGACTCCACATTCTGAAAATGGTAAATCAGAACACAATACATTATCAAAGTAAAAGGCAGTTGGATATCATAAAACACCCAACCACAGTCTCGATAGCACTTAATTGAGAGTACTTTCTTGTTTGCGGTCATTCTCATGTTCATTATGTTGGGCATGTGCTGATCAAGTGTGATTTCTATTTCTCAAACTCATTAAAAATTCATGTAAAGAAAACAAACTAAGGAAATTGCTACCACGACGGAAGTTTGAAAATGTGATACTAGTCAATCGCCATAAAATTTGGTGAACATCACATTGTAATTGCTTTGAATTTCTTAAAGAATTATTACTGTGTTAAGAAACTATATCAAACACTCAAAAGAATTTTTCTTTAGGTATCTAAACACCCCAAAGTGGGTTAAAAATAACTCGGCAGTGCCTCAATTTTTTCAACCCACTTCTTGGTGTTAGGATATCCTGATGAAACACTCCTCCTGTTTGATATATAAATTCACAACTCACAAATCAAAGTGATCATCCGACACTGGGAGACAGTATCTTTCTAGAAGCTGTTTCAGCTCAGCGCGTGAAATGGAGCCATCCCTGTCAACATCAACACCCAGATACGCTGATGCAATTGCCTTCCAATTATCTGAGATCTTTGCCCGCAAGATGTCTTCCACCTACAAATTAAAAACCACAGACAGTTTTGAAAAAAGTTTCATTTAGACAACTTTATGAAAATTAAAGCTTGGACTTGAAGGATCTTTTCTAAATAGATGTTAACAGTAGTAATTCCTAAAAATGCTAAACTTGCAGACATCGAATATGATGTTTGTCTGTTAAAGAGGGCAACAAAAACCAATACAGAGCAGTGGCCTTGCATGTACAGTCTATTAGCTGTTATTTTTGTTCAAGGATGGCAAGTATTTTAAAATGATCATTATCAAAATGGTAGTCAAGATTAAATTCAGTTATTAATTACTTTAAGTTTCATTGACAGGTCATTGTACATTTTTCTCAAATGCTGTTTCATTTTTCATTTGATTTAATGTTGTGTTTCCAGTTTAAGTTTAATTTTTGGGATTCAAATTAAGACTGGAAGCTTGGAGCTCTGGCTCATTAGTGCTTTATTTGGCCCTTGGTTAACTTGTAATTTACAGTCAGACCCACAAAACAATCAGGAACTTACAGTTGACCACGCCATGACAGCAGGTGGAGAAACACTCTTTGGAGAATGATCTGACATCAGCCAAGGATGTGCACCCTGAAAATGGGACAACAGAAACAGCAAAAAAAAAAAAACAGGTCAATAATTTTAAGAAGCCAACTGCGCTGAAGATGACTGGCAAACCAAAGTATGAACATGACTAAAGGAAAACAACCATTGGAGCCTATCTTGGGTTTATAACCACCTAATATTTTTCTTGTGTGGAGCCCTGACAACCTCAAGGCGTAATAGACATCTCTGAACATATTTAATAAAATTATGCATGTTTAGTGATTTTGTGGTATCAGTGGAAAGACACTCTCCAGCATTAATCTCGCATCATTAAATTTCCTAACGAGTGGTTAACTGGACTGTGTATTCAGTTAACAATTTCTCCTGGATGTTACTGCAGTGCACTTGTAGTTAAGTATTAATCAAATGATAATTTATTACCTCTGTTTCTCTTTGCTCAAATCTGTCCAAGAAATCTAAATAGGACACATATCCTTTGTTATAAGGATCAATCTTGGCCATCAGTTCATGGAATTGTTGTTGACTCATTCGGAAACAAAAGCTTTCCAGTACACGTCTAAAGTCACGCTTGGTGACACGCCCATCTTTATTCTGCAAATTATGCAAAACAATTATTTTCACATATTAAAAAGGTCTGATACTTAAACATGTTTTGTATTGTCATCATTGATATTGATCAACGGGATGTGTTGATTTGTAACTAATTTTAACAATGTTATATACTGAAGATTGTAAAAACACTATTTTTAAAAAGAGGATTTAAATTACTCTTATTTATAATAAGTTCTCTTCAACACGATTGGCAGAAAAATACTTTGTCAATGGTAAAGCCAAAAATGTACAAAATTATAAAGTATATCTGGAGAACATATTAATTTATGTAGTATAGTATCAAGTATTAAATCATATAATTGAAGACGCGGGTGGAATAACTGCGCGGATGACTTTTTCGGTCTTTTTTTTTTTGCTCGAAAGAGCCTGAATTTTCGCATGTGGCCTTCAATCTATCCAAAGAACACTGCTCTGAGTTTTTTTTTTTTGCTGGTTTCCGCTTAGTTTTCGAGAAAAAAAAACAGGTCAAAAAACGTGGTCGGCGTCTTCTGTTCCATCTAAATCAACTGCATGAATGCAGTCACTTACATCATCAAAAACAAGAAATGCTTGTTTGACAGATGAAAAGCTGTTCATGATCTTATCATGAAGGAGTTTCCACATATCCTCCGTTGTAGGCATCTCTTCTGCTTCACGGACTGGGTTGTACCTATAAATAAGCACAAAATAGGGATCAGTATTTGCTGTTTGTTGTGTGATTGTGTGCTAGTACAGTGTATGACACAGGAGACCACAGAACAAAACAATAAAAAAACAAAATGACATACTTGTGATTTGGTTTGATTGGAATAGTTTGCCCGTTTCCCTTGGTGACTGGCATTTGAAACTTATCAAGGAACTGCTGGTATGATATCTTGTGATTGGCACGTATCCCACATCTGTTAACGCAATAAAGTAAAAAGAAACAAACTTATTAATTGAAAGTGGAAACATTTTTAAAACAAGCAAATCCAAGAGTCCCAGCAAAAAATAAAAAAATGTCATTATCAATAATATATTATAATAATTTATTTTTACATCCATCAAAGTTCATGGATTAAGTCTCAAAATAAAAATACCGTCAAACAACAACAACAAGAATCTTTATTGTGCTCTTAATACAAAAGTGCAGAATCATTAAAAGGAAATAACTGTGAAAGAAAAAGAGCACAGCCACTCAGAAATAGCAAAAGCTAATCGCGCTGAGTGACTGGGCCATGCGGAAGAGTAACTAGATATCAAAGTTATTATTAATAAAAAGACAGATACACAAAAAACACACACAAAAATATATATATTTAAGCTGTAATTAATAAACAAATACACAAGCGAATAAACAAAGAAAAAGAAGAGAAAACAACGGCTATGCACACAATTAACTGCATATAAAGAACACCAATCAATATTCGGAGATGACAGATTCTTTTAAAAGCTTTTTGAAGCGAAAACGACTTGCTGATTTTAGATCTTCTTTAATAGCATTACAGAGTTTTTAGCCCCACTGAAACGGTCAAGAAAGTCAAGAAATAAAATTACACTGGCCTGCATCCACAAGGCACAGGTAAAAATAAAATAATTATAAACATTAGGAACAATGATGTAAAGTGACTGTTTAGAACCTTGACAAATTCTGACAATGTTTTGCACCCAATTAATTCCAGGAACCAATATATTACATGCAACCTAGATATATATTTTTTAAAATTTTATTTTCCTTTTATATGTAGATGTAATAAATGGTAGACAGAAGATATGGCCACTGGTTTTAAAGTTATTATTTTCTCATTGATCTATCTGTTATATTCCTTCCTTACCTGTCCATAAGCTCCACAAACAATTTGTCTGACATTGGAAAGGCAAAGTTAAACAGAACTCGTTTGAGTTCATCCAGGGTTACAAAGCCATCCCCACGTTTGTCAAATGCCACAAATGCCCGGCTTATGTTGCCATGGTTTTCAAGCATCTGAAATAGGAGCAAATTTAATAACGAACATGACCATGAGACATTATTACCTGGAGCCTTTGAATCAGTATACTGTGTAAAACATCAAGTGTAGAGATTAAGCACCAATTTTCCCCTCTGATGCATGCAAGATTTCTTCCTTTATAACCTTTGCTCTGAGAGTCAATTATGGAGACATATGTTATGTAGTTCTAATTCTTGAGTCTGTCCACAAAATCCTGTGGAGTGACCATTGAAACGAAACCTCTTACTTTTGCATGGTACCATTTGTTTTTCAGTATTTGAGAAAAATAATGAAATTTGCCGGGATTTTTCTTGAATTTTGATCTTTGGTACTATTGGAAGTTAACATGTTACAAGTTTATCACTATCCATATCATAACTATCCCTGATCTAGAGATTTAAATACAAGCATCATCTGAAATATTTTTTAAACGTATTGCTCACTTAAACATCACACATGTACACAGTTACCTTCTTTCGGAGTTTCTGTTCCAGGTCTGTTACTGTAAGCACTGGTGGAGATTGCTTCTCACCATGAGTTGATTTTGGTCTGCTATTTACTGCAGCCAGTTTTACTAGCTGCGGCTCTTCGCCTGGGGTAGGAGAAAACAAAATAGTAAAAAACCTCTCCACAACGGTGGTGTTTCTTAATAACTCAATAACAACAAAGATTAAACTGTTTTCTTTTCCTGTGCACAGACATACAATGTACATGTACATGTACATGTATTCATATAATAGAATATATGCATTTAACTTTAAATTTAAATGCATGGTCAATAAAAATGTTATTTTGTTAAAAACATACTTTGTGTTCTGTTGCGGAGTTTATAACATGTCTTTGGAGTTCTCCATTTGTTTGCACAAGTAATTTTCTTTCCATCTAATGTGTACAGAAATGGTTTTCCTTCATTGAAGTGGTCCTGCAGTAACATTCGCCTGAGAGGCAGATTTTTCTTGATACTTAGGAAAGTACATGATATTTTTTGATTTTTTGTTTGTAAACTATGCTTCACTGGCTCATAAAATGTAAAATTATTTCTTAAATTATCAACAGCATAACCTTGATTAGGTCTTTTAAGCTGTGCTCCAAGTTTAAAAGGAGTTTCCATGGCTAAAAACATTGTGATTTCTCCAATTCAACTGATTAATTAAGAAACTAGAGCAGAAAGTAGTTTAAACTTGTCTCCATACACTGAGTTGTGAGCTGCTGTGTGTTACTACACGTAGCTACATGTATGCCAGTTTACAAACTGTCTGGTAACAGTGTTGCTAAGGAGATTTTGTTAATTTTGTTTTTCTCTGATGATTTCTGACAAATCAGAAGTTTCAATACCGGTATTTAATTACCTTCTTAACTTAATAGGCAGGAAAGTGATTATTTTTAAAAACAATCCTCAGGAATTTATTTCCTAAACCACTCACTAATTACATGTAACTATAATGGTGGTTCACCAACAATGAATGATGATCCATTAATATTTAATAACCACCACTACAGCAAACTGAACCAGTAAAGAACCACTTTCTACAGTGTAATTTATAGATCATAAAATAATGTTAAAGATACAAATGTATGTATGAAACTGTGTATGTACTAACTGAAGCTAGGATAAACATGTTATTAAAGAATTTAATGGATACATGTATCTTACAGGTCAAATTTAATTTCTGGTCAGATTATTAATAATAATTATTAGGAAACAAGCAAAGGCATGATCGATACTTAAAGATCAGGTAAACTTACATGTACAAGGTGTATAGTTATAAATTTAAAGAAACAAAAAATTCACCATTTAAATAACAATAAATTAAAATTAAAATAGATAAATTTGAAAATTTCACATTCACATACCTAACAATGTTTAGGCTACAGTATATATTGTGGTTCAAATTTGTTGGGGTTTAAAAATCGTAAAACCAGTTTAATCTTTACTTTCCTTTGTCTCAGATTCATTATTTTTCACCACATTTTAGAATAAAAAAATTTCAAACTGGTTTGAAAATTTTCAAACCTGCAATGAAAAATGCGAACCATAACATTATGTTAATACAAATACAGCATGCAGTTACAGACCGTATTTTATGGAACAGACAGGTACACATGGACATGAATGAACTTAAGAGAATCACAGAGAGAATATTTTATATAACTTCTCTATCTCAGGCCCTCAAATTCAGTTAGGTCTGAAGATCATTAAAGGAATATCATTCTTTAAAAATGTTTTGCAAATTCTATGCCATGCAAATTTTGTAGCCTTACATATTATGTATTTCTACATCTATTGTAATTCACAAAGGTTTCCCATACACGTGAATTGGTCAGCTTTCAATAGTTCAGCTTATTATTAAATAAATGAAATTTTACAATAAATATAAATAATCCTATTAAATAAATATGTGAGAGAAAATGTTGTTGGAATGCTTATTAAACTCATCACCAATAGATGAGCTTGGGAGCCACATGAAAAATATGTCAATTTTATTGACATCTGCAAATCAATAAATTATTACTACATGTAACATGTAAGACCAACATAAACCAGCTAAGAAAAGAACAAAATTTAACTGTTTTATATAATTTTATTAATGCAATTATACTGTAGGCATACCTGCTTTCTTTATTTGGTTCTTGGGTTTTGTATTTACTCCAAGTCGTTTTAAAAAGTCCATGTACTCCAGTGTACGACCATTACGTGTCATGTCATATTTACACCACAATCTACAGGATACAAGTAATAGTATGCATTAATCTCTTCCATGATCTGAACATATCTACTTTTCATAAAAAAGTGAAATTTTTAAACAGCTTTTGCTGAAGGGTTTACCCTGGTAAAACATGTTATTATTATTATAGGGCTCAAAATTGCGTCTGTATCGGCACATTTGCGACTAAAGATTTTGCTTTTGCGACTATAATTTGTCTATTAGTCGCGATTTTGCGACTGTTTTACGGCCTACAGCTGTAGCTTATAAAGGAATTATATTCAACGGTCTTGTGTCTTACTTGTTACTGGTAGTTGTAATTTTATCTGAAAAATCCTGCGCAATTCCTGTTGAATGTTGCATGACTTAATCGTTGATTTCATGCTCCATTCCATTAATGCGGTTTCCAAGAAGTGTTTCATGGGCGCACTTTTTCAGACTTTCTCAGAAATTTGTCGTTTCTCATTTCCGGTAATGGCAGTAGTAGTTAGTTTTTGTTTTTTTGTTTTTTTTTGCGACTTAAATTTTCGAACTTGCGACTAAATTTTAGGAATTACTTGCAAATTGCAATTGAGAATTTTTTTTAAATTTCAAGCTCTGTATTATTTAATATAATTATAATATTTTATTTTTAAAAAATTATAAAACACAATTTATAAGTTTACAATAAATTCCTTTACAAAGCCTTTAAAATGTATGTATACCTACATGTATATGAAAAATATATCAATAAAAGACTAAAAAAAAGATAGTACAAAGTTAATGTAAAGTATAATAAACATTTTCAGATTTCTGAAAATCAAGAGCACTTCTTTTAAAAAAACCTATTATTATTATTATTATTATTATTTATTTTTTTTTTTTACATTATTATTATTATAACTTACTTGTTATACTGTTCGTCTGTCAGCCTGAAACAGAAGTTCTCGATGACCCGTCGCAATTCGTGCTTTTGTATTTGACCATCTCTGTTGTAATCAAACAACCTTAATGCCTTCAACACGCTTTGGAGCTGGCCTCCCATCTAAAAAGTAAATTTTAAAATATATAACATACATATGTAATTATCAGTGACATGCCTCAACCAAATAAAAGTTGAAGTCAAACCCAGGGAACAATTTTCTTTTATTGTTGTGCTATATAATTTTTTAAAAACATCACTTGAATGAGAGAGACAGTGTATTAAGCAAAAAGCAACACATCTTAATTAATGGGCCACGGAGCTTGTGGTTTTGCATGTATATACTTGGCATTTCAGATCATCTGACATTTGACTAATTAAAAGAGATGTAAATGTACACGTACATTATTAATGTATTTTAATACATGAATGTTAGTCTCATTTAAAAGTGTTTTGGCTGGAAAAACCATGTGCACACAGTTTCATACCTTTCTTCTTAATTGATCTTCAATTTCATCCATGGCAACATCTCTTGGAGATTTTGTCTGGTTAAATCTAAACAGTAAAACCACATTAATTTTGAAATAATATTTATACAGTAATTACAATTTTATCAGAAGCTGAACCAAAACATTCAAATTAAGGAAATTTATTATGTAGCTAGTGGTAATGATGTAAACTCACTTGTGCAAGCCGCCTAACAATCGTAATCCATCCGGTGTGCCTCCTCTGTGATGATACTTTTCTAAAAACTCCAAATACGACACAGTTCCATCTCTGTTTGTTCCAACCTTAAATACCACAGAACATTACAGTTACATCTGTAAGACTACAATGCATGTTTACAATAGATTATACTGCCTTCCAGAGCTATTGTACATGTTCTTATACAAAAACTATACAAAATGACTAAATGTAACGCTGAATGCAGAAAAAACATTTTAAGCTCTAGATTAGTGAATAGGATTAGTTTGCCATACAATTACTTCAGCACACAACCTTATCGCTAATACAGACTAGTAATATTAACATTTTACAAAAGGTCCAACTTTTAAGATATAAAATATTTATGGCAATTAAAATGTTGATTTTACTACATGTATGTGAAAAGCAGCTTAAGTTGAGAAACTGAAGGATCTTCATATAAAATACCATTTTTTATAATATGACCATGCAGCCCTGCTGACGCAATCCTACAGAAAATAGAATCGCAAGGTGACGTGAGCAGGGCCGGACGGGTTGACTTGAGCCGGTCCGGAAAAAGCCGTCCGGCCCCGCTCAAGTTCAAGTGACCTTGCACTGCACAACTATTCTTGTACTTTCTAGTCATATTATAAAATACTTATTGACTGAGTTAGGTTCGGCCGGACAGGAAAAAAATTTGGCTCTGTCATGGCACACGGACCTCGCTGTGCTCGGTCCGTACACGATGACCTTGAGCCAAATAATTTCCTGTCCAGCCCTCCCACTCGGTCAATAAGTGAATAGTATTCTCATATTCTCTTGTACCTTTCTAACAAGCTGCTCAAACTGGTCATCTGTGACTGGAATACAGAAAGATTCCAAAGCTCTTTTGAATTCACTTTGGGTGATGGTGCGAGTCTTCTCTGCATCAAATGTTTGGAAAGCCTGTTACAGCAATAACAATGACTGATGAATCCACAGATTTAAGTGGAAAGGTTTTTGAGAGCCCACTAATAATATTATTGTTCAGGGTACCCACTCTAGGGCAACATGTACGAATGGTCTCGCAAAATTATAGTTGAAATTCACTGGTTTATCAGTCTTTCTTTTTATTTCTCTAATAATCCATTTCAGACTCTTGGTTTGCATTTTAATAAGTCAGAAAGTTTCAGACTTGCAGAAAAAAATGCTTATTTCACTGTCTTGCAAAGTCTCAAATACCATTCGCCATCCTTCACTCTCATTTAAATACGTCATTCCCTGGCCTATAATAACCCCAACACAGATTACTCATTACAAGGGTTTTACATGTATGTGTTGTGGTTTAACTTTTGTTTTGGTTTGAAAATTTTCAAACCAGTTTAATTTTTATTTTCCTTTGTCTCAGAATCATTATCATAATCTAAGACAAAGGAAAACAAAAATCAAACTGGTTTCAATGAAAATTTTTAAACCAAAGAAAAAATTGAACCGCAACATATGCATATGGGGAGGAATTCAGTTTCATTTGGACAATTATGTTATTTCTGAATCTAAAGAGTTGTTGTTGTTTTTAAATAAATACATGTACTACCTTGAAAAAACTACTTAGGTTATAGTTTAAAATGGCATCTTGTGGCAAAAATACAAGAGACATGAGAGTCAAGAAAAGCCTCTGGTACCCAAGATAAAATTAATGTACTTCAAGCAAATGTACAGTCAACTCTTTTTTAACATAAGCCAATGGTCAAATCCAAGACTAGATGATGCCAAAGATTCAAAATTCAAGACTCTGATATGGTCTTATAACCGTCAAACTTGTGATTCTTGAAGACACTCCTTTTATTAACTGTTGAAATTTTGAGACTTGCCTAAACTTTTCCAAGATTCGTCATTTTTGAGAGACCTGATTCTTAACCCTTTCACTCCCAAGAGTGCCAAACACTAAAATTCAAGAAAAATCCCAAATTCCATTTTGTAAAATATTACAAAACAAATGGTACCATGCAAAAGTACTGCTAAAGAGGTTTCATATGAATGGTCACACCATACTGTAGGTTTTCGTCCACTGAATCAAAAGTTAGAACTATCTACACTACATGTCTCCATAATTGATCTGGGAGTGAACTTTAACTGATTCCTCCCCAAGACATACATGTACATGTACACCTGAAGTCAGACCCTGCTGTAATCAGTATTGTAACTCATTTTGCCATAAAAATCGTTGCTGGTACCAATTGAAGGGCCGAGAGCATGTCCAGCCTATATGACTTTTTAGGCCTTTTTTTATTTTTTCTTGCTCAGATTTGTCCAATTTTGGCATGTGAACTAGAAATTAGTTGCAAAACATTGTTCCGAATTTTTTTCTGTTGTTTTTTCTGTCGTTTTCGAGAAATACCGTATGCAAAAAAAAAAAAATCAATCAATCAAAGGCTCCTATTGTAACGCAATATTGCGGTAAGCTTCTGTTTTCACACTGACACGGTTCGATATTTTTTTTAAATTAAACGTAAGGAATTTTGACGAACGCAAAAAAAGTAAATCACTTTCATAATGTCCAGTTCGAAAAAAAAAAAAAAAAAAAAAAAAGATGCTGAGCGTGATTCGAACCTGGAGCCGTCCGAGCGGAAATCCCCGACCAAACCACTAGACCACCGAGGAACACATGCTCAGTTCAGGCTAAGTTGTATTACTTAAAGCTTGATACGCATCAAAACGCGTATCTCGATTTCAAAATCCTTTTAGATCGAATTTAATGTTGCATTAAAGACTCCAAATGCGAAACGTCTTCCCGCCGGCCAGCAACAACTCACTTTGAGCTGCCCAAAGCTGTATTTCAAGTGCCCGACCACGCACAGCGGACCCATCTACCACTGTCGCAAAGCATGTTGGGAAATCCTACAACAAAAACGAAATGGAGTTCCCGCCCGAAAGTTTTTGCAAAATACTATAAGTCTCAAAGCACTTCGGATATCGGGCATTTCGACCACGGCACGGGATGGGAAATGGCCCACGACTCTCAACGCTGCCCCTTTTCTGATCCGAAGTGATTCCAGACTTTCCCACCGGCTCGTCTTCCCGACCAAGGTCCGTTTTTCACCTCGAGCGCTAAATGGCACTTCAGACACAAGGAAGGACAAGAAACACGACTCGTTTCTTTGAGAAGTGCTAGAGACTCAAGGATTTCCGGACTTGATGATGTCTTTCAATCACCGGACGGGCCTCATACATGTTGGCTTACACACACGCTACAGAGGCGATGTGTTGCCGTAGTGAGCTCACGATAGATAAGCGAGCCAGGCGTGCGTAAATAACGGTATTTTCGTTTAGTTGTTGGCACTGGTCAGAAGTATTGCAGTCGCATATTCTCACGGCCAAACTGCTTTCAAATGGCTTCGAAATTGCACTCTGAATGTACCGTCAAAGCACTGGAGGGCCAGAACTGCTTTTTTCAGGTGAAATTGGTCAAATTCCTTAGGGTTAGTGCAAATTCGACAAGGGCTTGTGATATTATTCGTTGTACGATAAAATGAGGCTATTCTGAGCTATTCTGAGCGAGAAAAAATAAAAAGAGGCCTAAAAAGTCATATAGGCTGGACATGCTCTCGGCCCTTCAATTGTGTCATATTTGGAGACAGAGAGAGAGCAGCTGATTATATATGGCTGCTGTTGCGGCAAGAAATCTAGGGGAAAAAAGTATTAAGCTTTAAGAGACGAGCCCACATGAATCAGTAGGCCCTCTTTTATAGGATGTCCCAACAAATCTGCCATAAAGATGTCACTGTTGATACATGTAATGAAACTTCAAACTTCTAAATAAAATCTACCTGGCGTAACTCGTCAGCGTTGACTCGAATCTTCTCTCTTAGTCGAGATTCGATCTCGATGAAGCTCAGATTCGCATCTGGTGATTTAGGAGAACCTACGAAACATGGAACAAGAATCAAACGGTTGCTGTCATTTTCATGTAACAGTGCGAATGCCGACGTGAAAGAAACTGCCATATTGATCTGAAGGACTGCGATATTTTAAGTGCTGCGTATACTGTACACTCGCGCTTCAGTTGTAATTGATCACGCTCACAAAGAGAAAAAAAACATAACAAGCTCGCGCTCTATGTAAAATGACGTTGCTTTCTTCTTTTAGCGAACAATAATTAATTAAAAGTTCTAATACTACATGTACAAATTGAATACTGATCTTTGTTCTAAAGGATTCCAAAAAATAACAATAAATTACTGGAAGAAATGAACTAAGAATGTTTTATCTACGAGAACAAGTTTAAATTTAAAGACGAAACACTTTGTTTATAAATCGAATATAAAATCAAGGTTGCAGTGTGCCAGAAGAGCTGGCAACATTATGTACGGTTTGTAAGTTTAACATAAAGATGTCAACAAGTCACTTACCGAGACTCAAACCAGAAGCTCGCCTCCCGGGAGATACTATCAAAATACTAGATGAAATCCCTTTGGATCCACGCGGAGAAACAACGACATCGCCTGCTACACGAGAAATGTTTCGAGAAGGAGGCCGATCAAGTGTTCCATAGCCAGCTGATTTTCGAGAAGCTATTCTCGGAGTGATCGTTAGCGCGCGCGAAGAAGGCCGAAGATCCAAAAAACCATGAACGGCGGGTGCTGCTACAACCTTTGCCATGTTATTAAGATGAAATCAGTTAAAATAACAATTAATGTATCACTGTTTTGCCAGAAGACTTGGTCGAAACTTCGGTTACGACCGAGCGGCCATTTTGCTGTCGTGTTGTGTTGCTATGCACCAGTGGCTTGGGGCCGTTGCTAGGCACTTACATGTAATAGTCAGACTGTTGATTGTTCTTTTCCCGGGAAAAATGTCCAATGAAGTTGTCTTATTTTCGAGAGTTAAACATGCAAAAATAAAATTAATATTACGGCGCGTAACTTATATTATGTCCCCTTTATAAAATCGTTCTGGTTTTCTTTTCTCTTTTTTAATTTTAAAAATGTATATTTTAATTGCTATCCACCCAACCATTGTTTTATATTAATGAAATAACGGATGCAAAAAAAATAACTTTTTTCTTGATTTTCAAATTTAACAGTATACCTGTCCAGTTATTATGAAAAATTGGGGACAAACGTTTTTCCATTGGAAAAGAATACTGTGTTGATGGCTGAGGTTATAAATGAAAAAAAAAAACACCCCTGCCTACCCTAAAAAAAAAAGGGCGTCGAATGCCAATTTTGAGCTTCTGGAATATAATGATTTTGTCTCTTTTTTGTAGTTCTTTTTTCTCTCTCTTTTTGGTAAAAACCAAGCGGTTTTCAAATTGGAAGACCTTGTATTCTAGCTATGAAACAAATTATTTAGATCGCAAATATTCTGTTTAGTCATCAAATTAAACCCTTCACATCCAAAATTGATAAAGCAACAAGCTTGTACATGTATATGTTGTAGTTAATTTTTTATCCCAGGTAATTTTTATTTTTTCATTGTTTTTGGGTATGGTAATATATGCTGATGAATTTGGAACAAAGGAAAAACAAAAATTACCTGAAATAAAAAATTAACTACAACATATACAAAAAAAAAACAGCAATAACATTAACAACCAAGTTTATTTTTTAAGCATATTTGTCAACTATTTAAAAGTTACAAACCTTGTGCACTTCTATTAAACAATAATATTATAATATAACCTACAGAGTTTGATGACTGTTCACCTTAAAGGTGGGAATGCTTTGAATGAATGCTTTTTAGTCCTTTCACTTTTGAGTAATTATTGGATAAACCTCTGAAAAAGCTACATGTGCCTAGTCAAAATTTACACCATTACTTTAACAGTTGTATCAGTAGTAGCTGATGCAGAATGGATCAAGTAGAAAAAGTCTGTTTCTTGCATATAAGTACATAAAGCTGTGATCTGGGCAACTTCATCTTAGACCTGAGTCTTTTTAAAAGTACCAACATTTACTGCAAATTTCAAGAACATGTAAGGCCTTGAATTTTGATTCTACATCAAATTCTTTTAATACCTATTTTTTTTAATTACTTCACCTGTAGACATTATACTGCAGCCACTCTGTATTATACATTTTATGAAGAAAGCAAGTCTATATATGCCCCATTAATAAGATCTGTTTCTTCAACTCCCAGCTTGGACATCAAGTCTTTTGCAATCTCTTCACCTTCTAATGCACTTTGGTTTTCTTTCATTACAACCTAATAAACCAAGAAACAATTTCAAGCCCTCAAGAGTCAAACAGACTTGCAAAAAAAAAATATATATATATATATACTGCAAATTTCACTGGTTTATTCACTGTTATAACAGCGACTTCCTTGCATCAACTTGGATGGACTTAATACGGGTGGCTGAACTAAACTCTGACTTGGTTTCAAATTTTAGCTCACTCAAAGTAAACACAAGTCATTATAAGTTATCCCATGCAAGATGCACGCAACACCTGGTCTGGATATGTCAATTTATCCTTCTATTAATATTTAAAATCCTGGTAAATTTAAATTATTAAAACAAACCTCTAACTCCATAAAATTTCCCAAGCCTTCAACTTCATCACAATGCACTCTTGTCTGTCCCACAAGATGCAAAAGTCGTGTTTTCTTAACCACACCTAATGACAACAAGTTAACTGATGATCAATAATTAAAATAATAAAATTGATAATGTACACTTACAAGGATCTTAGGTTGCCCACAGCTGTCACTCATCTCTAGTTTCCATAGCAACTAAAAGGTTGCCACCCTGGATGAAATATTTTAAATCCTTTGCTAGTTTTGCAACATTTTGTTAAGTTTTTCTAACTGTTCTCTGCTACCCATCTGGCCAGAAGAGACAATGTTGAGACACCCAGTGTATCACACCCAATAAACTTCACTATGGAATTCTTAGCATTCTGACATTTAAAATACCTTATTATTAATATATAGGAAATTAACGCTCCATGAAATAAATGCGAATTTAAAAAAAATTGCGTAACTTAATGTACATGTAAGTCACATTAATTTCTTTTCCATGACATATCATTTTGCCCCAAATTCAATCATATCCTTAGCTGTACCTACTTAAAGAACAGCTTTCTTTGTTTACCACATTTCAAACTGTGTAGATTAACATAACTTACGTTCATTCTACCCACCAGAATGGTATTTCAGTACATGGTAAGTCAAATGTCAGTTTCGACAAATACCTTTGGAATATCAACATACTCTTCCTAAATAAAATACGAGACCTTGTCACTCGCATTAATTTTCTTAATACATTGTATATAAATTTGGAAATTGTACCATTTCTTTTGTGTTAATTTCGTAATCACGTTTATTTAAGTCGAGTTAATTTCAAATATGTTTAAAAAAATTTCAATTTCCTATAATAAGGTACATGTAGACAAAACACTAAGTTTAAAAAAGTCCTCTGCATATGCTTTGTGTCATTTTACCTTTCTCACCCATTGCACGTGAAAGAACATTTGCTAAATCGTCAGGCTCATCTGTGGTAGCAATGTGGTAATCTGACATCTTTGGACCACTCTTATCATCTCTCTCATAGTAAATAAGCTGAGATGGCTTGTTTTGAAGGAATCTCAGCTGTCAGAGGAGACAATATCGGAAGTAAGGATAAAGGAGTCAGTAAATGGCCACCATAAAAAAGTTTCATTAGCTGATATTTCAAGCACTTCCCTTTCATAACAGAAAAATATGAGATTACAATGCCTCATTACCAGAAATAAGGAAATAAAAATACGAATTTATCTTTCATATTTAAATTTTTCTTGATATTTTGTGTCCAATTACTTTGTATAAGTTTTAACCCTTAAACTTCCAAGAGTACCAAAAATCAAAATTCACTTCATTTTTTGAAATGTTGTTTTAATTAATACTTTTAGCTATCCGTTTAAACGGTCATGGAGACCATTTAAACATTTGAGTTAGCTGTTTACTATCTGCTTATTTTTACCTGTTTAACGGAAAAACGTTAGTGTACGTTTTCCCATGGAAGGTCACAAATGGTACCATGCAAAGGTACTGCCAAAGAGTTTTCATTTGAATGGTCACACCATAGGATTTCGTTGACAGACTCAAAAGTTAATACCAATACCATAAAGGATACCCTAGGCTACAGGACTGAGCACCTAAAAAGCCCTACCCTATCGGGCGGCACATACCTATATAGCGTATGAAAGGGAGTACCCCCCCCCCCCCTCACCCCCTGGGTATGTGATCTGCTGGTGTATGACTACCCTTTTAAACCATTCTTTGATATCCACAGGGCTTTCAATAAGATTTTAATCAAAAAATCTATTTTTCTTACAGTTGATAGTTTTGGCTCTTAAACCAGTCAAACAAAAAACCCTTAAGAATAGGAACATGTCATCACTATTTAATTTGAAAACAGGCATATGCATCAAGATCTGGGGGGGAGGGTACTAGTTGCTGGCCAATATTTAGTGCAAAGGTGAAAGGTGCATGAAAGCCAACTTCAAGGGGTGGTGATTTTCAAAACTAGACATAAGAGGTGGAGTTAGAACAGCTGGTGACAGTCAGTAGTCGAGGGTCAGTTCATCTTGGGTGATCAAGTTTGATACTATTGCCTATCACGTGACCTGGCCAACCCCACACCTGGGACCTAACCCTAAGTTAGGCCTGGTCCTGAGCCAAGTTACACCTTACCCTAGAAATTGTTCTAACCCTAAATCTTAACACTAACCCTAGATTTGAACTATCCCTAACCCTAACTTTCGCCGGCGGGTGTCAAAAGCCCTGGTCACGTGACCTTTATTTTTCTTCATTAACCCATTCACACCTGAGGATTTTTACATTTTTGAGTGATTTTCTGCATACACACGACCCATAGGATTTTGTGACTTCATATTTGGAGTTACCATTGAAAGTGCTACTGTTCTAAAACACTGAAGGCTCGAGTTTACTGGAAACGTCATTGTGACGATCTCATTTTGCTTGGTTGATTTGCAATAAAGGGTCCAATATGAATTATCTACGATTTTTGGTAAGTTCACAGCCATTTTTCATCTTTAGTAGCTGCCTGGTGAGCATCATTAAGCTTGGAGGCAGTTCAGAGTCCACTTCTCAATGAAGCGAGTTAGGTGTTGTACTTCGTTTACGAATTTGGCTCGTTGCTCGTTGAACTGGAAAAATGGCCGCCTGGACACGAAGTGGCTTTGGGACTCGACTCTGGATGAATTTCTCGACCTACCGCGGCATATTTTGGAAGTTGCGACCACAGGAGAACACAACAAGCGCGAAATTTCAGCGGTGGGTCAGAGTGGCTGTGGACTTAGTATATATATGACAATTGTCGTGGACGGAATGGGCGCTGTCAAAAAATCTGTTTATTTCCCAGCATGCAGTGCGGTGGTGATGTTGAAAATCGAGGCAAGGTGAGTATGCACTAGTATAAGAAGCTGTAGCTTAGGCCCGAGCAACGAATAAGAGCAAAAAAATTCACTGCTAAGCTAGGACTAGGACTGAATTTTGCTGTAAATGTTGACTTTTGGGTTTGCCACGATGATTTGAATAAAAAAAACTAAAGGCAAAAACGTGATTTTTGTTGTTTTTCTATGACGTTAAAAACGGTAATTTTTGTTATTGTCCAAATTCAAACGCTGATATTCTGCAAAAATCGCTGACTTTTTTGTGTTTATTGGGTATCTCAATTTGAAAGACTTTCTAGTCAATGCTCACAACTGCTAGTTAAGGCAATGTTCGCACGATTGAGAAAGTTACAATTTTTTAAAGCAGTGGAGTCTTGTACGGGCGGTTACGGGCGGTTCAGGTGTCAATGGGTTAAGTAGGTGGCTGCCCTTGTGCGGCACCCGTCAGAGAGCAATAATAAGAAACTGAAAATATCTCCCCTTTATGGAGAGATGCATTAATTTTACTGGGTGATTCACAACAGGACACCCGCCGGAGCTCCGGCGGGTGCCGGGTCTTATTGAAAGCACTGTATCCACCATACTGTACTTCTGTAGGAACAACTGCAGGTCTTTAGAAACCACATGAAGCTGTTTAAATGAGAAGTTTGTAACTTTGATCAGAAGTTCTGGATACCTTGAGTCTTCCTTGTGGTACATTAAAAAATATATCTTTCTGCTCGATAACCTCTCCTGCAAAATGTAACAACAAAAGCCTGTGAAGTAATAAACTACATGTAAGTGTTACAGAATGGTTATGTTAAAACCTGGTGGCTGGTATTCAACTTTCAGATTTCAGGTAGTAAAACCCTCAGTCTCCAGACTACATAACAAAATCTGCAAGGGAGGCCCCCACTCACCACATTGGTCAAATTCCCTACTTTGTAAAGACAACCTTAACTCAAATACCCAGGCTTTGCCCAGGGTTCGTAGGGGGTAATGGTTGACTTTTGAATATCCCAATTTACAGTTGTCTACTTAGTGGCCTGGCCTTTGAATGACAGTGAGGCTGAAGATGACCTTTTCTTGATAGAAACCTTTCTCCTGTTGAGTGTTTACATGTAAATCATTTTGTTCTTTTCCTAACCAGTTTTTGTTCAGCACAATTTTCATTATGAAAAGCAGGAAGGTTTGTCTCAAAACAAAGTCAATGCCTTCCTCACTTTCACTCAAAGGCCAGGATATTAAGCACACATCTGTAAAATGGTCTATTTATTATTTATTAATTTATTTATCGGCTGAAACAAAAATTATACCATTAACCTGAAATGTAGCATACACCTGGAAAGATTTTAAAAATGACATTTGTATTTTAGATACCTTGGCCCAAAACTAGACTCAAATGGACCAAACCTAACCCCCCCCCCCCCCCCAAAAAAAAAAAAAAAAAAGAAAAGAAAAGAAATCCCACATACGACATACATAAGCTTATCATGTACATGTACTTTTGCGAATCTGAAAAAATCAGAAAAAAGTTAATAGAGTAGAAAATTGCTGCCTGCGATTTAGTGCAATAAGCGAATGGATGGTTTTCACGGCGGTCATGTTGGTGGACAGAACAATAAAATTTTCATCCTTTGGGAATAACACTCTATTTTTATGCAAACGATTTCTATTGTTTCTGTCCACCAACATGGCCGCCGTGAAAAAAGGGAGTGGAGAATGGGAAATGTCAAAAACCCGCAAAACCGCCTCATGTTCTGAAATCACTCCTATGATACTAAAATATTACCTTCAGTACCACTAAGTTCTCTTGCCTTCTTCTTGAAGGTCTCAAAATCTTTCACTCTTGCTTTGATTTCCACATTGGAAGGCATCGTGCGTCTACAAGCAAGAGAAAGAGCGCGAGTTTGGCGCCACATTTAACAACCACGTCATGTAAATCAGCTCAAATGGCTTTGAAAGGGTACAAAGCCAAGCTCAGGCCGACAAATGACAAAAGAGAAACGTTTCTAGTAGAAAAAAAAAAGATTAAGACGAACAGAAGGGAAAATAATGGAATTATAGTTTTTTCCAGGTTAATGTTTAGAATCCAGGACGGTACAAGAGTAGGTGGACATTATGTTTCATTTTATATGACATTGTTTTGAGCCGCTGTTTGTTGACTAGGGGCACTTAAATGTATATTTGGTCCCAGTCTTTTCAGGGAGAGAAGCGCCATTCTTCGAACTATCAAAATGGCGGTGAAATTAGACAGGAACTCGTGAAGAAAATAGCAGGCAACGTGACCACAATGAACAGACCATCAGTAGATCAAGTTAGGGCAGTAATAAGTGCCCTGTACAATGAATCAAATCAAACTGGGAAAGAGAAGGCTTCGGAATGGCTTCAAGAACTTCAACGATCGGTGAGTACAGATTAAACGAGCCGGCCGGCTTGGTTAAGTTTGCGTCTTTTAGCGCGACTCTTATAATTATAATGTGCTGAGGTATAACCGTTCGAGTACATTCCGTTTATCTTTAATTAGTAGTATAATATATTAATTTTGAATTTCGGCCCTTATTCGACTCAATAAACAACCTCTACCACCATCGGCCCATGAAACGTGGATTTGTCAACTTTTTGGCTTACGAATCAACAAGCTTTGATAAGCTTAAAATAAGCTTATGTGAACACATTTTATCTATCCAAGAATATCGAATCTAATCTTATATTTATGGTGTCAGGTCAAATATTTCACACTGTTAATTTGAATTGGTACAACGGCCTATCCAAATGACAAACCGGTAAATATCTCTCAAGTTTTTGACTTTGGTTCAATATGACTTTATTTCTTGTTTTTACTCGAACACCCGTCTTATCCACGGCAAGTCATTGCATAACTGTAAACAATTGATTTACGAACATGAACAACCATTGCGTCAAAAACTCAGGCCTCAGACCCCCAAAAAATTCGGACCCCTGGGTTTATTGAAAATTTGTACCCATGAGAAACTCTGACCCCTAAATCCCCTAAACTCTGACCTGGGAAAAAGTCAGACCCCTCGTATATCGAAAACATGGGCCTATGATTCCCTCAAGCCATTGTGTTTAAATTGTGACGTGTTTTTGTAGTGAGCTATACCTGCAGAGGGGAAAAAGCTTGGAAAGCCAAGAAGTCACTGATCACACTTTGCTGGTTGTGAACCATACTCAACATTCGCATCACTTCAGCAATTGAGGGTCTGAGTTTTTAATACACCCAAGGTGTCTGCGTTTTTTGTGGGTCTAAGTTTTTGATACACCCAGAGGACTGAGTTTTTTTGTGGGTCTGAGTTTTTGATACACACAGGGAACTGAGCTTTTTGTGGGTCTGAGTTTTTCTGGGGTGAAATCTGAGTTTTCAAGGTTGGAGTTTACGGCACATCCAATGAACAGCATTCTCAATGGTTGATGATGGGAAGCTGCTAGCTTTGTCTCCTAGATCTTCTTAACAAAAGTAAAAGGAGACATTGTACACTGTAGCTAAATGTGCAGTGTATCACTGTTTGAAGAAAAGAGTTGGGGACTATTCCCTCATCCTGCAGCCAGGTGTTTTAGCTATGGTCTGGCCTGGCCTGGCTGTTCAAGTTTATTCATGGTTGGTGGCATAGTATATGAGATCATGAATGGACTGATACTGACAACCATTTGCGACTGTACTTACATATAATTTGGTAATGTTCTGTGCCTTCCTCTGTTTTTAGCAAATAATAATTTATGCATATGGCATTCATTCATTACCAAATCAATTCACCCAGAAAACTCACTTAGAGATAATTCACCAATTCTTGGACATAAGTTATTGAGTGACAAATGAAGTACATGTACAAAATGTACATGTATATGAATGAATCATATATGAACTGCAGATCCATAGAGAATGTACAGAAAGTGAAGAAATGATCCAGGCAGTTGTGTTTGCAATTTAAGCAATTGCAAAGAAGCCTGAAGAAAATTCAGGCTTCTTTGCCATTGCTTACATGTAAATTGAAAACACAACTGCAAGGGTCACTTCGTCACTTTACATATTATTGTTAACACAATCACAATATTGTTAAGTGCACGTAAGTTGTAATCTACAGTGTATACATGTATGTAATCAGTTCCAAAGCATTGCTTCAAAGAATGTCCAGATTTGCTACAGACGTCAACTCCTTTGAGAAAATTACTGATTCAGAACATACAAATGTACGACCTAGACATAGTGGCATTTTTCAAGGTAGTTTCTTTTCTTCGTAGGTGCATGCTTGGGAAATAGCAGACCAGCTTTTGAGGTTGAATGTAAATGTGGAAACAAGTTACTTTGCTGCACAGACCATGAGAACAAAGGTAAATACCAGAATTTATCAACAAGTACATTGTAAATATAACAGATTTACAGTGCAACGCACCTCACTGAGCACATAATAAACCTTACAAGTCAGCCAATCAGAGAGCACAAATTCAATTGACCGGTACACCTCCTCACAACGTTGAACACAATCAAATGTAATCTTGTCACTTCATGTTTATCACAGGAGTGTAAAGTTAGTTACAAAATATGAAGATTTTATTCACCGTTTTGCTTTTCACATAGCAGCAGTTACAAAGATAAAAACGATACAAAGAATTAGCTGGTGATATTGTGAAAACTTGTAAAAATGTTTGTTGGATGCTCATGGTAAGGCGTGTCACACTGTTATACACACTGTACATGTACATTACAGTATGAATGTAACACATGTCACACTGTTATACGCTGTACATGTACATTACAGTATGAATGTAACACATGTCACACCGTTATACACTGTACATGTACTGTACATTGTATGAATGTAACACATGTCACACTGTTATACACTGTACATGTACTGTACATTGTATGAATGTAACACATGTCACACTGTTATACACACTGTACATGTACATTACAGTATGAATGTAACACATGTCACACTGTTATACACTGTACATGTACATTACAGTATGAATGTAACACATGTCACACTGTTATACACACTGTACATGTACATGTATGAATGTAACACATGTCACACTGTTATACACACTGTACATGTACATGTATGAATGTAACACATGTCACACTGTTATACACTGTACATGTACATTACAGTATGAATGTAACACATGTCACACTGTTATACACACTGTACATGTACATGTATGAATGTAACACATGTCACACTGTTATACACACTGTACATGTACATGTATGAATGTAACACATGTCACACTGTTATACACTGTACATGTACATTACAGTATGAATGTAACACATGTCACACTGTTATACACACTGTACATGTACATGTATGAATGTAACACATGTCACACTGTTATACACACTGTACATGTACATGTATGAATGTAACACATGTCACACTGTACATGTACATGTATGAATGTAACACATGTCACACTGTTATACACACTGTACATGTACATGTATGAATGTAACACATGTCACACTGTTATACACACTGTACATGTACATGTATGAATGTAACACATGTCACACTGTTATACACACTGTACATGTACATGTATGAATGTAACACATGTCACACTGTTATACACACTGTACATGTACAGTATGAATGTAACACATGTCACACTGTTATACACACTGTACATGTACATGTATGAATGTAACACATGTCACACTGTTATACACACTGTACATGTACATGTATGAATGTAACACATGTCACACTGTTATACACACTGTACATGTACAGTATGAATGTAACACATGTCACACTGTTATACACACTGTACATGTACATGTACAGTATGAATGTAACACATGCCAATAGCTGGTAAAAGCAAGTTGGCTCAAATTTTGATAATTTTTTTTATTTTTAGGCCAATATTGTCACTTTAATTTGTTCTAACTTTAATTTCTTTCATGTCAGGACTCCAACAAATTGCTGGGCTATAACATAAGGCTTTAACTACATGTACAGTAGTTGTAAGCATGATGTACATTGTAAGAATGATAATAAAATATTTATTTTACACTTGCTTTAAGGTTCAGTATTACTTTCATGAACTTCAGCCCACACAGTACCAAGTAAGTGTGACTCTCTTTTCTTTTTTTCACAGGAATAGCTAAATCAAAGTTTGGGTTAATTATTTGCCACTTCAACTTTCAGCACTTGGCTTTCTGGGATCATTTGGGTAACTAGCATTAGTTGTGATAGTTTGCTAGTTTCCAAAGGTAACCATTAACCAATCATACATACATGTACACATGTAGTACATGTAGCTCTTACTGGTTAACCAAACGATTCCAGAATCTCAGTGCCAAAAGCTGGTATTCAATCTCCCCAAAGTTTCTGGAGAAGCGAATTAACTTCCATGTCTTCTCCTTGCAGACATTGAAAGATTCCCTGCAGGATCATTTATTCACCTTACATGGAGCTTCTCATGCAATTGTCACACAGGTACACAAGGCTTGATGTTTTTTTTCTGAACATTATATATATTTTTAAAAAAGACAATGGTAAGTAAAAAAGCAAGAAATGATACATTGAAAATAGTACTTACTGTCAGGTCATGTATATTATTTATAAATAGGCAGGCTTGTTTTAGACAGAAGTTGAAAACTGGGCATCCAGGATGCTTGTCTCTCATAAAAGTTGTATTTGTCAGGCCTGATTAACTTACTGTACTCTTCAGGGCTAAAAAAAAAGACTAAAATTTAAGCTTGCTCTTTGGGCAAGCAAGTCTTGAGTTTTACTTGCCTGGACAAGGTTTTGTAAATTGTTACTTATTTTAGTTCACAGGCACCTTGTCTGTATCTTTGCCTGCAAGTGAGTGAGGAAAGTTACAAACAGGGCCTCTGATATTACGCGATGGTGCGATTTCGCATAATCGGCCTCAAATCGCATCCGATCGCATAATTCGTAAAAAATCACACAAAATCGCATATTGTGAACAAACCACATGATACACTATCGCTTTAGCTAAGAAACTTCAGCTAAAATTTGTTTTTTTCTATTGAATTATCCTGTATCAAATAAACAAACCGCCACTTTCGATTGAAACTGCGTTCGTTCTTGGCCACAACAAGCTTGGTAACCACGTAAATTTCTTGAGCACATGTTTTATTTAGCCTGGTTACTTAGGTTAACCAAGATGGCCGCTCATTTACAGACTCTTTTCTTGGATTTTGTCGTTCATTTTGGATGTTCCTTCATAGCTAAAAGCTTCAAAATGTCCCACAAAGATAGCGAGCGCCGTTTTAAAACAGGTATTTTCGTTTTCTTCCTATGAAACCTAGTAAAACATGCATAAAAAAGTTCCAGAAAAAATCGCATAATTTGCATAATTTTCCGCATAGTAGTCTTTGCTTATCGCATAATTTGCCATGAAAAAATCGCATCATTTCCATTTTTTTATCGCGTAATATCAGAGGCCCTGTACAAATGTACTTGCCAGGCACAAAAATCTACTTGTCTCGGACAATCATACGGGACATTTTTTGAGCCCTGTTCTTATACAACTGTACAAGTTGATATTTTGACCATAAGGTAGTTTTTATAACTTCTGTCAATGTTTTGCTCAGCAGCCTTGTAAATACTGTAAGTTCACACTAAATGAGCCAGTGGTGTTGAATTTTTCTGCCATCTCATTGGCATGAAACTAAGTTTTCAAGTGGTTTACAGGGTTCTCACTAAGTTTTAGAGTAGACGGTTGAGATATAATAGTAGGTGGCTTGGCAACTGAGTGCCGAAGGCACGCCAATTTCTAGGGTGGTCTGGGGGCATGCCCCCCAGCAAAATTTGAAAATCTAGAGGCTCAGAATTGCAATTTCATGCATTTTTGGCAAGAAATTTTTCATAAAACCCTCAACTGAGGGATTATCTTCAATGTGAAAACAAATTTACAAAAAACCTGTCTGTTCATTAGTTTTTCGTGTAAGTAAGATTACATTTTTATTTGTTTGCAATGCTTTGCAAAACTTTCACTGTTCATTCAGGTTTGTTTAACACATATTAAGCCTTCTCACTAAAAAGTAGGCGGCTCAAAATTCGAAGTAGCCGATTTTTTAGCCGGTTGCCGGCACTTAATGAGAACCCTGGGTTTATCTGGGGATGCTGTGCATATACATGTATAACTGTCCACTGGATAGCAGTTGTATCTGCTGGATAGACTTATCCAGTGGATAATGTTATCCACTCATTTGACATAATGTACTGTTACTCAACAGCTGTGTCTAACCCTTGCTGATCTTGCGGTTCAAATGCCGCAGTGGAAGGAGGTAGTCAATGACCTTTCTCAGAGGTATTTAGTTTTTGTTGTATCTTGAATCCAAAAGTAACAACACAAGGTTTTTTGTGGAATAGGCCATTTCCGAGTTGCCTTTAGCCTCTCTATCAAAGCGAGGCTAGGTGCGAAACCTTTCATATGAAAATGAGATTTCATTCACATGCAAATAAGTTTTATTTGCATGTGAATGAAAACTCATTTTCATATGAAAGGTTTCGCACCTAGCCTCGCTTTGATAGAGAGGCTAAAGGCAACTCGGAAATGGCCTATTGAAGCACATGCATGTGGTTATATGTTGAATATTATTGCTGAGAAAACCTTGCGTCTTTTTTTTTTTCAGATTTGGCACAACAGTAGAAAGACTACCAATTCTTCTAGAAATTCTGACAGTTCTTCCCGAGGAGGTACATGTATGTTATTTTACTTTTGCATTGTACAGTGTAGTGCAGAATTTACATGTGGATGCTACAGGTTGGGGATAGGGAACAGTTCAGTAGTTGTTGATACCTGTTTATGGAGAATTGTATAAAATGAATTTGTTACCTTAAGTGGCACTTAAGTGGAGACTAATGTATTATAACAACATGTACATGTACACATTGTATGGAGACCGTAATGGATATTTTTATTATCATAATAGAGACTGTAATGCATAATAAATTATGGAGACTGTAATGGATAAAATTTAACATATTTTTAATCCCAACACTGTACTGTGAGTGATCATCAGGGATGTACATGTAGCTAATTAAGAGCCATCTGCCAGCTAACAAATTTCACCAGCTGAAAGAGAACTTAATATCACCGTTGAAATTTCATTAGAAAACAAAGACTTGGGGTGATTTTGAAGGTGCACAAGCCAGAAAAACCAGCTGGGCTTGTCAATGAGCCTGCTGAGTTTTTTCTTAGCTACACCACTGGATCATACAAAGTCAGTCAGTCTCTTAATATACACTGTACTTTTTCCAATTTTTATCTAGAGAAATGTAGATACATTGTATAATCTTATGATTTTTATGTAGTAGATAAAATATGAGCGTGAGATCTGTATGGGCATTTACAATGGCGGGCTGAAGGCAAGCCATTGTAAATGCCCATACAGATCGGACGCAAATATTTTATCCTACTTATGAAATGAAACAATGAGCAGAGATCTGTATCAAAAGTTAATTCTACTGTTTAATAATTCATCAACTCAGTTGATTTGTATTGGGGTTTACAGAGGTGTACATGTGACTCAAATACCACCTAGTGATTTGTCATAACTGTTATGAATTATTAATGAATTTTATAAGTATAGTTATTTAATTGACAGTTATAGTATAGTTATTTAATTGACAGTTATATTTTATATCTATAGGTATTTTTTCTGTAATATTCTTAGTTATTAATAGTGTCCTTACTTAGTGGGCAACTGCTAAACAATGACACTTTTAATAAAGTTACGTATCTATCTAAAGTATCTAGTATGTACATGTATCTAGTATCTATCTATCTATCTATCTACACGTATTTATCTATCTATCTATCTATCTATCTATCTATCTACATGTATCTATCTATCTAGTAGTTCACAACAAACAAAATGTTAATAACAGTGATGTTTTGTTTCTTGGTAGGTGGGGAGCCATCATCTCAGAGTTGGTGCAAACAGAAGAGAAGACGTAATCACTGAACTCCGTGCCTCAGCTCCTCTAGTTCTTAATCTCCTCGTAAGTATTGTACAGCTGATAATCTTCTTTGTATATAAATTAATTCTCATCAACAACCAAGACTTAAAGTTAATTTTGCCTTAATTTAGCTACATGTACATGTACTACCATGATAGGGTTGTAAGAATTATTGATGATCATAGTTTATACATTTAGTAGACAGTATTTTTGTAAACAGTGGAACCTCCATCAATTAAGGGGACATCATCGGGACCAGGAGAAGTGTCTTCTTAATAGAGGTGTCCCTTTAATAGAGGTGATAATTGCAACTTGGATTATATGAGCATTTTTCCAGCCAGGACCACAAAAAGTGTTTTGCTGGCCGAGACCAAGAGAAGTGTCCAGCTACATGTATTATTGGAGATGTCCCAAAGTACCATGTAGAGGTTCCATTGTAATTGTGTTACATTGTGTTTGATTCAGGCTGCTTGTGTCAACCAGTTTCCAAATGATGCAAATGTAAAAGTCAAGGTAAGTGAACTTTACATGTACAACATAGATTTATAAAACTACAAATAATTACAAAATTACTGTACTGCACATAATTTAAATATGTGTCTTATTTCTTTCTGGTACTTTCTCAGGTTAACATTAATTTTGTTGATCAATTGAGTTGGCCAATTGTTTTACTAGGCTTAATTACCAGCCATTTTTCAAGAAATCAACCTGCGATCACCCCTCAAATTGACTCTTCTCGGGGTGGGAAAACCAAACCCAAGTGAGCAGTGTGGTAATAGAGCCTACAGTGTACATTGTAATGTTTTTTATTACAGTGTACCTGATACTAGCTAAAAGAAAATCTTCACCTGGTTTTTAAAAAATCACACCGACAGTGATCTTTTTAAAACCACACTCTCATCCAGATGATTACTACTGACAGTTCTATTAAGTGAAAATGCATAATACTATGTCAATGTATAAAGTACATGTATGCAGAGCCATTGTTTTGCAAATGAAACCTATAATATGTTTGTGAAACAATTACTTGAGTGCCTTTGCTGTCATTGTTGCTTAAAGCTTCTTAGCCAAAGGTTATTAATAAAAAAATGTTATCTTGTTTCTATCAATAGATGTTTCGCTGTGGTGGCAGTTGGGTGACACTAAGTGCATTTCCACCTGCTGAATTTGCACAGACTGATCTGCTTCAGGCTACATTCAGAACTCTGGTAAGTTAATTAATGAGTCTATTATCAGTAATATGCAATTTAAGTTCTTGAGAAATTGTCTCAAATTTTGACTAGTGGAAAATAAAAAAAAGAATTGAACTAGTATTAATGAATAGCACTGCTCAATAACGTTCGTTTCAGTGGTTACACTGTAAAGTTACTGCATGGCAGAAGAGCATTTCATAGCCACACCCATCTTATAGTTAGCCCAACTTCTGGAAGCCAATGGTGTAAATATAATTGTGACCGCTGCCCGGTTAGCTCAGTGGTAGAGCTCCGGCCTGCTGAGCGGGAGGTCGTTGGTTCAAACCTCGGCCGGACCAACACTCAGGGTCTTAAAATAACTGAGGAGAATGTGCTGCCTTTGTAATCACATCTGCAAATGGTATGACATTCTAGTGTTCTCGGATAAGGACGAATAAACCATAGGTCCCGTCTCACAGCACTCTCTGATCTGTTCTTGTGGGACGTTAAAGATCCCACATCACTGTTCGAAAAGAGTAGGGGCCGTTAGACCCCAGTGGTGTGGTCAACCTTGCGGGTTGTGGGATTGGGAAGGGATGGCACCTTGCATGGGACCCATGTGTGTCCCGTTCGTGCCATTCCCTCTGGATTGTATGAGTCCAGAAAAGAAAGGAAAAAAAAGAAAAAGAAAAATTGATTTTTATCTTAAATTCTTTTCAGAATGAAGCAGACTGCAATGACATGTTACATGAAGTTGCTGCAGACTTTGTTTGTAATGCTCTTTATACATCTGAGGTGTGTACATGTACACTGGTGTGCATCATTATCAATGATAATATCATGGTTTTACTAATACAATGGCAGAGTTTCTCAATAACTTTTTCGTCAACTGTTCCATATTTCTGTTTACAGTGATAACAATAATGGCACATACATGTAGCCAACAAGCCCTTACTAAACATTGTTTTAAACACTTAATTCACAGCTGCAACACATTCTAGTGAAACCCTCACAGGTGTTACAGGTTCGACAATGTAAAAGAGCAAATAATGTGCACCAGCTGAGAGTCAAATTCCTGTAATCATGACAAAAGCTGCATAAAATTGGCAGTTTCAAATATTTACTTTACAGTGTATGTAATTTTTTTATAATAATAAATTTATATTCATAAAATTAATTTAAAATTTTGTTATCCCTCATGAGGTCTTTGCCCGAAAAAATACTAACAAAATTTGATCTTGCTTCACAACGAGTGGCAGTCTATTTTTGGGTTCAAATGAGTGTTTTGTTTGGTTGTCTGTTAATGGTTTTTATTTCTTTTTGCCTTAGAACCTTGACAGGCAGCGACCATTGGCTGAAGGCCTGTTCAAATATGTTATGATGCTGCCACCAGCTTATGAGAAAGCCGTCAATAGTGAGAACTTTGATAGGTACATGTAACTATCATTGTGTATCATAAAATATGATAATTTCTAGTTGTGGCCCCTGCATTGAAAGCCTTGTCATGATTATTGTTTCTGTCTCATTACCCAGTTAGTTTCTCTATTTTATTTATCTGTCGTGAGTTTTATTTTGAGACACCCAAGAACTTTTTTTACAGACCATGCTACTTCATGTATGTTTTTTTTTTCTTTTTTTTTTGGAAGGTTTGAAAATTTCAATTCAATTTCATTTTTATTTCCCTTTGTTTCACATTCATTAACATGATCTAAAACAATGAAAAATTAAAGTTAAGCTGGTTTGAAATTTTCAAAATAAAATTTTGAATAAATACAGACACCCTGGCCACCAGAGTACTTATAACTACTTTAAAAAAAAAAAAATAATAATCTAGTAGTAACAAACTAATACATGTAGTTACTACATACAAATTTTTTCAGGTTATTTTCAGAGGAAGCAAGGGATTAATTGTCTGAGTTTTTTAATATTAAAATATCATTATTTAGAGAGTTACCTTTTTGGGTGTTTCAAAGGGTATTAAAGTTAATAAATGAAAGGTTTTTAGAAATGAAAGTTGATTTTATGGAATGTATTGTTTTAACAGAGCCCTTAATTTGTGCAGAATTTTCACTGAAATGGGAGAATCCTATTTACATGAGATTGTTGAGTCACCTGGAAAAGTAAGAGCCCATACATTGTTTGTTCATTCCTTCATTCAATTGTTCATTTGCTTGTCCCATCATTTTATATTGATTTTTACCTTTAGTTCATTTATTAGTTACAGTATTTTAGCTAAAACCTTTTCTTTTCGCATTAACTTTTTATCAAAATTATTTCATTGTACTACAGTAGTTTATAATGTTTGTTCTTTATTGTACAGGTGTAAGTAGACGTTCGAATAGTTCTTCGAGTCTTCTGGGTTCTTCGAGTGGTTAGGGCATCGGACTTGAAATCCGGAGGTCCCGGGTTCAAGTCCCGCTCTGCTGGAGTTGTTTCACGGCAGACCTGAGTTCAACTCCTCGATCACGCTTGTAAAATAGCCAACTGGTTTGCCTCCTGCCAGTTGGGATTTTAAAAAAATGTTATGTTCTATTTGCAATATTTGTTTCTGTATTTGAAGTGGTGTGCCTGTGAAATAGCTTGATAGCTAAGTGCTCGTCCACTATAAACAACATTTATTTTTATTTTTTTTTATTATTATTTTTTTTATTACACATGTATGCATAATAATTCATTCAATTTATTAATAAACAACTTTTTTCAAAATCATTCTGCAGGGCCTTGGAGACTTAAGAACACTCACCATCATCCTTACTTGCGTTAAACACCATCAGTATGAGGTAATAACATTGTTGTTATAAATAATTAGTTACTAAAATAACTTGCATCAATTTACCTTCTTTGTACTTTTACGTGCAGACACTTTTTTAAGTCTCTCTTACACCATAAAGTTGAACCTTTTTTTCCTTGTGGTCATCTCCACTATTAGGTGGTTGAGATTTGTAGTGATGTAACCTATTTCCCCCTTTGCCTTAAAAGCAATAGTTTACTTTGAACTGTATACAAAATGTAGGGTAGAATGTGAATAAAATGTTAATTGATACAGTGTGTATTGGGTTTTGTAGCATTTGAAGATCATGCTGAGCCAAACCTTTGCAGTTTTCACCATGTTTATACCTTAAAGGGAGGGTTTCACAGTTTTGCGCATGTACGAGCTATGACGTAACCCATTTAATTTCATTGTTTAGACCAATCTGAAGCAAGTAGATAACTGTGGTGGGAAATTAATTTTGCCCATGAAAATGTCGCGGTCAGTCAGCTAATTGAATGGATTATTATACATACCCATGTGAGCCATGAAAGCCATCAGAGCATAGAATAAATCCTTCAGGTCAAAGGTTTTATTCAGTATTGACTTTGTAGGTGTAATCCATTGAAATTTTCTGTGAATTTTGGTCATCCTCACTTTGTTTGGACTAATTATAACTAGTATACATGTGATTATAGAAGTAAATGTGTGTTTTTTTTTTAACCAATAAAATTGGTAAGAATGCAAATAAAGCATTTATATGTAAATCTGTGCACATAAGCCAAACCGTGAAACTATCCTTTAATAGCATTTATAGGGGATTATTCTGGAGACATGAAAATTTTCAGGAAGTTTGTCATTGTTGATATTTAGAATAATGCTAATAAAAACTCCACCTTTGATGTATTACCATAAGCAGTTCAGATTTTACAATTTTGATGATATCACATGCAAACCACCTAACTTGTGTATGGGCACCATATTCAGTGTTTTATTAGAAGGGGGCAACCAGCTGAGTGAATATTTATGTTTATTTGAACCCAAAAAACCACCTACAGTACAGTACTTTCCTCTGTATATGCTTTAGAGTACAAAAAATGTAGCTGCCTGGTTTGATTAGATCTTGCATCTACTTCAGAAGATATTAAAAACTCTGTCCCATACACCGAATGCAAATATGGCCGTCCAACAATTTTTTGTTTGGACAGGTTCTCAACAAAAGAAAAGCAATTGATTAATGATAAAGATCAGGTCAAAATAAGTCATTGTGTGCATTTTCATAGCCATATTCTTATTTTAGAAGAAGTTATTGGCAATCAAATTTTGGGAAAAACATGAAAGCGAGACTAGTCAGGATAGAATGTCTTTTCTCATACAAATGCTTAAAATTTCAGTGATCCATAACTTTGCAACCGTTAAACCAAAAACACTCAAACTTTGCAAGATGATACACTTAGCAGCACTTGTTTACGTAATATCATTAATTTCTCTGAATACTCAGCCAAACAAAAAATTGCCTGGTGGCCATATTTGCATTTGGGGTATTTAAGAGAGCAAAACATAGGGTCTTTCTGCATGTACCGGTACCCATGAACTACTCATTGTCTTCTATTGTTTGTGAGGTATTGTATTTTTGGTCTTGTTTTGCATTTGTATTATTGTCGTTCTTTGTTATTTTTGTTTTACGTAATATGTGCTCCGGTACATGCAGAAGGAACCAAAACATACATGTCTTATTATTTCTTCCTCTTTAGTTTGGGCACCTCCGTGGTATGGACAGTGAGCTCCATCCCTTTGTTATACCCATATAAACCTTTTTTGGTTATAGCATGTCATTTCAACCTCAATCAGGAAGGGTTTTCAAGCATGTCTTTATAAATATTGCAGATTCCTATTTTTCAGGGTTCTCTTTGTTTAGCTAAAATATACACACAGTCTCCCCATGCTACTGTAAGTTGTCAGGATGATGTTCTTATCTGCTGATTGTTTTCATTAAGGTGGCGGAGGTAACCTTCAACTTCTGGTATCGCTTGTCAGAAGCTCTGTACAAGACTGAAGATGAAGCCAAAACAGCCCTTTTTAGACCATATTTTGAAACTCTTATTGAAGCACTCTGCGTCCACTGTCGGCTGGAAAGTGATGCTGTAAGTTCAGACAGACTGTAATTCACACAATAAATGGTTTTAAAGTCATATTACCAGTGGCATTACCAAGTGATACATGTATAATTAACAGTGCCATGTTTGGTTTTGTACATCTGCAGCAGGGCATTCCAGATGATTGTGATGAATTTGGGGAGTTTCGTCTCAGAGTCGCAGACCTCATCAAGGACTGTGTGTTTATTATAGGATCAGGAAATTGTTTCAGCCAGGTATGTCAATCCTTTTTATCCAGCATGCAGTATAGGGCCATAATGATATTGCTATCTAGCTCCCTGGGCATTCCATAATGGTCTTTAATATGATTTGCAGTTAAACTTGTGTTGAACACAAAGATGTAATGTTCATCATCTCACGAGCGTGGGACAAAGAAAAAAATCTGAGTCCCTGACTTAATTCGAACCGACATGTATAACCTTCCGCACACCAGTCAGATGCTGTAACCACTGAGCTATGAGAGACTCGTGGTGAACTAGGCCATATACTAGGTTCATGTATGACAATAGACGTGTGTCCTGCATACTGCTAGGATCAGCAATGTGGAAAGCGTCATGTGAGGTGATAAATAAAGAAAGATCATACTAAGATGTCAAGTAATGTTTAACAGTCACCGTCTGTTATTAAGCAGTCAGTTGAAAATGTCCCAGAAAGTTCTCCCCTTAATATTATTACTGTAAGCCCGATGTATATTAAGTGGTCACTGTTCCCTTTTCCTAGGTCCCAAAAATTATTTAAATTTTTTTCACCTGCATTTAATGGTCATTTTGTTAGGAAATCACACAAATATACATTAAAGATGGCCTGTAGGTATAAAGAAGTTTTTGAATTTCTAGTCATATATTGAACAAATAGAAGAATAAAAATTAATGCTTTGTGGTCAGTTCATCTTGTGATAGGTCTTCCTTCTCCTCAAATTCGTATTTCTTAATTGAACATGTATTTTAAAACAGCTAGTCAACCTGTATTAAACTTTCAATTCAAAGCCATTTCCCAAGTTTGGCTATATTATTTTATTGTGACAATTTTATCATTATAATAATACAGTATAACAATTATGTTTATTTTTAAAAATTAATTCCAACATGGATACTATGGAATGCCCAAGAAGCAAAATCAGTTACAGTTGTAAGCTTACATGTGTGTATTATTAAAAAGTTATACTTTCCACTGGCTTAAATATTCAAAACAATTTAAATTTCGTCACTCACTTGAGACAATCACATAGTCTTGTTTCATGATTTCCTCTTATTAGATGTACAACAGCTTGGCTCAACAAGGAGATAAAATCCCTTGGGAAGCATCAGAGGCTATCTTGTTTGTGATGTCTACAGTGGCAAGGAATGTTCCTTTGTAAGTTGATTATTAACACTGTTTTATCCAATGAGTAATATGTTCATGACTACATGTATAACTTGGTTTTCTGAAGTACTTCCTCTGGACAGTGTTGTGTTGTTCCCAAAAATATCCATACATCTCCCACAGAAGGTTTTTTTTGTTTAAATGCCCCGATTAGATGCAGGGCCACCTTGATTAAATAAAGTTTTCCTACTACCCCTCTGGAAATTCCAGTTAAGCTTCTTAACTTTTCCTTTACATATTTTGGCTTTAATGATCCCCTCCCCTTCAGAATTTTCAATGACCTTCCATTGGGGGAGTAGGGATATTTCCTGGAACCACACAAATAAATTATGTTGAAAGATGACCTTTGTTATGGATTAATGTAGCATTCATTCATAAAAATGGGGAACAAAATATGAAATTGTGAAAACAAGCTCATACATGGAAATTTAGTCAGAGCTCAGTAACCACATCATTTTTTCAACAGCCCATGTTTATTAAATTGTATATCAAAATTCTAACATGGCTCTGAGACTTACAGTCAGAAATCTTAATTGAAAAGTCTTGTCAAGATTCCTTTGTTTAATATGCGAGAAAAAAAAAAAAAAGACCAAATGCAGTTGTTTGGAAGGAAGCCTCATGTCAGAGCCATGTTAGATATAGAAGATAATACATGTGTGCACGGAGATATGAAATTTCTCATTGAGTTTTCATCTCAACATCTCATGAGTGTTGTGTTATTTTGTTTATGATATAAACGACACCAATCAATATTGTTAACTTCCACAGAGATTTTGAAGTGGTTGGTCATTTCTTGCCAGTGGTGTTAAACTTACCACCAAGCTGTCATGTCGCTGTCAAACACAGCAGCATTAAACTTGTTGGTGAACTGACTGATTGGATAGAGAAACACCCACAATACCTCGGTAAGTTTTGGCCTATAAAGTGACTAGTATTTTCAGTGCAGTTTCACAAGCAGAAGGGTGATAAGGAACTAAAATCCCTTACACATAGCCTGAAAAGCAGGGGTATTTGGGAGGCGAGCGAGCGCTGAGTGAGGTGAGTTTTGCAAAACCAAAATGATGATCCAACACTAGATTCAGCACTCGCCCACCAAAAAATGGCTGCAATGCAGGGTACCTTACACATGGCATACCTCTTCTAAAAACTTAATCCTGGCCGAGGCACACTTAACTTTTTTTGGACAATTTTAAAATCGCCTTACTGTATCTAATGTACATATAAACAAAATCTTATTTAGAATGCTCTTTCTCCCACTCACCCCCTACATAATGTTGTTGCACTAAACATGTGATGCATGTTTTGTCAGAAAAGTGCCAAATGTCACAAGGCAATTTCCCAAGATTGTAGGTCTGCAATCCATGCCTTCCAGAGCATTCTGTTTTGTGCCATCTTCTTAATCTCTGCCCAAGATACAGCTTTTGGCTGCAGTTCCCCACTTCCTTTTTCCTAAGGATAAAGAGCAAGCACCAGCTTGTAATTACTTTAAAATTATTATTTATTTATTTATTTATTTATTGCAGATCCTGTCCTTCAGTATCTGCTGGCTAATATTCAAGATTCCAAACTATCTTCAATCTCAGCAACAGCTATTGAAAGCATCTGTGTATCATGCTATTCACAGATGACGAAGTATTTTGACATGTTGGCTCAGGTAAACAACTACATGTACTTTTAAAATTACTGGGGTTTTTTGTCATTTTAAAATACTATATGAAATGAAATGATTAATGAATTTTAGGTTTGGTCTCTTTATTGTGGTAATAGAGTAAATTAACCAAAAGAGTTAACAGACAACAACAGGCAACGCACAACAAATTTTAATTGTGCTTTGAACATGCCCTGTAACCTCTCACTCATTAGCGTAGCAAGAACTATTTGTTTTCACTTATGCACGCAAGAAATGTATTAAGTTAAACAAAACGGTAAAACAGTACACTCAGGACTCCCAGTTATATATATATACTGTATAATTTGTGCAAAAATGTACCCCCCCCCCCCCCCCATAGAAATTGGTTTACACCTGTAATTGTTGAACGGAAACGAATATTTTGTTTACAGACGTGTGTTGCAATGAGTTAAGTAAATAAGTTACACTAAAATTTAAACGATAAGTGCTTTTAAAAGACAAACACAGAACAATCTTGTGAAATGATAATGACAATCTTATTACAACAATTGTTATTTTCATTTTTTGAATGTTCCTCAGGTGGTCAGGGCAGCAGATTCTCTGTCTATCTCTCATGACTCTTATATTGGGCTCTTAAAAGGTCAGCTGTGTTCTGATTTATGCTAGACAATACAAGATTGTGTTGTAGTATCAAAACTGCTCAGTGTGTTGGTCATGTTTTCAGTTGAGTGTCATAACACCAAAGTAATTACTCTGACCAATCATAAAAGACGCAGATAATCCAATGAACCAATCAGAACTCGAAGAAAATACATGTAGCCGGCGTCAAGCGCGGGAAAACGCGTGCGAGTAAGTCACGATTGGTTTTGGTTTTACTTCTGATTGGTTGAGAAAGTGGCGCGAGATTTTTTTAGCCAATCACGAAGCATAGCAATGCAATCACTAAATCGCTTTCGACACTCAATTGAAAACTGCTCTTATTTTTTAGTGTACTTGCACAAGGCCAAAGCTCTAAACGGACTATTTCAGAGAAGTAGTCTTCTGCTTCAAAATAAGGACAGATGCGATTTTTTTCATACGAGAACTATTTTAATTCATTCACTTGTAAAAAAAAAACGCATTTTCATTTACACCTTTACACCGACATTGCTTTGAAAAGGGAGGCTTGAGACAACTTATGGCCTATTTACTGATTTGCATTCTCATTTGCTTCAGGGGTGTGTAAAGTCCTAGAAGGAATAAGCTCTGATAAACTTTCTGAGGGTTTGCAGTCTATATGTGGAATACATGTAGCATCTCTTAAACAGGTAAGTTCAGATGAAATATTTTCATCCTAGAACTGTTCTACAATTGGTAATTAAACCACTCGCTCACAGGAGTAATGTTTCTTCTTCATGCTCACTGGAACGTAAGGCATTAAAGGCAATAGGGCATGAAGATTTCAGTACGAGTACGGGTTTTGAATTTCAAGGTAGTCACATTCCCAGAACTATTGTTATTTTTGTTACTCCCAACATGCGAAAAGTATCTTTGATGGGAAAGAGGAGCTGTTTATAGTGTATCCCCTACATTGGAGAACCAAGAAACTTCATTTGGTCTGAGCTCTGCCCTTTGACCTGCCTGTCGAGGTTGAAGATGTCTGGTGCACTGTGAAAACACGGAGAAAACTTGCTTTGCACGGAAAATACAAACGAGTTTGACGCTACTGTGCCAATAATTACCTAATGTGTATTGGATATAGACTAGTTTTGTTGAAATAAAATTTGTGAATAATGATTCCTTTTGCTTCAAGATTCTGTCGGCCCCTGTCAACTCCTACCCAGACCCCACTCTCTGGCTGGACAGACTAGCAGCAACATTTAGGTAAGAATGGCTGACAAAACCTGACGCTTCTTTTAACAAATTGTGTTTTGATCTAGTAGTTTATATCCATATTTACAATTTAAGGACAACATACTGCCGCATTTTTGTCCAAGTCCTTCAATAGTTTCAGGTAAAAAGGGGTTTGAAGTACAGTGCTGCTCGATATCACTTGTGCATTGGTCGTGCATTTGCTTTGGTGGAATCACGTTTCAAGGCTTTATTCAGACTTGACACTGAAACCCTGTCTTCAGCCTCGGCAAGGACATTGTCTTACTGCTTTGAAGACTACTGTATTGTAAAGTCATCAGCCAGCATTTAACAGTTTGGTTTGTTATTTTATTCTGATTCAGATATATTAATCCCAAAGTAGACAATGGCACAGTTCACCCGGCCCTTGCAGTCGTGGAGGAGGTGAGTTCGATCCAGGCGGGAGGGGGGGATCCTATGATTAACTATCATCACATCCAGGGAAAGTAGCGATACTCCTAAGTTGCTTCATACGAATGAATCAGAATTTATCGCCGGCCGTATGGTAAATTGTTTAGTTGTAAATTTGATTGCTCAGTGAAATCCCCCTTTACATCTCGTCACTAAAGACAGGCTTTTTGGTCGTAGCGGAATTAAGTGTCACACATTCTTAAAATTTCCCCGCTCTCTCGTTTCACGAAGTTGCACTGTAGTAAAAGTAACCATACATTTGACGTTTAAGGTTTGGCCGATACTCTCCAGTGTTTGCGATAAAACAGATCGCGCTGATATGCTCTCTGGTAGCCTGTACAACAGACGTTTTTTGTGGTGCGCGAGCACGAATGGCGACCAACGAGCGCGGAGCGCGACTCGCGAGAGGAAGAGAATCACGAGAGTCCTCTGGTGACTCGCGCTCCATGATCTCGTGCGCCCTGTTGTGCGGTCTACATGTAGCTCTCTGGTTTCACCTTGGCTTAACTATAGCGTTCGATAACATCGACTGAGACCAGATTGGACACCTTATTGAGTGTTATATAATGGATTAACTGGTTAGCTTTCAGTTGAGGTTGGGGTCAGCAGTTTATATAGTTAAATTTAGGACTAAGCAACCCGAGAAGCTTGGTGGTACAGTGGTACGGTAGGCTATGTAAGCCTAAGCGTAGCTGAGGTCACAGGTTCAATCCTGAGTGGGGATTTTAGATTTTCTTTTTTACACTTAAAAATTTATTGAAAATAAAATTCCAAGTGTCGACATTACGTTGTATAATTCTCAATAAGGTGTCCGACCTACTTCACCCTATGTTACCTAATGCCGACCTACTATAGTTGTAACCATACATTTCATGTTTCAGGTTTGGCCGATATTGTCCCGGATTTGCGATAAATATCGTGCTGACTTGAAGATCATTGAGAGATGTTGTAGGTAGGAAAGCACTTTTTGTTGTCTTTTTGCCATCCGCTTATTTCCTGTTAAGTTCTTTGGTATGGCAGTTGTATAGATTGATTCTTTAAGTAGCTTTACATCTCGAATTTTCACTCGAATATCAGAGTAGCTTACAAAGCTGATATTTCCAGAAAAAAAAAAAAGAAAAGATAAACTAACAAAATATTATCTATTATAAAAGCTAAATTACATCCAAAACAATATACACCTAATTCAATAAAGGTTGCTTTGGTAATTGGACATTGGCATTGGGGCATACGGAACACAATGCAATGCTTTGCTTGAGTGACCGCCAAACAATAGCTTCCCAATGCCCAATTACCAATGACCAAAGCAACCTTTATTGAATTAGGTATACAGCTATTTCAATTAACGTTGTCGGATGAAAGTTCAAAGCTACAAGCCAAGATACACTGAAGATAGTTGGGAGCGGCGCAAAAGAAACGTTTTTGCCGCTCGTCGCATCGCTCATTCGCGCCGTTTCTTTTCGTTTCGCCGCTCCCAACTATCTGCATGCCTGGAACAGGCGCTCGGTTTACTCGTTCGGTCTCGACTTGTAGGCTTTGAGCTTTGAGCTTTTACCCGACAACGTTAATTGAAATGGCTGTATACTAAATTAAAATGTTACCGCGTCCTTTTTCCTTTTGTTCTGCAGATGTATTAGATTCGCTATTCGCTGTCTTGGAAAATCAGCAATAAACTTGCTCTCTGCATTGGTACAACAGGTAAAGTTTAATAGGTGTTGAATAGGCCACTGAAGTTACTATCGGAAAACACGCGTGCGGGTATAGTGACTTCGTATAAAGACTTCGTATTATGCGGCGAGTTAGGCTTTTTTGAGGGCGACCAGTTTCGTAAACAATACAGTTTTACATCCGCAATGGCAATGTTGGTTGGTATTGGCAGGCAACGAAGAGTAATATTAACTTTATCTTTATGCTCTAAGTAGATGGTAAGTGCATACGGTGCCAATCCTAAACATCTCTGTTCGTAAACAATACAATTTTACATACGCAATGGCAATGTTGGTTAACATTGGCAGCCAACGAAGAGTAATATTAACTTTATATGAGTCCAGGGGTTTCATTAAGGGCCGGGCACTGGGCAAATTGACCGGCTGTGAACATGGTTTTGCCCGGCTGCTTTGAACATTACACCTTATTTTTTTCGCCAACAAGTTAAATAATTTATAACTTGACCTTTTTGATGTGTGTTCTAAAAAATAGAGCATATTTCAACTTTAAAAACAACGAAGTTCCTACTTATTTACCTCCCGTTGCTGCCTGTACAAAAGAAACGTGGCAAACAACTGAAATCGTCCCATAATGCATTGTCAGCTTAGTGCTCTGCATTATGTTCTGCATGATGTCAGTGATTTGCAAACAAGTTCCACGTGTGTTAATTAATTTTTGTTATTTGAGATGAACTTGATAACTTGATGTCCATGGCTACATATATCTGTATTCAGTTGATTAAACAAACAAAATGCAATGTTTCAAGCAGCAGTAAGCTGTTTAAGTTCGTGCTTCAAAATGCAGGAAAATGCATCTCCGGGAGACTAAAATTTAAAAATTTTCCCTGGGGTGTACCCCCGGACCCCCCTAGAGGGGAAGAGCCTTCAGCTCTTCCGATCGTAGACCTACCTGCTCAATCTCTTTGCCCTCCTGTTCAAAATCGTAATGAAACCTCTGATATCTATGCTCTAAGTAGATGGTAAGTGTATACGGTACTAATCCCGCACATCTCTGTTCGTAATAATACAATTTTACATACTCAATGGTGATGTCGGTTAGCATTGACAGCCAATGAAGAGTAATATTAACTTTGCATTTATGCTCTAACTAGATGGTGAGTGTATACGGTACCAATCCCCACTCGTGTTTTCTGTATCTGGGCAGTATTTTGGTGGATGAGTATGGTGAGGAGACTGGTTGTGTACCAGGACTTGTTAGCATGACAATGGTATGTTTATCGTTATTATTTCGGATTAAAACATAATCAGGAGGTTGAAGCTGAGTGGTTAGAATAAACCATCTGAAAGCAATGGGTCACACGACTCATCAGCATGGCATAGCCGTCGGACTCCTGTACGACCCGAAAGCCGTTTTCAGGTGCCCTTTACTGCCAGCTTCAATTCACACAGTACATGAGTGGTTAGGGCACAGGAATTGTAATCCAGAGATCTAGTGTACAAATTCTTCACCCTGACCACTCACTTAGCTGGATTAACAACACACATTAACAACACACAAGCTAGGTATATCGCGAGCTGGCCAGCCACCTGCATTTTGGAATTATTAACAAAGTTACTTTGATTTGTGGTATTACTTTTTTTTCATGTCTTCAATAAGCACCACAGGGATAGATATGTTGAAACTTATTGTTTTCCTCAGTAAAGTTAAAGTTAAGTTTTAGAAAAACTAGACCTACCCCGTTTTTCGTCAGCAGGATGTTTTTTGTTCAAGTTCGTTGTTGTTTACTTTTGTTTTGATTGGCTACATGTAATTGCTGTGGTTATTTCCGTAGTCTAAGGAAACAATCAGTTATTTCTAACTAACAAGGAAATCTCACTCGCCACAACAACTTGTCATAACAGTTTCATTTTACTTAAATAACCTCTAACGAAAGCTTCCTTGTTTGCCACTAACCGTTTTGAGAAATGAATGTCTCAAAAGAAGGTTTTTTTGGCTGATAGTTTTAGGGTCGTGTTAATCTAATCCTGTCTTCGTTTGGTTTGCAATTTGTTTCAGGCCTTTTGTGGACCAGCATTTCAATTGTTAAGTCAAGAGAAAGGAATGATTGAGCATCCGGACACGATAGACGATTTGTTTAGGCTTTGCAGCAGGTGAGCCAAGCAGTGTAATCAGCAGCACCCATGTTCACTTTTATCTTCTTCGTCAAATGATTTACGACATATTCGTATTTTCTCTTTGTATGTTGCCTTTCTTTGTAGATGTCTTCAGAAGTTCCCTGTTCCATTTCTCAAGTGTGATGTTACCATCCCTGCGATCCACTGCGCAGTTGTAGCCAGTACATTGGAACATAGGGACGCCAACTTATCTGTTATGAAGTTCCTTAAATGTCTCGTCAGTTGTGCCGCAGAAAAGGTTTGACATGTACAATTTACTTGTTTCTGTGGCTTTTAAACAAAACGTTCCGGTGTAGAAGGGGCCAGTCCTATGGATTGACGCATAACGTTGGCATAATTTGGAGCAGAATACTATTGAGCACTTCTAGGCCGACTTGCGGGAGCAATGAGCAATCTTAGAGAAGAGGCGGAGAGGGTGGGAGCGCGTTGAGGGAAGCTAAGACATTTTGTCCGGCATAATTACGAGTGTTATACTACTGGTTGAGAAATTTCTGAAATCTGATTAGCTAAGACGAGCTGTATTTCAGCCAAATTTGAGATACCTGCTTGTTGAAATTTCCGTGGCAACTGGAGGGACGGTATTGTTTGTTGTTGAAACAATGGCGGACAACTTTCCTGAATTTAACAACAACGAAATACAATAATTGAAGGAAAGTTTAGATATTGCCAACATAGAAAAAGGTTCGAAGACCTATTATATCCTTGTACAATCAGTTGGGTTGAAAGGAAAGGATACAATGCGGATATTTTTAGCTACGACGCCAGACAACTCGACGAGCAAATGGACAAGTTCTCCGACTTGGAGTCAGACACTTTGCTTGTAGTACATGTAACTGTTGTACTTGTCCGCCATCTAGACGAAGTGGACAGTAATTTTTCTAGTTTTGAGGACAGATAAAACCAGAGGAATTGGAAAAATGTTCAAAGTTTCATCGAAAGCTCACTTCCTCCGCGAGCATGTACGGCAAAATGTTTTCCGTCTATAAAAGCACTGACCGCCAAAGATAAAGGTTTGTTGCGGTCTAACGAGCTTGGAGATTAGTCACCAAAGTTTCTAATAACTATTTAAATGAAAAGATGAAGCAGAGATGGTGAGTTGTCGCTGTGTTTAAGAAAGTTACTTTAAAGTAATCTTTGGTCCCGCATCGATGATCACACGGTGTGAGCGTTAGAAAAAGCGAAATTTCTCAGCCTTGTAGTATAAACAAATAATACAAGCGGCTTGTGATATTCGGGACAATTTTAAAATATTACTCGAGGTATTTATCCCAAATACCCCTAGAAACCATTGTATAACCTATACTAATAGTTGCATTAGAGCATAATTTGGAGTGTTATAGTCCGCCGATTTCGAGGGTGACGCCATAAATCTACAGGGTTTCACAGGCATTTAATTCTATGCTTCGCGTTGATTTTCCGACCTTCATATTGAGCTTCGTGCAGCTGAAGACGACTTCAAATGGAGCTGCATTTTAAACGCTATTGTTATTCTCTTCTAGTCGAAAAATGATTTTCAAGAGAGGCTTTCATTAGTGCAGCAGATTCTTGCTGTGCACGGTCAAAACATAATAACCGGTAAGAGGCTTTCTTTGTATACGATTATTTTCTCTTTTTTTTCTTTTCACCTTCCAGAGTCAATTGTAAAGATATGCAATGTAGTTCTAACTTTCGATTGTACCAACGAAATCCTATGGTGTGACCATTCATATGTAATCTCTTTAGGCAGAACTTTCGCATGGTGCCATTTTTTTTTTAATATTTTACAAAATGAAATTTGGGATGTTTCTTGAGTTTTGAGTTTTAGCACTCTTGGGAGTTAGAGTTAACTGGTGTGGAAACTCGTCCGATTTGTCTGTTTTCAGGTCTGATTCAAGCATGTGCCGGAGCATTGCCATCGTACATGGTGTTGGACGTAGCTGAAGTGTTGTGGGAATTCATCACATTCTGTAGAGAGGTACTGCTGCAATGACTAAAAGCCAGTTTTCATATGATCGCAAACTATCGCAAAAGATCGCTTAATCGTTGACCATGCGATAACTCTACGATCATATGAAAACGCGTGTTCTGCGATCATATAAAAACACGTGTCCTACGATCATATGAAAACACGTGTTATACGATCATATGAAAACACGTGTTATACGATCATATGAAAACACGTGTTATACGATCATATGAAAACACGTGTTATACGATCATATGAAAACACGTGTTATACGATCATATGAAAACACGTGTTATACGATCATATGAAAACACGTGTTATACGATCATATGAAAACACGTGTTATACGATCATATGAAAACACGTGTTATACGATCATATGAAAACACGTGTTATACGATCATATGAAAACACGTGTTATACGATCATATGAAAACACGTGTTATACGATCATATGAAAACACGTGTTCTGCGATCATATGAAAGCGCGTGTTCTGCGGTCATATGAAGACGCGTGTTCTGCGATTATATGAAAACGCGTGTTGTGCGATTATATGAAAACGCTTGTTCTGCAATCATATGAAAACGCGTGTTCTGTGATCATATGAAAACGCGTGTTCTGCGATCGTTGGCGATCCATCGCCATCTTAATTAGGCTGGTTTAAAAAAGTCTCTTGCTGGTTTCTATATCGCCACCGATCGCGCGATCATATGAAAGCGCGTGTTCTGCGGTCATATGAAGACGCGTGTTCTGCGATTATATGAAAACGCGTGTTGTGCGATTATATGAAAACGCTTGTTCTGCAATCATATGAAAACGGGTGTTCTGTCATCATATGAAAACGCGTGTTCTGCGATCGTTGGCGATCCATCGCCATCTTAATTAGGCTGGTTTAAAAACGTCTCTTGCTGGTTTCTATATCGCCACCGATCGCGCGATCATATGAAAGCGCGTGTTCTGCGGTCATATGAAGACGCGTGTTGTGCGATTATATGAAAACGCTTGTTCTGCAATCATATGAAAACGCGTGTTCTGTGATCATATGAAAACGCGTGTTCTGCGATCGTTGGCGATCCATCGCCATCTTAATTAGGCTGGTTTAAAAAAGTCTCTTGCTGGTTTCTATATCGCCACCGATCGCGCGATCCCAGTTAAGCATAGTTGTCAGTTGTAGTTATCAATGTTGACAGTTGTTATTTCCTCGTGTAACACGCAGGAAACGTCCAAATGGGTGCAAGTGTCTCTGCAATCCATTCAAACGCAGATTGTACCCGGTAGTGTGATAGCTACCCCTCAGCAACTCCAAGAGTTTCATCAGGCAATCATTGGGTGAGTAGCGTCTTCATTTGGAACGGCTCAAGCTACACACCAATCCTAGAACAGTTTTCCATTTTTTTGTGAGAAATTCAGTGATCCAGTTCAAGCTAGAGCAATTTTCTATTGTGTCGTAAAGCCAAAACGAAAGTAATCACTTTGACCAATCACAACAGAAGTTGACAAGCTGTTGAGCCAATCAGAACTCGAAGAAATTCCTTGTAGCCGGCGCCAAAGGCGGGAAAACGCGTGCGAGCAAGTTGTGATTGGTTTTGATTTTACTTCTTATTGGTTGAAAAAGTGGCGCGAGATTTTTTAGCCAATCACAAAGCGTAGCAATGCAAAACCAAAGCAATGGCGAAATTACTTTTGACACACTATCAATCACGCTGATATTGCACCAAATTTAAATTTTTGATTTCAAAATATATTTATTTTTAATTTCTTACATAATTTTATGTACACTCTTTTCTTATTCAATCTCGCTGGTATTACACCAAATTTAATTTGTGGTTTTAAAATGAATTTGTTTATGTTTTCTTACATAACTTTGTGTACACTTTTTTTATTGTGAATGAATTTTCGTATTTAAATGCGTACAAAAAGCTATAAGTTTTTATTGAAAGATAAACTATTTATGTATTTCTGCTTGAAGGCAGCAATATGAAAAGTGAGATTTTTTTTTCTACGAATGACGTTAAAGTTCAGGTTAAATTGAGAGTCAAATGCGTTTTCCTTAATTTGTACTCTTTTTTTTTTCTTTTCAGATCTCCCAACCAAGACGCTGTTTGGAAAGCGTCAAAGCGCTTTTCTCGCCTGTTCAGATGAATCCAGAATCAAGTCGAACGAGTAAACAACGCATCAAATGAGAACAAACCGGTTCGTGACGTTACAGTGCTCCCAGCCAATCACAAACCACAACGTTAAACGCCCGGCGCAGGACCCAACAAAACAAGTTCAAATCAAGAATGGACAAGAAACGAGTTGATGAGGCAGACTGTGCACAAAATGAGAGAAGGCTGTAGCCTATATAACAAGAACAAATTAATTTGTTGTATATTTTGAATGCTCAGAAGGAATTTGAGCACATTTCTTCGTTGTAGCGAATAGACTTTTGCAAAGAAACACGCTCTCGTGTTTTCGTATTTTGCTATTTTTTGTTTTGAGAAAACACAGATGAAGAAAACAGATCGAACACGGCGAGAAAGAGTTACTTTAAAAGAAGTATTTAATCAGTTTTTTATGTGGCTGCAAGCATCTTTTACTTTTTGAACACAGCAGAAGTATTTGTTTCTGTTGACTTTTCGATTGTTTTGTTTTGAATAACGATCATTTCTTAAGTTTAGATCTCTTTTAAGTAAACTGGCATTTGACAACTAGTGTCGTTTATTGATGTGTTGGTAAATGGTTTAAATGGCCTGTCTTTTTGTCATTATTATTATTGTTTTTTATTGCTATTTTTACATTTTTCTTACATAACAAGACTTACAGCACGGTACTTCCATACATTGATTCGACGCTATGTTTACAATACTACTATAATAGTTTGTGTGCGGATGACGTCACAAAATTACCGGCGGCCATTTTGGAGGACTGACGTAATCAAAATGGTGACTAAAACAACAGAAATCCAGCCTCCGATGCTGTTAAATAATGGCTAAAATCTTGACGGCAAGGTAAAATGTGGACATCTTGAAAAATGTTCTGGCAGCAGCATCGAACCGCTTCTCATCCCAGCCAAAATGTTCAGTGTGGAAATCGTCGAATCGATGGATTTACTTCCTTGCCTTGTGCTGGATATTGTTATTATACAAACGCACAATAAAGCTTACGTAATCCTACACGCCTACAACCAAATGGTTAGCGGCTTCGTTTCCAGTGTCCTTGCGGGCATATATGATTAACAAGAAGAAATTCGCAGATAATAAATGATTCACTTGTGCATCTAAAGGACCGGCCAAATGAACGCAACATTTCAACGCAACATCTTGCAACATTGTTGCGCGCAACGTGTTACACGCGTTTGGCCACCCTGTTGCAACATGTTGGATGGTGTTGGATCAAGTTTGAAAATGGTCAAATTTTGTTGCAACATGATGCAACATGTTGGATGGTGTTAGATCAAGTATGAAAATGGTCAAATTTTGTTGCAACATGATGCAACATGTTGGATGGTGTTAGATCAAGTTTGAAAATGGTCAAATTTTGTTGCAACATGATGCAACATGTTGGATGGTGTTGGATCAAGTTTGAAAATGGTCAAATTTTGTTGCAACATGATGCAACATGTTGGATGGTGTTAGATCAAGTATGAAAATGGTCAAATTTTGTTGCAACATGATGCAACATGTTGGATGGTGTTAGATCAAGTTTGAAAATGGTCAAATTTTGTTGCAACATGATGCAACATGTTGGATGGTGTTAGATCAAGTTTGAAAATGGTCAAATTTTGTTGCAACATTTTTAGATTTTGCATGAAGTTGTACTCGTTTAGCCACGTTCACGCAACATTGTTGCACTAGGGTATGCGCGCTAGGTCGATATGCTATTTCAAAGCACATAAACATCGACAAATCCGTGAAACACGATCCAACAATGTTGCAAGATGTTGCGTTAAAATGTTGCGTTCGTTTGGCCGGGCCTTAATGCGTGTATTATAACCAACAAGGCAGGTACGGAGTGTCAGCACATTGTACAGAGTGTATGGCTGGCCTTGGTGACCTGGGTGAGTGAGGCTCGCACATAGCAAGACTAGCAAGTGTCCTATTCGACCTTCCGTTTGTTCTCGTTCTTGTTAAAACTTTTAATAGAAACATGAAAAAATGCTAGATTGGGACACTTGTCACTCTTGTTTCCACAACCAACAATTAAACAAAATGACTAATTCACACGCCAGTTTAATCGCTGAAAGTTTTCCACTAGTTCCAACCGAAATTCCCGGAAAATCAACCGTACCATTTGCTTTTCTAACCGAAAATACCGGTTTTCTTGGCTAAATAGTATTAAAGCACCCGGAATCAAGGCAATTTTTCTCAGACTACGTTTACACTAGAGGAGATTTTTCCGGATTCATAAATGTTTCCGGATTTATTAAATTTAGGGTATTCGGATTCGCAGGCGTTTATACTAAAGGGTATTCGGATTCCCAACTGTTAACACACATCGATAAATCATATCCGAGGACATTCATGCAGGAACGGTTACAAAGCAGGCGAAAAAGTATCCGGATTCATGGGAACAACTGTTTACGCTTCAAAACATTGCGGATTTACAGTAATCGGATACAAAGTATTCACTTTAGATTTCGGATTCAAAATATCCGGAAATGCGACTAAACCGGGACGTTTTTATTTCGGATTCACCCATCTGCGTGTAAACGGCAAAACAAATCCGGTACCAAAATGTTCCGGATTCGTCACGAATCCGGAAAAATCTCCTCTAGTGTAAACGTAGTCTCACAAAAACCACTTAAGGTGGCTCGACTGGGTTTTTGAGTGACGATACCGTTTAGCTTTGAGAAACTTGTGTACCACCACAAACGATCCAACGGAAAATCGATTGCCACAAAATCGGCCGGCAAATCAGCAAATGGAAGTGGATCGAAGCAAATACGGCCCTAAGAATCGAAAGAAAAGGGGATTTGGGATTTAAACTAGCACATATGACAAAAGAGCTACGTTTTCAATTTTAATTTGCACTGCCCGCTCTCTGGAAGGTAAACACAGGGAAAACCCATCAAAGTGGTCCTCCAACAGGGCGGACGGTTCTTCAAGGGTTATGTGAGCGCATACGTTAATACGACTATATGTTTACTAGAAATACGTGGTCTCGCGAAGCTTGGAGGAGGGTGCACCGCCGGTCGAAACTTTGGTGGCGTCTCGATTTGCGTATGAGGCTTTTCGCCGTTCCACTTTGTTTTCTTTGAAACCAAAAACATTGGTAGAAGGTCCTTTCGAGGGTTCGCGTACCGTTTACCGTCCACCATCTTTGTAAGTATCAAGTAGTATCAAGTAGTAACCTGCGCCATTGTCGGCGGTCGCGATTCCTCTGTTGCAGGACACCAACGCGATACATCCTGTTACGGATTATTGCATACATTAAGGTGGCTGAACACAGTTTGCGCGCGCTCTTCAATTTCAGCTGCTTACGTGAGTCAGCGCGCGCAAAGTTTTGAGATAAACAAACGTGGCGCCTATTCAGCGATCATTTTATTTTGCTCAGCGTGGATCGCGAAAGTGTTGTTTTTCGTCTTAAAATGAAACAATTTGTTGTTTGTAAAAATGTTTGTTAAATCAGAGATAATATATAGAACCACTGAAGAAATACACTGCCTTTTTTGGTCGTTTTTGTCTTTGGATCGAGAACCCAGTCAAATGCAACGCATGCGCAGTTGACCAAAAAATTGTGACTGGATGTTTTAGCGACTTTCCTCGGAAACGTGCTGATTTCTACGGAACCACTCATTAGAATTTCACGAAATTTGGCACAATAATAGTTCCGAATATGGCGAACTCAACTGCCACCAAAAATTTGAAATCTAACAGAGGAGATTTTTACAAAACGCAAACATATTAAACAACAAATTACGGAAGATCCCTCTGTCAAAATTACATGAGACTAGTGTTGACATGCGAATATTTTTACGAGTTTACTAGAGACAAATGATGGACAAAATCTAATGACTAGATTTTCTGAAAATAAACGAAACCAAATATTGCAGGCTGATTTCCAATCCACCGTGTTGCCATGGCAACACCCTAAAAGCTCAACAAAAATATCAAAATATAAAGCTTGTTACTAAATCTTATGCCTCGCCAATTTTGGGCGCCCAGTCGTAAGTGATTTTAAAATGACAATGAATGATGCACAGGTGCAGTAAAACTGTGTTCAGCCACCTTAATACGACGGTATGTTTACAATACTACTGCAATACATACATCCTGTTACGGATTCCTGCATACATTAATACGACGCTATGTTTACAGCACACCTAAAATTCGAAAATACAACACAGCCGCTATCGGTCCATTGTTGATCTCATCCCCCCCCCCCCCCCCCCCCCCCCCCCCACCCACCCCACCTACCACCCCACCTATGAACAATGTATGGCACTGAGGGTGATCACAGCCAACGTTTTGATACGTCCTCAGTGGTTCTTTTACGACCCCATCGGAGAGACGGGACCGCCATTTCTACGTCGTCATAGACCCTATTCATAAATGGCGGCTGGTTTGTTATTCTTTTATATTCATGCTAATCAGCCCAACTTCCTTTGTTAGCATGTGCAAAATTCAGAAGAATTTTTACTCTAAAATGAGGCTAGTAGGGCTAATTAGCATGAATATAAAAGAATGAATAAATTGGCCGCCATTTATGAATAGGGTCTATAAGAGCCACGTGAAGGTCTAACCATTTGCAGATGTCATAGCAAAGGCAGCACCCTCGTCCTCAGTTATTTTAAGACCCTGAGTGTTGGTCCGGCCGGGATTCGAACCCTCGTCCTTCCGCACTGCAGACTGGCGCGCCTTTCAATAACACGCGAACTCTGAAATTTAAAACATAAATGACGGTTTCGATTTTCACTGCCGCAAATATCATAGTGGACGTCTTAGGAAACAAGGATGTTTAACTCAACAGGGTCAAAGATCATATTTGTGGGTTGTGATGGGTGGATTTCCATTTAGAGTTGCGTGTTATTGAAAAAAGCAGTATTGCATTATAAAAAAGTAAACGTCCATGACACCTCAAGAACCACTTTAGTCGATACTTACAGGAATTTCAAAAATGCAAACGCATATAAAACAGACACTAGGTTTGATATTGTTTGGACAAAACTTCACTAAACAAACATGATAAACAGTTCATAAACCTTGGTCTACATTTGAAATGCAATGATTAGAGTTTCACTGGGAACCAAGGTGCTGGATCATGCAGTTTCGCCCAAAAAAAAGGTTTCGCGCGGAAACTGGGTTGGATAAACGAGCGGCGTCCATCTTGTTTTTCTTCTCTTCGAGCTAGACCTGATTTTCAATGCACATTTCCCCAAGCGACAACCTTTTATTCATGTTCAGAATTGTTTTCTTATTTAGTCAGCAGCAAGCCACTTTGTGTACACTGAATATTTTGACAACGGAAATGAAAACGCTCTCTAAACCTGAATGACCTGAATGCATCGGAGCAGCTTGTAGTTCTTTGAATCCGCGCAGTGGAAGCACAGTGATTGAAGCTAAATTTTATCTAAGCAAAGCATCAGGAATTTAATTTTTACATCAGTTATAATGAACACTTGCGGTCAATCTGAACTTGAGAAGGAGGTTGAAGATGTGAAGCTTTTACAAGAATCTCTGCGATATCAAGAAGACGACCCTTCTCAACAACAACAGGCTTTGAGAGCTTTAGCTGACATCCTTTCTCAAAACAGTAAGCTCAAGTTTGTTGCGTTCATATATATTCAACATACTTCTAATTAATTCACAGTGTCAAGTGCTATGTAGTTTTAATGGAACTTATGAAAATGTTTTGCGCTATTCATAAATTGAACAAGTCTATTTCGTCGTTTGGTTACTATGAAGGTTACTATGGACTGTAAAGACAATGTTAGTTTGAACTGTGCACGCTAAAATTTAAAACTTGGTGACCTTTTTTTATTCGATAGGTTTCACTTGCTCTTTGATGTGACTCAGATAGTAAAATTGTTCGTTTTTGTAACTCACAGTAAAAACTGGTTTCAACATGTACGTTTGACGATTTGTATGTCACAGCAATACTTTGGTTTTATATTCTATTTTTTTTTCATATATCCTGTCCTACTCTAGGAAGAGCACAAGACTATTTTTGTTTATCAAGTGGCTTAGAATATCTGCTGAGCCTTTCTAAAACCACAAAGAGTTCTGCTTTAACCCAGGCAGCTTTGTATACTATGGCAATGGCTACTGAAGGAAATGGTGAGTTAAGGGTTGCAGTTGTTGAACACCGGCCTGACTCATTCACTAGCCTGTGAGTCTGGGTTCCATCCAAGAAGTCACTGTAACTTTGGAGTGGGACGTGTTTATCAAAACCCAGAGTTTTTAAAGAAAATAATGAAGCTAAACTGTAATTTCTAGAGGGATGGGGGTAGGAGAACCAAAACGCTTCCATGTAGGGAAAGGAGTATGGATTTTCTCAACAACATAACTTAATATAGCTACCTCTACTTCTAGCCACTAGCCCTGCCATCTAGGGAGCAATGATAGGTATTAACCTTGTATTTGTAGGCTGCTCATTCAGTTAATAAATTATTTGCAATGTAGCTTGTCTAATGGATAAGAAGTAAAATTAAAACAAAGGATGCACAAGTAAACTGATATAGTGGTGTTTTTGCTAACAGATATTTCTCAGAGAGCCCTGACAAAGAAGAATGTGTTCCACATGTTGCGGAGTAATCTGCAAGCCAAGGACAGGATGGCTACAACAACATCGGCTTTCCTTCTTCTAACTATCTGTTGTGATAATTGTAAGACATTTTATTATACAATGTAATCATTGTCTTTATTCACTGGCTGAGAGCCTGCACTTACTTGTCTAAATTAGTGCATACAACAACAATGAGATGTAATCTGTTGGCAAAATGGTTGAAAAGCATTGCAAAAAAAAGTCTTAATCCTTTTTTTTAAATTTATTTACTCCATTTTTTATATTACATACGTTTTTTGAAGTTAACAAGATAAGAAAAAAATGGAGAAGGGCAAGATATATTAGTGAACTAATTCTTTGCCCTATAACTAAATTACATTTTTTTAAGAAAAAGAGAAAACACCCAACTAAGAAAGGAATATAAACATAGAAGTAATATAGCTGCACTCCCAAGAGTGCCAAACTAAGATAAAAATTCATATAAAATCCCAAATGTCATTTTGTGAACTAGTGAAAAAATGTGGTACCATGCAAAAGTCCAAAGAGGTTTCATTTTAATGGTCACATCATAGGATTTCATCCACAGACTCAAAAGTTAGAACAACACTACATGTCTCCATAATTGACTGGTTAAAAAAAGAGAGAGAGAAAAGATAAAAAGTATTTTGATAAAATATTCCTGCTGTTTTTTTCCAAGGCAAAAAGATTTTTATTGTTCCTTTACAGTATAATTTTTCATTAAATCATTGAGTAATAAAACCAGTTTTGTATTAGGTTTTATGGTATTGTATAATGTAGTGGAGGCTGAGGTAAGTGTTATTAGCTATGTGTGAACAGGGAGCTGCATTTTGACTTAACATTAACCATACAAGCTCATAACCCCCTCAAAACAAGAACAAAACAAAGAAACTGTTTTTCTATTTATTTTACAGAAGTAATGAGAGTGTAATTTTGTTCATTTTCTTTATATCACTAGGTGAAGGACAAAATCTTGCAAGAGAAACAAAGTGTTTACATAGTCTGTGTGATTTGTTTAAGTAAGTAACTTTTGTTATAAATTAAAAATACAGTAGACTGTACTCCCATTCTCCTGGACTATGCAATAGGGCCATACATTTTTATAGGGCAACAGTACTGTTCAAGGAAAAAAGGTTTTAACATATGATAACAAAACACTTTCAAGCCTTTTGTCATATTAAATTAAATAGCAATTTTTGAATGTAACCATGTATATGTTGTGGTGCAATTTTATCCTTGGCGCAAATTTTATTTTCCTTTGTTTAAAACTCATTATCATACATTATCATACATTACCATACCCCAAAACAAAGGAAAATAAAATTTGCACCAAGGATAAAATTGAACCACAACATATATGTCACATATGTATTTTTCTTGTTGTGTTGTTGGTTTCTTATAAATATTGTTTGAAATAAAACAGGGAACTTTTTAAATTTCAAACTTGGCTCCTTGTAGCAGTGCCAGTGCCAATGGGAAACTATTTTAGCAATATTATTCTGGTACATAATGTAAACTTCATCAAGGTTAATTTTATTGCCAGGAGCTGTTGTCTTCCAATGTACAAGTTGTCCTCTTGCAGTCACAGTAGTGAAACATGGTTTAATAATATTGAGGAGGACTGCCTTCACCTCTGGAGTACAGTTGTGGTGGCGTTACATTCCCTTCTTCAAAACCCTCAGAACGGTGAGTGATAACTAATCTTACAAATTAACCACATAAATTAATACAAATTTGCTTTGTGATTTCTATTAGACTCTTGAACCAGAATTTGGAACCGGTAATCAAGTCTTGTTATTTTGATTTAAAATTTTGGATTACCTCTTTACGTTTCTCTAAATGTAAATACACTCATGTGTTGTAATAGTCCTGTTTCGTTTTCTGAGTACTACTTTAACGAAAAAAATGCATCCTACTGTAAACTACACTTGGGATTTAAAATACAGTTTAAAAACCACCCTACTCCTCCTTCCTTTGTATTGCAAACAAACCCTCAATATATTTCTGGCCAACAAATTTCACCCTTCTACAAACCTAATGAAACCTGCATTAAAGATTAGGCAGATCAGTTAACTGTTCCAATCTCTTTAATGACACCTGTTATTTGGGTCACTGTCTCATTGAATAATGACCCAAGTGATGGCTGTAAAGCAGGCCGCTAGTTAATGAAACTAAACATTATAACACAGGCATCGTTCAATCACTTTCTATTTCACTTGCAGCTCAAAATCAGCGACTGTGCTGCAGACTTCTTCCTATGATAGTCAATATTCTACAGTTAGCAACAAAACAGCAGAATGTAATTCTACCAACAACATCTCTCCTTGGAGCCATTGTTTCTGGAAATGGTAATTACCCTACTTTATCTGTTAAATTTCATTTTTAATCAGGCTTCAAACTGTCCAAACTGTGACATGGTTATGACTACATGTAAGTATTCAAATTCAAACTCTTAGTTGCTGAAACTGTGATGTACATGTATAGCATTAGGTTGTAGTTCAATTTTACAATGTACTTGGTTCAATTTACATTTTCTATTGTTTTTCTATGTTAATATATGATAATGATTATAAAACAAAGGAAAATGAAAATTAAACCAAGGATAAAATTGAACTACAACATATATAATAAATTATTATTACTATGACTGTACTAATTGAAAGGACACAATAGAAAAGCGTGGCTAATGAATATACCAAAAATGATTTTTTTTTAAATGAAAATGTTGGCCCAACTTTAATTTATATTCTGGCCGTCCATGGTCAAAATAATTCCAGTGCACCAGTATATAGGGACTTCTTACCAAAGTTGAAACTGGACCGTTATTTTCAGAATTCCAATGATGTAAGTGCAGCTTTTGGCTTTGACATGAATGCTACTATAAACCCACTCAAGAACTACTATATATTTAAATCTGAAATTTCTATGCCTCTGCTATAAAACATCTGAAGGAGGCCACACTTTTAGAATTAGTACTACTAAAGACTGGAACAACCTATCTCCAACTTTCAAAACGAGCTGCATAAATAATTCCCAAAGCTGAAGTTATGTTAGTCAAATAGTAATGGCAACTTTCAATAACTTTTAGAGTTATTTTCTCTCTCCCAAGTTATTTTATTTTAATATTTTTACTTTACCAAATTTGTATCATTATGAGTTTTAGATTAATCTTATCATAGTAATTTTTTAACTCATTTCTAATTTTATTACTGCTGTGAATAGTATTGGTCATTTAAAAACTTGTTTTGAGGACTACTGGTTTATCGTTATTTTTGAATTGCCGTCATGTGCTTACCCTCATAAAAAAAAGAGTCGTTTCTTACTTTTAAAACTGTTACTAAAAATGTATATTTCCTTTAAATTCAGCCGAGTGCCAGTCCAAGGTGCGACTTCTTGGAGGTCTCCGTGCATTGATTAATTTACTGAAACGGCATATCAGCCTAGAGCAGCCAGATGAACACGACTTTTACTTTATTGAGCATATTGTTAATACCATAGGATCTGCCATATCTGGTCATGGTAGGTGATGCACATTTTATCAGCCATTAGCAAAATAAAACAATTTAATATATGTTAAGGTCAGACAAGAGCTATAATGACCTAGCCCAGCTTAGCCAGACTATAATTATATCCAAATGCCACACCAGGTCTTTACAGTGTTTATAGTGAGTGCAAGTTGAAACTGAATTCTACTCATAAAAACTTTACTATTTTTATTGCATAAAATGCTATGTTAATGTTAAGCAAGCGTTATATTAAGCCATTGTCACACGCCGTAAGGTATTTGATTGCTGATTGTTTAGCAAATTTTTACTAAGTTTATTGAGCGATGCTGAATGTTGACATGGGCCGTTCAAAGTCATGTAACATGTTGAATGGAATAGATTTAGGCTTTTTTCTGTGAAAAGGATACAAATAACTATGTGACCTATATTTACCGTCGGCAGTAAATAAAGGCGCAAGTGCTAGTGAGGCTGAACATTCAAACAGAAACAAATACTTCAAATTGAACGTAACAAAGATAAGAATCCGCACTAGCAGAGATAGGCGAGTTCAACATGTTGAACGGCAAAGGTGTCAGAGCAACAAATCATGGCTGTTAACAATGATGAATTGCGCATCATTTACTTTAATTCAATATATTAAGGAATCTGCCAGGAAAGTGCAGCAGACCTTGGACTGGTGTCTCTACTTTTGAAGTGTCTAGACATTAGTCAAAGTCCAGGTGTGGGAGATGCAGTGGCCAAACAGCTCAGAACTAAGTGTGTCTTGGCACTTTCTATCTGCGTCGACCAATGTGGTAAGTGAGAAGAGAAGCTTCTATAGACCCTATTCATAAATGGCGGCCGATTTATAATTATTTTATATTCATGCTAATCAGCCCAACTAGCCTCGTTAGCATGTGCAAAATTAAAAAGAATTTTTGCTCTAAAATGAGGCTAGTTGGGCTGATTAGCATGAATAGAAAAGAATAAATAAATCGGCCGCCATTTATGAATAGGGTCTATATTATGAAAACATTAAATATATATAATATGATGACAAATGCAGCGACATTAGGACAACATTAAATATATTTGATGATGACTGTAGCAATATTAGAACGACATTGAATGTATCTAATGGCAAATGCAGCAACATTAGGATGACATTAATATATGTAATGATGAATGCAGTGCATTAAGACAACATTAAATATTTCTAATCATGAATGCAGCAACATAAGGACGGCATTAACTTTATGTAAAAATGACGTCTTCAGAAAGACAGAAGTGTCCGCATTTTAGTCTCTGCATCACCGAGTCCACTGTCTGCAATTAAAGTGGGTTATCAGTATGCTGTGGTTAGGAAAAGCATACGATAACGGGTCGTACTATTTCATAAACATAAACAAAATTTACTGCTGAATTCAAGGAATAGAATAGAATAATAATTATAGAATAGTTAGCATATGGAACTCGATGGAAAGTTATTTTAAAACCCTTAACACCGTATTCGCCTTTAAATCCAGTTTAAAACGTAAACTTATCAACGATATTATAGATTCTTGAGGATTTTCTTTTCTTTTCGTTACTAAATATTAGTGTAAATAAATTTTTTAATTAATTACTGTTGATATTTGCTGTATCAGCTTGTATCGTTCTTAAAGTAGTTTTTACGGTAGTAATTTTATAGTCCATTTTACTGTTGTAAATAACCATTGTCTTTGAAACGCCTCATTGAGGAAAGTCAATTAAGTATGTATGTATGTATGTATGTATGTATGTATGTAAGGCCCCATGAAATCAACACAAAAACAATCAAACAAATATAACGCAAAACAAACATAGATGAATAAATAAGTAGATTTCAAAGGACTCAGCTAGGCTGGTTATACACTCATTAAATGTAGTAGTCCTATTGAAAGTACTTCGAACATAGCAACTACTTAGTACTAGAAAGTACTTTGAAAATAGCAACAATTAATAATTAATAATACACTGTCATGGCTGTTTTAAAAAAAACTCCCTATAACACTGTCATGGCTGTTTTCAGGGAGGAACCAACAGCAACTACGACAGAGGGGAGGTGTAGAGCTGTTAGTGGAGCTTCTTACTCACGAACAGGTAGAAAACAATTTATCATCTTCACCATCATCATCATCATCATCATCACTTTATTAACATGTCAAAAGTCATAGCCGAGGGTTAATCCCCTACTGATTGTGGACTCCTAACTGCCAATCTAAAAAACATAGAAAGATAATATAATAGAATATTAAAATAATAACAATAATTACAATAGAAAGATCAGGTAGTGCATAGTAGGCAGTTCGTGCATGCATATACTATGCTTGAGGAAATGTCCATGCTGCGGATTTGTCTTTTGAATGAGTCGAGGGAGGTGATGTTTCTTAACGTTGTAGGTAGATTATTCCATACGTTGGGTCCGAGATACCTTAATGAATGTTTACCGTAAGTGACAGTATTAAACATGTTAGTGCACTGTAATGTCTGATTAGTGTTATATCGAATTGAACATGAAAATAAAAAGCTACACAACTTCAAATAACCTTTGTAACCTCCGACGCAGCCGTTACTTTAGGTTAGCAGTTAGCAAGTGAAAAGATAAAAATATGAGGATAATACCACAGATGTATTAGCACCGTTTTGGTTTTGAGCACTTGAACCGCAAACATAATAAAGGTGTTACATCATGTTATCTTAATCGGACGGTGTCCTGTCCGAAACATCGCGTTTCGATGATTATGGCCAGGAGCTTATTTCAAGCTTGCGTTATTACTCGAAATAGGAATACAAAATCGCCAAAAGTGATGAACGCAGAACTCCACTAGAATGGCAATTTTGATTTCTTGATCGCCTGTCGCGAAATCCAATTTGATTAACTAAAAAAAAAAAAAAAAAAAACTGTTATGTACTTCCATCCTTATAATCCTGCATGTTTTATCCAAACTACTGCTTCTGTTTTCCTCTATGCAATCTTTTTATCAAATTAAGATGTATATTTGGTAGCATTTCAGGTGATATAACATGGAAATTAAGTCATCAAAATTTCGTCATTTCGCCGGAACACTGTCACTGTGAGTCAAATGTTTCATTCCACACGGTATACTACTAAGGTATAAAGAAAGCCAAGGAGGTGATAAAAAACACTGTCACTGTGAGTCAAATGTTTCATTCTACACGGTATACTAAGGTATAAAGAAAGCCAAGGAGGTGATAAAAAACACTGTCACTGTGAGTCAAATGTTTCATTCTACACGGTATACTACTAAGGTATAAAGAAAGCCAAGGAGGTGATAAAAAACACTGTCACTGTGAGTCAAATGTTTCATTCCACACGGTATACTAAGGTATAAAGAAAGCCAAGGAGGTGATAAAAAACACTGTCACTGTGAGTCAAATGTTTCATTCCACACGGTATACTACTAAGGTATAAAGAAAGCCAAGGAGGTGATAAAAAAAAATCAAAGAAACCAGACTGGTTAATATGGGGGAAGATTGAGACAGATAATAATCTGAAATTTTAAAGAAGAGCTTATATTTACTCTACTTACTCGAGTCACCGTTTTCCCGCGGGAAGGTAGGTTAGACGGATAATGAGCTGGTAGACCTGAAACGTTTTGGCAATTCTTGTCACGTTGCACAAACCGTAATGTAGCCATTACAAATTTATCCAGAAAATTTGAAAGGGAAAAGATCACTCAAACCACCCACCCGCCTACAAATGTGTCAGTGCTGAGTGAAATTCCAACATAAAACGCCATTCATCCATAAATGCTCTCATTACGGCTAAATCTGTTGGTTTCTCTCCAGACTGAAGAATTCAGGAGAGTCTCGATATTTGTTCTTCATTGTATCACTGGAAACTCTCAAGGTATTGTTTTTCTATAAAGGACTATTTTCAATTTATTTATTTATTTAAAAAATAACTTTTTCAGCGGCACAACTATCAAAAGAACGAGGACTATTACATCAAAACAGAGGGTGACCAACTGATTATAAAACTGAGTTTTTCGGTATGAACTGTATGTCCATACACCAAAATAGACTGCTACCACCCCGAAACGGCGCATATTTTTTAAAGGACTTTCTATCTTTCATACTTCATAAGAATTCGACCGTACTTTTCCCATCAAAAACAATTTCAAGCCACATATAACTCCAAATCCGTCAACCGAATATGGTTCAGGCTGAATGGGAGTCGAGCATCATAGCTACAGTGCCATCCCTGCTTCCTTTCCGAATATTATGACAGTCTTTATAAATCGGATGTGTATCATGTTTACATTTACAGTGTAACCTCTACTTTCGGGCACCGCCATTCAGGGGGCACTTGTCCTGGTCCCAGCCGGCAAAACGCTCACATAATCTTTGTTATTGTTAACTTTATTAAAGTGACACCTTTATAAAGAAGACACTTCTGGTCCCGATGGTATCCCTCTTAATGGAGGTTCCACTGCATTGTGTTTACAACTATTTTGCGTGTTTTGAATGACAGGAGAGAGAAGACCTGATCACGACATGGAAGAACTAGAGCAGGAGTGTTATAATCAGGCTGAAATACAAGGCGTCTCGAGTCAGGTGATGACATTTAAACGTGCCGCTGCTCTGAAGTATAGACTGTGTACTGCCGCCCCCTCCCTTCAAGAAAAGCCGATTTTTTTTTGGGGGGGGGGGGGGGGTGCGGCTGTTCACAGAATACTCAAGTGTTGTGTGTAATTTAATAGTTGGTCCATGGGTTAAAATCGAGTGAGCAACTTTAACATCAGTCGAAAGTGTTCGGTGTCACGATTAGCTGCTACATTGCCGCGGTGCTATAATAATAATAATAAATAATAAAAACTTTATTTCTGTGTCAAGATAAAATATAGCAGTTACCCACTAAGTAAGGACACCTATCTAAACTATCTAAATATTTAAACAAGCTAAATTACATTAATAAATTATAAATAACTAGGATTTTATATAAAACTCTATAACATAAAATCTTATAAAATATCAATTCAAATGTAAAAACAAACTAAGAGTATACAAACTAAGAATTAAGAATTACACAGGACACAACTTTTACAATCATTCGTAATAAGGCTAGTTAGATCTTGTTTTCTGATTAGATTCTTAAAAGCTTCTATAAGATCCTATTGCTTTCTAACTATATCAAATCAGCCCCAGTGATACACACTCTTAGCCTTTTCATAGCTTCAAACACTGTTTGAACCACTTTCAATTTTTTTATATATTAGTTGTAGTGTTGTGTTGTGGGTATTGCTAATTGTCTTCAAGAAACTGCCAAAAAAATGATAACAGGTCATGGATAAGAATATCTGACACTTCAAGCAAACAATGGTTTAAGGTCATCATTAGTTTAATGTTGGTGCCAAGTTTGGGTCTATTTTGGTAAAATATCTTCAAAATTAGGCTCTGAGCCATGCCTTAACATGCTTGAAAATGACCCCATCCAAACTTGACCAATGTCCAGTTATTTTTGTATTGTAGGTTGCTTCTCCAACTAGAGATGCTGGAACACAAACCGACTGCCACAAAACTCAGTCAGACTGCAGAGGGCACGGCACGGAGCACACCAAGGGTATACCAACTGGGCCTGCAGTGATACCAGAAAAGTCACAAAACACCCGCAAGGTAAATCAACAGACCAAACGTGTGGTGTCCATAAAAAAGCTGAAACCTCTTGCTAAATCTCGAAGTATTCAATCGGAAAAGGCAGTGAGTGCAGAACCAGGACCAGAACGAAAAGATGCCTCGACTGGTACGAGGCCTAATTTGTCTTCATCTCAACATCGGATGGAGTGCGTGGCTTGTGGAACTGTTCTCAACAGCAAAACCTTCCTCTCAACTTTGAGTTGTAGCTCAAGTCTTTGCTCTGATCACAGCGAATTTGGCGCGTTTCTGCGCCAGAAAATGAGAGACGTCAGAAAGCGCATTTCAAAGTAAGCATGCTTTTTAATGCCATGGATCTTGCAACCTTATGCATTGTAGTTTAATTGTTCGTTTGTGAACTTATGTAGCCTGTTTCAGGCGTTCAGGTTGTGGAGAGCGAAGGATTGGCGGCACGCGAAACAAAGATATTGCGAGTGCTGACGGAGGGGGATTGGCGCGAAAGAGAGCGAAGCGAGGGAACCTCTTTCCAGTCTTCCCATCGTTTTCTCCGCTCGTTCGCGCGCCGCTTTTTAGCTGCTCCGCGGACCCACAATCGTATGCTTGGAACAAGCGAGAACGTATGGCTTAATTGACTGGGGATGTAGGCCGGTGCACGTTAAATTCTCCCTAATGTGACGTTGCCATGGACCAGCTATTTTCATGTCTCATACATGTTTATACTGATTCTTTTTATTGTTTGTAATTTTGCCTTAGCAAATATTAATTAAAAATCTACACTTTTGTGGTAAAAATCCACAAAAAGACTACTTAGAGACGGACCATTATTTTTCTGGAGGGGGGTGGGGGATGAGAAATTTTTCTCTGCAAACAATTTTTTTTTAAATGTATGCGCCTCTGCAATCATTTTTTTTTTTTTCAAGAGCACCTTCCTGCAAACATTTGTTTTTCATTTTTTTACAGTGCTATCTTCTCTGGTGCTAAAAATATTTAAGCTTAAGCTATTTTTCACAAAAAAATCAATAGTGCTATAGGCAATTATTTTGGCCCCATACGCTCCTAGTGATTTATAGTTTGTTGTTCCTTTATACATCACTCACTGTTTTAATTCCTACAAAGCTACTGGCGCAAATAAAGGGCATACGACAGGAAATATTCAAAGGGAGAAGCAGGCTTTTTCGCGATTCCACAGTACTGAAGTCCTGATCCTCTTTGACGCTGTTCCCACAGGCCATCACACTCGTACCACCCGGCCTGTGGTACCAGCGGTGATTGCTGATTTAAAATGATTCCCATCGCCATAGGTTACTACAAATAACTTGTAAACAGTTAGTGACCCGTTAGCTTTGATGGTGATATCGTCAGGAAGATGACAGACTTCTGAAACTCACCCATTTCTTGACAGAATGCCAACGTTAAGACAGTTTTAGACAGTTTTTAAAACAAAAATAATTCTTAAGTTAATCTAGCATTGTATGTAAAAAAGTTTACTATTAAAGTTAGTTAATTTAGCATAATATATATTAGTTTATTATGTGATGTATTGCTTAGGCTTGGCTCTCACTAGCGACATAACAATCATAATCATAACCTTGTTATGATCTAGTGGAAACACATACGTACAAGCAGTCGACTTTAAATTCTCGTTTGTTTTGAACACGGTGCCTTACAAATGGCTGCTATACAAACCTACGCATTAATTACAGCAATGATGGGCTTTCTCGTATCAACTCTTCGCCATCGCATTATCATAATACACTGTGTATTAAAGTCTGTCAAAGATTTATTGTATAATATCGGGAAACTTTCCACGAGGCTTGCATGACGTTCATCCAAATTCGACGCCATCTTGGAATAGCATGAACTGCAAATTACTGGAACTAGGACGTTCATTGGCCAAAATACAACGAATGAACAATACGTCATTATGATTACGACTATGAGCGCTAGATTTACGTTCCCACTACGACATAAGCATAATCATAAGAAAATGATCGGTCATTTTCCTATGATTATGATTATGCTTATGCCGTAGTGATTATGTTTTTCGGCGTTCCCACTACGACATAAGCGACATAACGCCTTACTTGATCACTGAAAAGCATCATGTGGGGAGGTGTTTTGTTTTGTTTGTTTATTTATTTATTTATTTATTTATTTAAATCAATATTTGTACAGGAGCATCCAGTTTAGCATAGCTAGTTTACATGTAAATGGAGCCCTGATTTTACACAAATCTAACAAAATTTGCAAGTACAGTCAACTCTCTCTCTTAACGGACACCTCTATAAGACGGACATCTGGTGATGGTCCCTGCCGTTGTTCAGTCATTTTACTGTAACTAAACTCTCTATAAGACGAACACCTCTCTAAGACGGGCAACGGACAATTTGAAACCGTCAACGGACACTTAAGAAGTACTTTTTTTTAGTGAAAAATACTTCAAAATGGAAATGTACGTGCTGAATATGAACAAAAGAGTCCACTTTTCTAATGCTGTTTTTGTTCCAGTTTGTAGGTTTTGCTTAAGTAAACGACTTTAAATAGATTTAAAACAGACGTGTATTCATTGTGCATAGGTTCAGCTTTATTGTCTGAGAATTACTGGTGTCACGTTACCTCGACTCTCTATAAGCCGGACACCTCTCTAAGACGGACAGTTGGGGCCGGCCCCGACGGTGTCCGTCTTAGAGAGAGTTGACTGTAACAAATGTACTAAACATAATATTAAACTACACATGCGGCTACATATATGTTATAACTATGAAGCTTACTCTTAAATTCGCTAAGCTCCTTTATTTGCCTGATGTTTCGAGGCAAAGCATTGTATGCGTGAGAACCATTTACTCTAAGACTTCTCTGATATTAAGCAGATTTTGCAGGGCGAGAGCGCAGCAGATCATGGAAATAAAATATGTACATATGTATGTACACGTAACTGTGTGCACTGGTCTGCACACAGTGTGCCGAGTGTATATATTAAGTTTATAATAATTTTTATGCACTCAGACTGAAACGGACAACAGAAAAATATGTATCCTGCTCTTTATGCCCATGGACAGAAAGCTATCTGAACAAGGTTCCTTTCAGTTGCCGCCAACTGTACCACACTAAGTATGGAAATAATTTAAAAACTATAAAAAAAGGCGTCTTCTCCGTTTTGTTAGGGAGCTTTACCAACCACGGCGGCAACGCCAGGGAAAACGTTATTGAACAAGAATTCGCGCTCGTTTAAACTACTTTGCAATTGTTCCACTTTTTTTAATCGATCTGTCACTGAATTGTCCAGGAGCTGAATTCCTAGACAACTTCGTAGGGATGGCTTCCAAGTTCAAACAGAAAGGAAGATTAAAAACCATCATATGTTCACGTTTTCCGCAAAACCTATTAGAGAGCTTACGCAACCACGACGGCGACGGCAGAGAGAACGGCACAAAACAATAGGTTTAATAAGCGAAAACAATGCTTATGCACGTGCTGCACGTGCGTTTTACATTTTGGTACATTTCTTTGCCTTCCCTGCAAAATAATGACGTCAAATTATCACATTATAGGTTTCGTGGAGAACGTGAACACACGACAGTTAATTTTCCTTTCTGTATTTGAACTAAAGGCTGACCCGCCTACAAATTTAGCTCCTGGACAATCCAGTCACATTAGACAAATTAAACAAAATAGCGCGAATCCTTTTTTCAAGTGACGTTTTCCTCGGCGTTGCCGTCCTCGTTGCGTAAGGTCCCTAATTTGATCATTTGACGTTGTTTTGGAGAGAACGGCAAAGAAATGTACCAAAGTGTAAAACGCACGTGCAGAGGCATTGTTTTATTGTTTTCTACCGTTTTCGAAGAAATTTTTAGATTTCATGTTTGTGTATTTTCCGAAAGGAAATAATTTACTTATTAACCTGTCCAACCCGTTTTTCTATCCGATCAAGGCCAGAAAACGGTGGGGTTTTTTTTTCGGCTGTAATTTTCGCATTTGCAGGGCCGCCATTAAATTTGCATGTTCCTGAAGTTCCCAGTCACGCTGGCTATCTTTTGGAACTTCAGGAATAGGTGGTTTGCAATCAATCTCTAGAGACATAGATAACAATAGTGAAACGAACAAATGCTGGTGGACGAACAAAAGGAGCTAGTGAGAGAACTATTGTTTATGTCCACCAGCATGGCGGCGATGACGTAACATGAAAACCACCTATACGCAAATTTAATGGCGGCCCTGCAAATGCAAAAGTCGAAGGCTCTTTGAGCTATCTCGTGAACTTGAGTACTACAAGGTAGAATTGGTGGTACTAAGTTACCGCGGTATCCTTTTGTTGTTCTTTTGTTTTATAGCTGACATTAACGAACGTATGTTTTGAGTTTCGTCAGCAAAACCTTCTGTCACGATTCCCCTGACGATTTGTAACCGCGGAGACAAACTTGTTGTGCCTCGACGTCATATCGTAACCCCGTTATTTCATGATCATTGGGCGTCAGTCTACGAGAGCTACTGCTTCGCTTTTCGCTTCTAGTTCTCACCGCCAACTTAAAAATCTGCTGTCGTAATTTCTTGTACAGGAAAAAATAAACAATAGGATTGTAACAGACGGATGATTTGGCAAAGTATGCTGGAATGGATGCTGTGACGTCACTGATGACGTCAGGACCTGTGGTCATGGATATAAGTGACACGATAGCATATGGTGTCCATGCCCCAAGAAATGCCACGGTCATTACACCAAACAACATGACCATCTTACGCTCCATTTCAAATGTTTTTCTCGTAAAGGGAGATGTTTTTCCCCAAGTCTTTTTTGCTCGCTTCGCGCTTTTGTTTATCTCGCGGCAGGTTTTGTAATAAGAGACGATCATAAAACTTACTGGCAATACAAAACAAGCCAGCATCAAACAAATGTTGTACGAGAAATCGAGCTTGCCACGCGACTTCCATCTAACTGAACAACTCGTGCCGATTCCTTCCAGCTCAAAACCTGACCAACCACACAACGGCATCACACTCCAGAACAAAGCGTATAGCCACATGGCCACTGAGACACAGACAGTTTTTCTCCTGGAGAAAGTTCGGTTCTTTTTGTAAAGGAAAACCAACGCAACATATCTTTCATACGCGACTACTGACAGGTTCATCAATGAGGTCAGACCGCCCCAGGTAGCAATAAACCCTATTATTTTGCAGCCATTGTCCCCGTAAATCCACCTTCCATAAGCGTTTGCAAAAATAACGAGTGGCAAAGTTGTAACTGAGGAAAACAAATCGCTAAGTGCCACGCTAACGATGAAAATATTAGCAGCATTTAGAAGTTGTTTGTTTCTGTAAAATACCAGGCACACAAGACCGTTTAACGCCACGCTCGTCACAAAGATAATGGCAGTGATGACAGCGAAAACCAGATAGATTGTGGCGACCATTCTTCAGCAGTTCACCAGTTAAATTTGTCGGACAATGAGCATCGTCTGCAGAAACGAGAATAAACGTACGTTAGAAAAGTCAATTCAAGCATGAATTATAATTACCAGCAAACCCCCCGTAGCCAATTTTGTTT